>VWZI01020604.1:1794500-1870850 GCA_013396835.1 Psilopogon haemacephalus | reverse complement strand
CGGCGGCGGGGCCGGGCTGCGGCCGCAGGGCTTGCAGCGCACGGCCGGGCCCGGGCGGCGCCTGGCGGCGTGCGAAGGGTGTGCTTGGTTCTGCGCCGCGGAACCCCTGCCTCCTTGGGGAGGGGGCGTAGCAGCGGCAGCGGCAAGCGCCTGGCGGGGTGACCTCTGGCAGGGGCGCCGCCGGCAGAGCCCCGCTTAGGCAGGGAGCGGAGCCCGGGCCAAAGCCGCTGAAGGTGGCGGCAGTGTCTCGGGCTCGCCGTTGTTGCCCGGTGTCCGGGTAAATCTGCCAAACGAGAGTGCCCTCTTCGCGTTGCTTTCTGTACTCCGCGGTTGCCAGCGCGCTGGGCGAGCGCACGCCTGCGGTTTGTGCGGAGGGGATGGCACTGGTGAGCCCTGTGTCAGCATAGGCATAGGATCGTGGAATGGCTTGGGAGGCACCGTCAAGAGTGCCCAGTTCCGACCCGCTGCCATGGGCACAGGCATCTCCCATAGCACAGCTGGCTCCAGGCCTCAGCCAACCTAGAATAAAAAAAAAAAAAAATTAATTTCCAATGTGAGGTAATTGAGTTGGTTTTCTATTTTTATGGTAATTAGAGTTTGAAGCAATGTAATTTTCTCCTATGTGTAATTTCTTCTGAATGAGGGGGAGGGACACCTTGTACCCTGACTCCTGTCTCTGCGTTTGGGTGAGATTCCAGTTCAGTGCAGACTGTCACAGGCTGGGCTGCCCTGGCATGTCCCCGGGGCCTTGCTAACAGCTGCTCCTGGCCTTACAGAATGTCAGAGCCAGCAGAATTCGGGTGAAAGCCACTGCGGAGTCAGTCCTCCTTCTCTGCCTGGAGTTGCTCCGCTGCTGGCAGTGCTCATCCTAGAGATAACTGATGTGAAATGGTGGAAATGACTCCGTGCTCTGTAATCAGGACAGAATTCCCAATGGATTCAGTGGGAATCCTGCCTGGGTAAGCCCACAGGTATTGTGTGCTTTGTGAGGTTGCGTGCGAAGGAAAATCACCCCTATAAACTAACTTTATGGCCTGATTAAAAAAACAACAACTATGTAAAGATTAATGGAAAGAGCTGCTCTGATTACACCACTGCTCTGTGCTCGTTTGAGCAACCCTCGATAGATAAGGGAACACAAGCTTCAATCTGTGCCTGGTGCCCCAGAGGAGCTGGAACTCCCCTTTGCTGCAGAAGTGCTGGCTCTGAGCACTGCAGAGCAGCAATGCCTCCCTCGGGTGTGCTTGTAGGACTCTGGGTTTGTCTGTCAAAGTTTATTCTCCCTGTTCACACAACTTTAGTGTACGTTTTATTCTTATTTGAAGAGATAGGCTCCATCTCTTCATCGCAGAAGCACGGCATGTTGGCGAGGCACAGCCGGATGCAGGTAGCTTTGCACTGGGATGTGTGAAGGGTTGAGACTCTTGTGACTGCTGGGGGACACCAGTTCCCTAGTGACCAGCAGTGACTGCTACCTGTTGCACACAGAGAAGGTCTTCATCTCACTCTGTTTAGCTGAGCTGATTTTATGTCCCTGAAAGACTCAATTTACTTCTAAAAGTGGTTGTACTGTACCTCTGAGGAAGGAGTTCCCTCCTGATATGGATGGGTGATGGAGCTGCCTTTTACCTTTAAGGACAGGAGAGTTTGTCCCCATCTCCTCTTACCAGGTCTTGATGCACACCAGGGAGCCACTTTCACATCCTAGGCTTGGGATCCCCCCCCTTACCCTTTCAGTTCTCACATCCTCTGGTTGAATTCTGCCATGCTACGTTTATCAGCATGGTTGAAAGGATCAAGGAGTGGATCAGTTTTCAAGGGATTGTAGATGGATTAATTTGGGAGGGAAATGTAAAACTTGGTGTTCATGTACTAAGTGAGATGGGGAAGCTTGATCTGAGTCCTTTGAAGAGAGCTGACAGTCTTGGAGGGTGGATTGAGGCGGGAATGTCGTTCTTGGGCTGTGGTGGGTTAATGCAGTACACAGTGCCAGGCTGTACAGCTGCACCAAGGCAACTGCTGCCCAGGCTGGTTTGGGGATGGCAGTGCCTGTGCAGGATCTCGGGGGGAAGCCTGAGGATAAACCAGCACCAAGTTAACACCTTTGTGTCACCTCTGCTACCTGAGCTCAGTCCCTGGCAGCCTGATTCTGGCCCTGCAGGTGGCCTGCCCTCCCTTGTAGGGCTGGCCTGTGGAGAGAGCAGAGCCCCACATCAGCTCCACATGGGGGGCACTGGGTCTCTGGTGGGCATACACAGGCAGGTGGTTCTGTGGGCCTATACCAAGCAGAAGCTGTGGGTTCATAGCTCAAAGCACCTTCCTGAGGGCAGATTCTGGCTCCTGCTCTTTAGAAGAACTGAGCAGAAGTAACTTGTTTTAAAGGCAACTTTACTTTTGTATATAGTAGCCCAGCCAACGTTCAGAGCTTCCTCAGGTGGGAGAGCCTCTAGCCTGCATCTTCCTCCTCCCAGGAGAGCTCTGGAAGCAGAAATGCAAGAGTGATGAGAGAGGCTGAGTGCAAGAGAAGGAAGGAATCTGTCAGTAACTAAAGAATTCACCAAAAATCAGAGTCCAGTCCCAGTTCCAAACAGTTCCCAGACCTGGCTAGGGAAGCAGGTCTGTGTTGGCTTCCCTCTCTTTCTGGTCCAGTGAATTCTGAATTCCTTTCTGCACATGAGCACTTGAGCAGAGTGTGCATTGTTCTCTGACTGCATTTTGAAGTGTGGGGGTCTTCTGATTGCTGTCAGGCAAGTCAGGAGGCTTTGATGGACGGGCACTGAGTTCTCACCTCCTGAGCCAGGCTAGCAGTTGTGTAGGTGCTGAGCAGAACTCGAGGGAGGTGACAGTTTGGTAAAAACGAGAGGTTCCTCTGGAATGAGGGCATATCTAGATGAGGTATCTGGGGGCTGTAGCACAGCTTCTTACCTTCCTCCCGGAGGACGCTGTGAAAGGCCTGCACCTCTCACAGGAGCTGCTGCTTGGGTTGCTGTAAGTTACAGCAGCTGTTACTCGGTGCTTTCCTCTGCTGCTGCCATTGGCTCCAGGATGTGCACAGGACACAGAATGCCTCATCCTTTCGGCTCCACGGCCCTTCGCAGGCCTGGGTGACAGGCCACTGGTAGAGCTGGCCCATACTGAAAGGGGAGTGTGAAAAAGCAGAGGTGAGAGTGCCTGGACACTGTCTGTCAGGACCCCGAGAGCGGCGTCCCTGCAGCTGCAGTGCAAGACAGCTCCTCGGTGTCATTCCACTGCTGCTTAGGCACAGAGCTGCAGGGCTGTTTGCAGAACTGGAACACGCAGGCTGAGTTACTGTGAGACTTATTAGCCTGAATGAGGTGCTACGACAAATCCTGCGAATAAAACCTGGAAGGTTTAATTTTGCTGGCAGCAGGAGACCTGAGCAGAGCAAAGGCCTTGCAGGATGGTGTGATAACCGCTGGAGAATCCTTGGTCGGAGAGGACCAAAGTGCTGATTCATGCTCTGGCACTCGGGAGGGCTGTGCTGCTTGTTGGGAATCACTTCATTGGATCAGTGGGACTGAGGTGGAAACAGTCTAAGAATTCTTTCTGGCTCTTCATTAGACTTCATGGCTCCTGGCTGTATTTTCCATTGCAGTATCTTTCTGCTGCCAGAGAAGGTTTGAAAGAACCATGTGGCGATGTTCCCTGCCAGCAGTGAGCCTGATAGTAGATTGCTGGTGGGCTTCTGTCCCATCTCCTCAAAAACACAGCTGACCTTCAGTTCCCCTTTCTTTAGTAACTCTAGGCAAGTTAATGGTTGCTACTGGAGGCTAATTAAAAGGTGGAAAGATGCCCAGAGAATGGTAGGAATGTAGTTCCAGTGAATAAGGTGAACAGGAAATGTGAGACCTGGCTCCCAGTAGCAGCTCTTTGCAGAGCTGGTGTCTGTTGAATGCCTCTTTTTGCTTGTGTGTGACAGAGCTGAGAGCCTTGCCCCTGCTTTGGGGCACTGGACGTTTGTGGGTCATAGAACCATACAATAGCTCAGCTTGGAAGACCTCAGAGCTCAGCCAGTTCCAACCCTTCTGTGCCATAGGCACTGTGGCATCCCACCAGAACAGGTCACTCAAGGCCTCATCCATCCTGGCCTTGAAAACCTCCAGGGAGGGAGCAGACACAACTTCTCCGGGCAACCTGTGCCAGTGTCTCACCACCCTCATTGAAAACAACTTCCTCCTAACATCCACTTTCAATCTCCCCTGTGCCAATTCAAACCCATTCCTCATCCTGTCATTACCAGACCTTGTCACAGTAGTCCCTCCCAGCCCTCCTGGAGCCCCCTTCAGATCCTGGAAGGTCCCTCCAAGGTCTCCTGGCAGCCTTCTCTTCTGCAGGCTGCAGAGCCCCAACTCTCTCAGCCTGTCCTCAGAGCAGAGCTGCTGCAGCCCTCTCAGCATCTTGGTGGCCTCCGCTGGACTGGCTTCAACAGTTCCATGTCCTGCTTGTGCTGGGGGCTGCAAAGCTGCAGACAGTGCTGCAGGTGGGGTGTGAGGAGAGCAGAGCCAAGGGGCACAATCCCCTCCCTTGCCCTGCTGCCCACAGCTGCTCTTGCTGCAGCCCAGCACACAGTTGCTGTCTGGGCTGCACTCACGCTGCAGCCTCATCTTGAGCTTTGCATCAGCCCAGACCCCCAGGTCCTGTTTCTCAGGGCTGCTCTCAGCCATTCCCCACCCAGTCTGGAGTTGTGCTTGGCATTGCCCCAACCCAGCTGCAGGATCTTACACTTGGCCTTGTTCGATGTCATGAGGTTGACCTGGGCACACCTCTGCAGCCTGTCCAGGTCCCTGGCTGGATGAGGAGTGGCTGAGAGCAGTCTGGAGGAGAAGGACTTGAGGAAAGCCCTCTGCTTTGCTCTGCTCTGCTCTGCTGAGACCACACCTGCAGCACTGCCTCCAGCTCTGGGGAACCCAGCACAAGAAAGATCTGGAACAGCTGGAGAAGGTCCAGAGGAGGGCGCCAAGATGATCAGAGGCATGGAGAACCTCCACTATGGGGACAGGCTGAGAGAGCTGGGGCTGTTCAGCCTGGAGAGAAAGCAGCTCTGGGAACCTTAGAGCAGCCTTCCAGTAGCTGAAGAGGCTCCAGGAGAGCTGGGGAGGGACTTCTCACAAGGGCTTGCAGTGCCAGGACAAGGGACAATGGCTTTGAGCTGGGAGAGGGGAGAGTGAGACTGGAGATTAGGAAGAAATTCTTTGCAGTCAGGGTGGGGAGATACTGGCACAGGTTGCCCAGGGAAGTTGTGGATTTCTCCTCCCTGGAGATGTTCAAGGCCAAGCTGGATGAGGCTTTCAGCAACCTGGGCTGGTGAGAGATGCCCATGGCAGGGGGGGTTGGGATTGGTTGATTTTTAAGGTCCCTTCCAACCCAACCCATTCTATGAAATCTATGCCCAAGTTACTCTCAAAGCTTTGAGACAGCAAGTAAATAAATCCCAAATGCTGTGAATGCATCCTCCAAGTCCCAGCTGGGAGTGTGTCAGGAGGACAGAGCTCAGGCATGAGGGTTTGCACTCAGATAAAATCCTGCCTCTTTCCTCTCTGCTTCCTTGTCTTCCAGGTAAAGGTTTTCTGGGCTACATGTGATGAGGAGTGTAGGCAGTCCCTCCTCAGCAGCTCAGCATCAGTCCCCTGACATTGTGGTGGTTTAGCAGCTCCCTGCCCCCACACCTTTTGAAATAAACCCTGGCTAGGACTCAGCACACTGGAAGTTGATAAATGAAGCTTTATATTTACAGCAATGCACAATATCCAAGCAGGTATTTACAATGTATAACAGGTATTTACAAATATATACAGTGAAAAGGTAATACAGAAACATTGCAGCCCTCTTAGAGATCAGAATCCCCAAGAGGGGTAACCAACCACCCCCTACCACCTTTCCCCCCTTCCCCAATCTTATCTCACCACCTGTTGATGTTGCAGATAAGCTGAGGAAGATTGGCCAGGGGGATCAGTAGTAGGAAAGAAGTTAGTAGAATTATTAAGAATCAGCTACAAAAGGCAGAAAAAAAAGGAACCATGCAAGAGAAGCAGCCACAGCCCAGTGAGGTCTGAAACTGTCTGCACTATCTATGCTTGGGTTACACTTTTAAAACAATTGTTTTTCCCCAATTAGTTCAAACCAGCACAGACATGGAGGGGAGGTCTGGAGCTAGCATGTCCCATGCCGTCTGAGAGCTGTTTTACTTTTAACTCTGTGTGAGTTAAAGATTTTTCTGTCATAGAACAGTTAGAGTTGGAAGGGACTTCCAAAGGTCCAACCCCCCTGCAGTGACCAGGGACATCTTCTGCTAGATCAGGTCGCCCAGAGCCTTTCTGAGCCTGACCTGGGCAACATGTTGCAGTGTTCCAGCACCCTCATGGTGCAGAACTTGTTCCTAATATCCAATCTAAGTCTGCTCTGCTCTCATCTCAAACCATTGCTCCTCATCCTGTCCCTGCAGGCCTTTGCAAACTCCCTCTGCAGCCTTCTTGTAGCTCCTTCAGGTGCTGGCAGGCTGCTCTTAGGTCTGCCTGGAGCCTTCTCTTCCACAGGCTGAACAACCCAACTCCCTCAGCCTGGCCTCACAGCAGAGATTGAACCTGTTGGAGTTCCAGTCAAGGGCCAATGTGAGACAAACATCTACTGAGAAACACACTCTAGATCCCTGCTGATCTCATTCTGTGCTGCTGACTTTCCTTTGCTGCAGCAAAAGGATTCCCCTGAGGCTTGACTTGACTTGAGCCAGGCTTGCCAGGCCAGCTGCAGTTCAGTGTTCCTGCAGAGCATCCTTCATCTCCAACTTGAGACAACTCTCTCAGTGTTCAGATATTTTTATTCTATCATTTTTAAACTTTTGAGACTTGCCTACATTAAAATGCTAACAACTGAGCCTCCAGTGTTTTAGATGCTCATTTTCCTCTTTCACAGTAAACTCCTGGAGGTTCATTTTGACTGAATTAGAGTGAAGAAAGACATGAAAAATTCAGTAGGTTAATAATACGTGCAGTAACTACGCTGCAGGAGCTGTACCTGCGAGTTTCTGCTGCCAGCATTGTGTAACAGTGTGTGAATTGGGCACTCCGTGTATCTTTGTGGACCTGCCTGTGCAGGTACCCTGATGGTGCCTGTCCCTGCAGGTAACCCGATCCATGTGCAGCACTCTCCTCTGCCAGCTCCGCTGCACAGAGAGCATTCCTCAGCGTCTGGAAACGGTGCCCAAACTGCACTCTCCCTCTTAATGCTCTCGTCGAGGGCTGTAGAAAAGGGAAAGGTAAAGAATTGCTCCAGGAATTCATATTCAGAAAATGCATTAAGATGCAGGCAAAACTTGAGCGGTTGTGGATGTGTTAGGAGAGAGGAAAGTGCCAGCCATGGGACCCTGAAGGCAGGAAGCTTGTGTTGGGCAGGACAGCGCTGGGCTGCTGTGCAAGATGCACATCTGGGCAGCTGGAGGGCGAAGCTGCAGCCAGTGCCTGTAGCGTGAGGAAAGGGGACAGAGCTCAGCTAGCAGAGCTGTGCTGTTCCAACGTGTTCGGCAGGTCTGTGCCTCCCTTAGCAGCACAGAACTTGCCTCTGCAGGCTTCCTGCTGACACTGTCCCATGCCCTCCAGGGCAGTCCCGGGCAGGTGTGTGGGCAGGCCGAGCTGGCTGCCCGCTGCAGACCGTGTCAGCAGAGGGGGTCTGGCTCTGCAGAGCGGGCAGCAGATGTGTTTCTAGACTTCTGTGCTCATGAGGTTTCTCCACCCTGGTGTAACAATGGCAGGAGGGTGGGTGGCCGAGGCGGGTGGCTGCGTTCTTGCAGGGCTGCTGTAGGACCCAGTCTGCTGGCGTCTACCCTGGGTAGCTTGTAGCAGCACCGATTTCAGGCGAGCAGACTGATTTCAGGCGAGCAGAGCTCACGTCCCTCTTTGGCACTGCTGTGATTCTTGAATCCCACACAAGGTCCACGCAGAGTCTCAGTGAGCCTGGAGCAGCGCATGAGGCCTGCCAAGAGCTTTGTGCTGGAGGAGCAGGGGTTGGCAGGAGCAGCCCTGACACATTAACTGCTCTTTACGATGTCGTTCTTGCTTTGTGGATTCATTTCCCACAGAGGCAGGCTGGAGATGCAGTGTTTGGATCCGGAGTTCCTGGGCGCTCTGGCACGTCAGCCCCAGGGGCTAGAGCCAGGCTGCGGTCAGGGCAGTGGCCGCTAGCAGCAGCGTGCGGCACCCTGCAGGCCGTGCCCGCGGCGTGCGCGCAGCTGGGCTGTGCCAGGGCTGCCAGGATGGCACTGCCTGAGGCGCTCTGCATAGGTAAGAGATGTTCCTCACACTGCGGGGATTCATGGCAGCACACTGCCAGCTGCTTGGCTCAGCTCGCGTCTGAGCTGCCACGAGCGGAAGTGTCAGCGAGGAGCCAGACAGAGCTGCTGGCCTGCAACACAGCCTGCAACACACAGCACGGAGACACTGCAGGTACAGCTCCACTGCTCAGACTGTGCCATGTCACAGAGACACTGCAGGCACAGCTCCACTGCTCAGCCTGTGCCATGTCACAGAGACACTGCAGGCACAGCTCCACTGCTCAGACTGTGCCATGTCACAGAGACACTGCAGGCACAGCTCCACTGCTCAGCCTGTGCCATGTCACAGAGACACTGCAGGCACAGCTCCACTGTGCAGCCTGTGCCATGTCACAGAGACACTGCAGGCACAGCTCCACTGTGCAGCCTGTGCCATGTCACAGAGACACTGCAGGCACAGCTTCACTGTGCAGCCTGTGCCATGTCACAGAGACACTGCAGGCACAGCTCCACTGCTCAGCCTGTGCCATGTCACAGAGACACTGCAGGCACAGCTCCACTGCTCAGCCTGTGCCATGTCACAGAGACACTGCAGGCACAGCTCCACTGCTCAGACTGTGCCATGTCACAGAGACACTGCAGGCACAGCTCCACTGCTCAGCCTGTGCCATGTCACAGAGACACTGCAGGCACAGCTCCACTGCTCAGCCTGTGCCATGTCACAGAGACACTGCAGGCACAGCTCCACTGTGCAGCCTGTGCCATGTCACAGAGACACTGCAGGCACAGCTCCACTGTGCAGCCTGTGCCATGTCACAGAGACGCTGCAGGCACAGCTCCACTGTGCAGCCTGTGCCATGTCACAGAGACACTGCAGGCACAGCTTCACTGTGCAGCCTCTTCTGGCATGGCCTCTCCTGCCATGCTGCTGCAATGGCTGCTGCTGCCACAGTGCTGGGCTGCTCTGTGGGAACACAGTGAGCTGGCAGGCCTGGAGCTACACCATATTTACAACAGGCAGAGGAACATTTTGTGCCCCTGCTGTTCATGCTGGCCTGCAGTGAGCAGGGGTACCAGCCTGCAGTGAGCAGGGGTGCCACCCTGCTTTCCCAGCACACCATGGGGAAATGGATAATGGTACACAGGAGAGGAAGATGCTGACGTCTCCGCTTCTCCTTGGGCTCACCAGTACAGAAGGGACCTAGCTGCCAAGTCTGCTCTTTGCCGTTGAAGAACGGCAACAGTCACCGTGTGCAGTAGCCCTGGCAACCTTGACCCGGGGACAGGACACAGCCTTCTGCTGCTGGCATCAGCAGGACTTCACTGTTTCACGGTCTCAAGATAGGCTCTTTCCAAATCCATTCAGGTCGTGTTGAGAATGAAATGCATCACTCAGGCAAGTTTCTTGCTCCTTTCAGATGCACGCTGCCAGTGCAAAGCAGTGGGGGAGAACAAGTGAGGTTCCTTCCTCCCTGCAGTTCGCAGATTTCTGATGATGCTACAAGTATCTGACCCAGGGCAGCTCAGTGTTACCAACTCCAGGAGTTTTTCTCAGCAGTTCTTGCAGTTCATCAGTTGGTACCACTTAGGCTGCAGCCACGGCTCAGTTTACACACAAGTTTTGTTTGTTGTTGTTGTTTGCAGAGCCCCTTAATGTTCCTCAGTGACCCTTTTGTAAGCTGTAACTTTTGCTCACACTCCATAAGTCAGGCAGTCTTTAGTAAAAGAGCCTATCAAGAAAAAAAAATCCGGGCTGCTTTCCAGGGAAAGGCATGTCTAATAAGGAGTTCTGGCAGTTTTTCATCTGGCACCAATTTATTATTTCAAGTTGGCTTGCTCTTTAGACTATACTATACAGTATTTTACATCTAACAAATCACTTTTAATATCCCTGACCCTGACAATGGGTATCTACTAAGGAAAAAACCCAACCCTCTAAGCAGGAATAGAGCAGGTCACAAACTGATGTGATCCTGGGCCTGCTTTAGGCTCCGGCACGTCAGTGAGAGGAGAGCTGTGTGGAAGAATGGGTTGTTGTAACATCTCCACTCTGCCACATAGGCTGAGCTTTAGGGAGGCCAGGCTTTGTGTTTAGCTGGAATACATCTGGATGAAAGAGCTGCAGAAGGCTGCTTGCTTCTTGATCCAAGAAACAGTTTGACACTTCAGCTCTTCCCTGTGTCTTACTACTACGTGCACTCCTTGAACAGTTCAGATTTATTAGCACACGAGCCTGGTCACCAGGCAGAGGTTTGAAATCTTTTTCGAGTTCATATCATCTGTGTTTTCAAGTTGCAACCCAATGAGGGTAACCGTAGCACAGGTAGATGCTTTGCAGCACTTGCAAGCAGCTGCCCTGGCGTCTACATGTGAGCACAGGGTGGCAGGCTGCTGTCCCATGGGAAGAGCTGTAAGCCCCAGCTGGTTGTGACCATTCGAGCTGTAAAGAAATGATTTCTTTTTCGTGTAATGCTGTAAGTAAGCCTAATCCCAGGAGTGCTACCCCCTTGCTTCCTTCGATAGCCTGCGCCTGACTTCAAAGCTCACTGAAATTAAGCTTACTAGTTCTGCTCCTGTTGTTATTATGCAGACACCTGTCCAATGGTAATTCTTGTACTTGCCTCTTCCCCTTCTCCAACCTCTAAGGTGAAACTTGGCTCTTCTGTGAACTCTTTTCATTTCAAAGTTGGGAATTGCTAGTTCTGTTTCCATCCTGCACTGCTGGCATGTTCCTAGGTCACAAGGAGAGGAAGCGGTTCCTGAAATAGATGGTGGATGTTTACAGCAGGGTGTTAGCAGCCCTTTCTCAGATGTTAATGCTTTGGTGATTATTTGGGTATTGCTTCTTCTCAGCATTTCCTTCCAGCAACCCGAGTATGTGTGCAGGTGTATTTAAAATAGATGTTTGCAGAACTGCTTTTGATATGAAAGCCAAACCACATGGGGAAGGTGTCCTTGGTTTATTATTCTGGAGCTTTCTAACAGGGTAAACTGGAGGCTGTCTGGGTGTGCTGCTTGAGATTCTAAGGAGACAGGGAAAGAGAAGTTGAAGCAATTAGAAATAAACAGCTACTAGCCATCTGTGTCCCAGGGAAGCTAGCTGACTTTTCCAAGCTCTGATCGGAGGAGGTTTTGCTGCAGCAGCTCTGTAGTCTGGGATGTGTGTGCAATGTGAACACACTGGGAAGAACTTTTAGAGCAATTTATGGTGGCTGTTAATGGGGTCGTTGGATAAATCCAGTGTGTCTCGTTCCTGCACGCATTCCTTTGAAGCCAGGAGACCCACGGCATGAACAGAAATGGGTTGAATGTATACAAACTGTCACACCAATGTAGAGGGCCCAAGAGAGGGGGGAATGAGAGCAGTTGTAAAGCGTGCAGAGGCAGCCCCAGCCCGGCCACCGCCAGAGAGGAGTCAGCCTTGTCTGCGCCGCTCGGCCCCGGCCGCTCCAGTGCTTGTCCAGCCACAGACCAGCCTCTCGGAGACACAGCTTAGCTAAACCCGTGCCAGCTGAGCAGGCTGAAACACAACTTACCCCATTTCCTGGTGGAAAGTTGCTCTGCTCCTCCGCTGCAAGGCTGCTGTAACGTGAGCGTACCCTGGGTACGGTGTGGAGGGCTGGAGCCACATCGCGGCGCAGCTGCTGCAGGTGGCACAAGCAAACCTTCCCAGCTCTACTGCCAGGAAGATTTGCACACTTTGTGACCCGTTGGGAAAGCCAACCAGGTTTCACAAGCCATGCTGTTGAAGAACAAATTAACACTGACTGGGGCCAATGCCATAATAACTTCCCTCAAAGTACAGCGTCCTTATTAATTAACATTTGTAAAGCACTTTGAGGTGCTGGATGAAAGGCAGCACGGAGTACAAAGCTGTTGCTGTGATTAATTAGTTATCACCCCGGACATGTGCACTGCTCTATTAGAGTGTTGCAGACTATTATTTATTAATTGTTGCTTTTGCCTGTGGCCTTCTTTGTTCCATCTTTTCCTTACTGTGTTGCTGTGCTTATTAATCATGCTCTTTGGGCTGGCAGGGAATGCTCTGACCTGTGTGGCAAAGGCCCTGGACTTTCATCAAGCCATGCCTGCGGGAAACCAGCACCTTCTGGTTAAGTACCAAGACATCTGACCTTGCTGTGAAGTCTCAGAACCACATCCCTAACAGCTTGGTCAATCACCTCTCTGTTCAAAATGCAGGGCTTGTATTTTGCCAGTCTGAACCTTCTGCTTCCTGTGTGTCCTGCTGCGTGTCTGTCTGCAGCGCTGCTGCAATATGCAGCTAAGAGAGCAACAGTTTCCAGGTTTTCACATGGGTCCCCCTGTGAATGTAACTGGTCACCGAGGGAGTGCCAGTTGCCTCTGTGTGTAGGGTTTGCTCTCAGTGCTAAAATCAGGGAGCATGCTGATTGAGATGTGGCCCATTCCCAGGACCCTTGATCTCCACACTTGCAGACCCCTCAGTAGCTCATGGCACTGTGGTTTTCAGTTTTTTTCCAGGAACCTTGGCTATGGGTAGAAAAGCCCAGTCCATGCTCCCGGCAGGTCTACAGCTGTTTGAGAGGATGCTTGGCACAAGCCAACCCCAGAGTGTGGCTTGGTGTTTGCCAGGCTGGGAACCCAGTGCCAGTCTTTGGTTGGTCCAGAGACGCTGGAAGCTGAGAGTGGATACCTGCTTCCCTTTCTTTCTTGATTCTGTGCTTTGAACAGCAAAGCTAGGAAACCTGTGTGCACTGACTGTTTAAGATCATTCATTTAAAAGCCCCCAAAATACCCCCTTTTGTTGCTGTTCCTCCCCCAAGACAATCAGTTCTGCCTAAAAACTTCAGAGACTTCTGTGAAGAGTCTCAAAAGAGCTTCGCTGCCCCCAGGTCACTCTGTTCCCCTGCCACTGGCAAGCTCTGTCTCACACTGAGCTCCTCAGCCCTGGTGCTTGCTCAGTGCAGCAGCAGAGCACTGCTCAGGCTCCCCTTCATACTGCCCTTGGCCAGACTTTCTCTGGTGTGTCACAGCCACTGTCACACAGCACCACTCTTGTCCTTTGGGAGTTCATGGCAATTGCAAGACCCTGATTGAGGATGCTGTGTAAGAGTGAAGCCTCCCTTTTGAACAAACTTCATTTTATGGTGTTTCTGGGTGGCACAAACCTCCATACCTACAGGGATGGTGACTCCTCCACTTCCCTGGACAGCCTGTTGCTGTGCTTCACAGCCCTTCTGCCAAAGACATTCTCCCAAGCTGAACCTCCTCAGGTACATCTTGAGGCTGTGTCCTCCTGACCTTTCACTAGGGATAGATCACCTAGGAGAGACCCATAGAGGATACAGATCTAGGTCTTGGTACAGAGACTTTGGCTGGATGTGTGTGAGGCTGTTGGTAGTGCTTGTTGCACCACTAGCAGGCTGCACGTCTCTCCCCAGCTCAGGCTGATAAGGCTGCTGCTCTCCCTTGGTGTCTGCTGTGACTGTGTCTGTACCAGCCATGAGAAATGCAGGCAAAGGAAGAACAATGCAGTGCTGAGAGATTAAACGAAGGCATAATTCATTAGCTGCCGTTGATGAATTTGATCATGCCTATAAACACCTTTAATTCCTTAAAAGCTGTTACCCAGGCAGATGTAAAAGCTCAACCTGTGGAAATGGAGAAAATTCTTGGATGGCCTCACCCTTCCATATATCTTCAAAAGCTATTTCTAATCTCACACAGGCTGTTAATGTGGAGATAGTAGCAGTTATGAAACCTGGGCTAGATTCCAGATATGCTGTATCAAAGTGTAGAATGAAAAGGAAATCAATAGTCACTCCTCGGGGAGAGTTATGCCAGAATGGTCCAGTATGGTTGAGATTAATCAAAGCCCTAACAGCTTTTTTTCATTAGTAGAGCATTAACAAGTAAACAACATTCCTGTTGTGTTATTTGGTTCCACTAACCTTTCTTGACAGCTAGGCCCAGTGATAAGTCTGGATTGTCTCTGTTTACAGAAAACTGGTACATCAGCAGATAGTGCTGCAGCTCAGTATTTATGGAGTGCTGCCTTGCTGGGGATGGAGCAAACTAGAAGTTACTGCTAGAAGAGTTCATGACAATGTAAACAGGAGTGAGGAGACAGCTCTGATGATGCTTATTTATATGTTTCCAGATATTAATTGGGTTTTGCTGTTGTCTGGTCACAACAATGCTGTAACTATGGTGTGCAAGTGGGAGTTGTGTTGGGCAGAAGCTTTTCTGCTGCCCTCTGGAAGGAAGTGAATGCTGGTGGTGTGCAACAGCTGTGGTGTGCAGATGTGAGCTAACACATGCAGGGGCTCCTGGAGCAGGACCTCTTTGCTGTGTGAGATCTGTCTGTTAGCATCGGAACTTTTCCATTCTGGTGGCATTTTAAAGCAGTGGTGACAACAGAGAGGCTGCATGACTTGTTCTGGACGTGTCTGCAAGAGCTGCTATCAAGCCTAACACTTCAGGGTTGCTTTGGTTTAATGGACTCACAGCTGGTGTGTTATGAACCCCAGAGATGAGGTTTGGAGCTCTTCTGTAAATCTGACAACACAAGTTTTAGAAGATGGCAAACTGCTGGGCCTGTAACAGTGCACTGGAGTTTATGACAGGGGTGAGTGAGAGAGATTTTCATCAGTTAGCCACAGCCATTTCAGCTTTGGCTTTCAAAAGGTGACCTCCTCCTGCAGCTACATTGCACAAGCATTTGTGAACAAGGGTTTGAATGAGCAGAAGATGACAGAGGAGCACAGATAAGCCCTAGCATGAGGGGGCAGCCTGGAAGTGGCAGCAGTGAGACAGGTGTGCAGCTGATGTAGCTGATTCCCAGGGGTTTGTGCTCTTCAACAGAAGCGAGGCACAACATGTGATGCCAGGGCTCTGACACTGTGAGTGCCCCAAGGCTGCACTCTTCCAAGTAAGACAAAGGCAGAAGATTGAGCTTGCTGCGTGTTAAATTTGGGCTCCTCTCTGTTCTGTGAGAATTTCAAAGCCCTGGTGGCACTTGCCCTCTGTGGCAGCGTTTCTCTTGGTGAGAGCAGCCAAGAGCTTTTATCCCCATCTGCTGATTGCTTCCTGGGACAGCCAGTTCCTGCCCTGGGATTCCAGAGCTTTCAGCACTTCTTTGCTGTTCTTTGTGCTGTTGGATGAAAAGTGGCATGCAAATACATAAGATTAATAATTAAGATTGTGTTAATGTGTAGTAATTGTGCATAATGCTGTGCACCACAGAAATCCTCTCCTGGGCTGCCTGACTGCTCCATCCCTTTTAAAGGTGCAGAGTGATGCTGAGATTCATACCCATAGCTGCAGTTATCCCAGGAGAGGGAGTCCTGCTGACAGAGGTAGGCTCTCATGGCTTGCAGGCACTTGGGGCTTATTTCGTCTAGCAAGGAAGCTCAGCACAGGTCTCATGTTTCATAAGTTTGTGCTTTCTGTGGGTCACCACAGTTGTTACCTGAGCCCTCTGCAGTGCTCCAGCCAGCCCTCAGCAGTGTGGTTGCTGCTGCTCATGCTGGTGGTGTGTTGTTGGATGCCTCTGTGATGTGTCTCAAGGGAGGACACTAAAATACAGCAAGGAAAATGTCAGTTTACTGCTGGTGGTGTAAATAAGTAAGAGCTGGTTTGGAGCAGTACCTGAGCTGTGTGTTTTGTATTTGCTGGAGCACAGCTGGCTCAAAGCCTCACAGACACTGTTGTGTTTGCTTCAGTGTCAGCCTCATGCTCTCAGACAGCTGAACCACCTGGTTTGAGGCTAAGTGTGCCTAAGGCTGGGTGGGGTTGGGTCCTCAGCATCTGCCTTTCTTCCTTAGCCGAAGCATTCTTGGTGTTGTCTAAGTGAAACCATTTCAGAAGATGCTTGGGTATGGTGATGCTGTTTAAGGTGGAGCATTGGTCTAAGGAGGACCATTCAGCAGAGCTTTCTGGTGCAGAGCTGGTGGCTCTGTGTAAGCAGTGCATGCCTTACTGGGGAATGGAGCCTTGGAGAGGATCCAAAAGATTGATGATGCCTGGCTTGTGCCAGAGATTCTCATCAAAGTAAGCCAAAGAGCTCTAAGAAGACAACATGGAAGAAACTTCAGTCAGCAAACTGAAGCTGTAAAACCGTTGCAGCTTAGCTTCCTAATGAGTGAACTTTACACATTAGTGTATCACTGTGACACTGAGACACCCCCCTTGAGCTGAGAAGCTCCTTACCTACGAGACCACTCCTCTCAGAGCATGTGCTTGTAGAGGTTAATGCTTTCATTGAAGGTGAGGAAGCCATAAACCAGTGAAGAAGCAGAATCACAAGAGCTACGCATGGGCAGGAGGAGTGTGGTAACCACAACTGCACACATCTCTGGGGCTTTGTGAGCAGGAGGAGCTGGCTCTGTGCAACAGCTCCCAGCTCCTGCCCTTGAGCGAAGCTGAGACGAACAAAGACCTCCGTGGGTGTGTATCGGCTGTGGCACACGGGTAGGCAGCTTGGCTTTGGGGATAACATCACTGACAGGCATTGGTAGTGGTCAGCATGGACGGTGAGAGGGCCAGGGCTGGCTCAGTCTCGCCTTTGAGTCAGGCTGAGGTGTGTCAGGCAGGGCAATGCAGAGCACTGCTGCCAGCCAGCGTGGCTCAGGGCTCAGCTGCCCTAGAGAAGATCTTTGCATTGCAGTTATCTGCAGAGTCTCAGGGTGGTTTTACTGCCACAGCTGAGTAAGACACAATTATTTCCAAGGTCCCTAGGGCTGAAGAGTGAGGTGAAGGAATGAACTGGTGCTTGTATTTGCCCCTTTGGTTTTGGGAAAGAGCTCTCTGGTTTCGTGCAGGCTTGTGAAGGAACAGCTGAGCAATGCTGAGGAACCTGCTTCACCTCAGGCTGCGCTCGCAGCCAGCCCAGGGCTTGTGCTGCAGAGCTGGTTCACAGTCACAGCGAAGCCTGGTAACCCCAGCACATCCAGGCTGAAACGAGGGAGGAATAAGAACGTGTTGCCAAAAGAGAAAAAGCTGAATTTTGGCAATTCTGGCTCTCAAATGTAGGCGGAAGATGGCAGATAAGGAGAAGGTGTGGTAGGAATCAGGCCAGTCCTCCTCATCCTCCTCCTCCCGTAAGGCGGTGGAAGGAGTCATGTGTCATCTAGTCTGGGTGCCTCTGGTGCCAGAAAGAATAGGGTGGGGTTGGCTCTTCCTCCTTGGGTCTTATTTTTCCCTTTTCAGCTTTCTTCTCACTGATGATGCCCCAGTCCTCCTGAAACTTCCTGTGTCTCACAGGCAGAAGTCATTGCTGCTGCTCCTGGCTCTTGTGCATCTGCACAGGAAAACAATTCTTGGGATGACCACCAACCTAAAAGGAATAATGATCATGATTAAGAGTAAGCCCTGCAAAGCATTCCATTATAGTTTTCCTTTAGCCAGCTGTTAGTCAGGGCAAGTTCTCCTTTTGTCCCAAATGTTTAAAAAATGGTTTGTAAGTTTTTTCCCAGGTTTCCCAGCAGTTAACCAAGTTCTTCCTGATTCCAGATGATCTATTCCCACTTTGCCTGAGAGAACCCAAGGCAGCAGCACCTAAGAGGGCATGCAGCTGCCCTCCCTGGGGTGTACTCAGTTTCCCTGGATATTCTGAATCCCTCCTTCAGCTGCTGTTCCACCTTGCAGAAATTCCCACATACCCACTCTTCAGCAGCTTCCACCTTTGCATCCATCTTGTCAACAACCAGGTAATAGAGTAATTTTCTCCTTGTCCCTCATCCTTCATACACGATGAATAAAAGTATTTCACAGAGAGTGAAACAGCATTCATGTGAGAGTCTGCTGCTTCCCTCCCTCCCTGCTCAGCACACCCCTCTGGATGCCCCAGGGCAAGGCACTTCCAGAAATGTTGGTTCAGATGCTATCATCCAGAATAGGCAGCTGATCCCACACAACCTGAGTGAGTGTGTTGACAGCTTTTGGCAGCAGGGGCTTGGCACTATCACTTCCTCGGGCAGCTTTGTGAATCTGCTCCCCCTCGGCCCCCACTTAGTTCTCTCCACATGGAACCAGTTGACCAGGGGACAGTTTTGGGATGACTAAAGCAGCATTTCCCAGTAAATTCACTCTCCTCCACTCTGCTGCTGACTGTGCTCGTCTGTGGCATTCTTGTTTCTTCGGCATGGCTCTCCATTCTTCCTCCTATCTATATTCCCTTTGCCTGGCTACATTCTTCCTCGTTTCTCTGCTCTTTTGAGTCTCCTCTCCACCCCTTCTCTCCAGTGCGACTCTGCTCTTTGCTTTGAGGTTCCCACTTTTGTGGCCCGAGTCACCAGGGGACACAGCTCTTCATGACTGAGCCATGGTATCTGAGAGGTCTCCGAATGAGCGTTCTCTGCAGGCTGCAATGCAGTTAAATTCACTGGGAGGAGCATTCTCCTGCCCTGGCTGTGCTGCTTTGCCTCTGGCTGTGTGCTGGTGCTCAGTAGTGGTACCCTCAGTGCCACTGCAGAGCTGTACTTGGGTGTGTGTTGCAGCCTGGCATCCAGTTCCTTCTGTTGTCTTCTCTGCAGTGGTTTGCGGTTCGTATGTCGGGAGAGCAAACCACGGCTCCACGACGTCACCTTCCCTTTCCACACTGCGTCTTCAGCTCGCCCAGGCCTATCTCAGCTGCAAGTGTGTTGGAGTGCAAAGTGATCCTTGTGCTGTCAGAGCAGCACTCCCCAGCGTCACCCATGCCTGGGTTCAGCTGGAGCTGGGAAACAGCTGAGTCTGAGCTCACTCTGGTACTAAGCTGTAGCAGCCCCTGGGTTATCTAGGGTCATGCTGCTGTACATAGAGCATCTTGTGACATGGCAATGAGTGAGGGATGCACAGAGTGGGCCTGAGGTTGCTTTAAAGATGGTCCCTCTTCTCTCTGCTCATTCCCTGCACACGCTGGGAAAAGCGCAGCTCAGCAGGCTCTCCTCTGCAGCTCAGCAGGCTCTCTGCAGCTCAGGCTGTTCAGCAGTGGGATCCTTACCACCATCTGACAGTACAAAGCTGGCACAGAATGATCAGAGGCTTTCCACTTAGTGCTGAATTGTCTTTGAAAGGATTGAAAATTGGTTCTAGATTTGGGCATTGGACATCAAGGGTAAAACATCTCTATTTTAAGCTCACAGTGACTGTGTGGTTTTGGAAAACAAAGCAAAAGCAAAGGATCTGTTTGAAAATGTTTTCCTTTCATCCGTGCCAGCAGTAAGAGATGCTGTACCAAGTAAGAACAAACATCCTGTTGCTGATGCATCAGGTGAGCTTGCAGTGGTGCTCTCCCATCCGCAGCGCACACAGCAGGTGTTAAGGGTGAACAGGCACAGATCAAGTCTGCTGGAACAATCCTTTCCATTTCACTAATTGACTCATGTAGGTTGGGATTATTTTGCATTTGTATTTGAACAGAGCCCAAAATAATAGTGCTGATTTCACAACATGTGCTAGCAGAATGCAAACAGCAGGTAAGAGAACTGAGGATTTATTTGACACTCTTAGCTTTCTAGGTACCCAAAGCACCAATCTATTTTAGAGGAGGATACTGAGCTTGAGGTGAGAATTGGAGTTGCTTTTCCCCCTCGGTCTTGTGTCCAGGATTTCTCAGTCTTGCAGATAGAAAGTTGAAGTTCTATTGGCTAGCAGAATGCCACCAGATTTAGCACATTTTACACAGACTCACTTCTACAGGGCCTTGAGAGGCCTGGAATCTTAAAACCAACATATAAAGTAGCACAACTTCTGGGGAAAGCAGATTTGGGATGTGCTATTGCTCTGGCAAATGTTTGCCTCTTTTCAGATGCAGGATGCATAATCTGCAGATTTCTCTTAAACAGGTCCAAAAAAATAGATTTTAACTACAAGGGCAAACCACACAGAAGGAGATTTAAACTTCATTTGGTATTTCTCTTATTTGTTGCACAACTAAAATGATGACCTGAAATTATATAGGGAGGCTGTTGATCTGCTTGTTTCTGCAGTGACAGGTGGGTGCTGTGCAGCTGATTGCTGGGATGCTGACAGATGTGGAATCCCTTCTCCCTTTAGTCTGGTTGAGTCGTTTACCCAGTGAAGTTTTTCTGGATTCAAATGTTAGTCTCTTCTCCTGGTTTCAAAATCACAACTCTCTAATAAAATTCATGGCCAGTTAATAGTTTTTAACTCAAGAGGACAAAAAAATGCAGAAGTAACTGACTTCTAGTGACCACTTTCGTCCCTGAAGATTGTTCCTCCGACCCTTTTCTTGTCTCCCTCTTCCCTGTGCCATGTCTCTGTCACCCCGCAGCAGATGCTGAGGGAAGAGAGAAGATGCAGGCAAATGCAAGTACTGCCCTTCAGATGTCCTCCTGCCTCCAGCTGTCTGCAGCTCAGCAGCTTCCACCATTGTGCCCTTGGGAGCTGTCCTGCAGAATCAGTGCCACAGACATTGCATCTCTGCCCTTCTCCTTCAAAACTCAATCACTTACGAATGCTGATAAACTGAAGCCCTAACAAAGTGACCCTGGATGAGACAAGTCTGGGGTTAAGGAGCTTGATCTGCCCAGCACTTGTGGCAGTGCTGCCGGGATATTTCTGCTGTGCTGTTATAAACTGATGAGCATCAAGAGGGGTGTTGGATGCATGCTCAGACCTATCAGGCACGGCAAAGACACAGGGATGAGCTAGGTGCTCATCTCACTTTAGTTAAGCTTTTGCACCATCTCAGTTCTACCACTGATGGAAAGTGAAGATCCCCTGCAAGCAAAGCAAGTGAGTGCCATAGAGGCAAACGGATTTCAGGGAGGGTGTTCTCTAAACCCGAGCTGGCAGCAGGCCATGTGGGAGTCTTCTTCCTCTCTTTTTCCCCTCCTTCTCTATGCCGGTTGCACTTTCCAGTGAAAGAAAATGGGGATGAGGTGGGGGTGCGTGCTGGGCCTTGCTGCAGCAGGAAGGCAATTAGCAGCTGTGTGTGGTACTTCACAGGGGAATCGCAGCCTAGGCAAGAGGTGCCTCAGGGTGAGGGGAGCTCTTGGTGAGACCTTGAGCTCAAACCCAGGTTTGAGCTCCTGCAGCTGTCAGTGCCCGTGGGCTGCACAGAAGCTTGCAGCTCACAGACAGCAGCTGTTCGCTGCTCTGGGATTGCAAGGGAGGTAGCAGAGGGTGCCTTAGTCTCGTCTTGCAGCAAGTGTGTGCTGCCAAGGGAAGAAGGGAGGATGAGCATCTCTCCCTGTAGCCACAAGACTGTGTGCTGGTGCCTGCGTTTAACCAAAGCTCGACATTGCTTGACGTGGAAAAGCCCTCTTTGTGCCAAGTAGATGGTGTCATATCTCCTGGTACACATCGAATCCTCCTGCTCCCTGCCTTGGGGGTTGTTTCAGGTTGTTAATGCACATCCTGGGCCTATCCAGGGAGTGGCTGAGTTTGTGTAGCTGAAGAACAATCACAAGACAATTTTCTAAAAACAATAGGGGATGAAAGAGGAAGCCTAAACCACTTCCCAGTTGGGTAAAGCCAATTCTGCTGATTCACATCTGTGCAGAAGGAGAGGCCTCTCTTCTGCCCAGTCCTTTCTGACTGCCAGACTAGATGGATAGGAGTGCAATAGGAGGCTCCCAGGTGTACAGCCCAGCAATCAAACAGACTCCTCAGCTATAATGACCTTTATAAACTCCATCTGTGCGTTCAGTTCTAACTTCCCTGTCCACCATATTCTTCACACAAAGACTCTGCTACCTGGGCAGAAACCCCACACTTACCAACGCACCCCAGATTCTCAGTGTGTATCCACAGTGGCACAGCCACCGTTTGTGGCTCAGAAATTCACCCTGTGCAGGGTGGGAAGGTCTGACTGCAATAACCTGGCAGTTAGCTGAGCTGAACACTGCCACTGGCAACAGGAGAGGGGTGCTATGGCCTCTGGAGTCGGCTCAAAAACAGCTGCTGGCCAGCCCTTGCCCGTTTAACCTGGAGACAGGTCACAAGAAGAGTTCAGGCTGCAAGACAAGCAGCACTTTCTGTACCAGACAGACCCTTCACGAAAGAGGAACTGGAGATACCTTCACCGTTGAGTTCCGTAACAATGCAGGAGAATTCCAGCTGCACCTGACCTGCGTGAAGGAGCGAGATGATGTGTATAAGCTGTGAAGTGACACTAAGTGACCGCTCAGGCTTCGGCGAGTGCGGTGTGGAAGGCAGAGCAGTCACCTGCGCCGTGATTGGCCTTTATTGGGCTCAGGGTGAAAGCCCTGCTGGCTCTGCGGGCACTCTAAATTGGCTCTAACGAGGAGCTTGTTAAGCTCCTGCTGCGGCAGCTGCAGCCCCAGGAGCAGCACGGGCCGAGGGGACCCAGTGTGAGCCCAGGAGCCCTCGGCAGCAGCAGCGGTGGCGTCTGGTAGCAGGGCAAAGCGCCTCCTGGATTCCCTCTGAGTAAGTGAGAGACTCTCTTTTTGCATGGGCGCTGCCCTGATCACCTCCCGTGTGTCGCACGCCCCTCGAAGGTGCTAAATGACTCTTCCGGAGCCGCCCAGGCCTCGGCTCGGCACAGCGGCAGAGCTTCTGCAACCTGCGCTCGGCGGCAGGCTGCAGCTCCTCACGCACTGCCTGGGTCTTAGACTTTTCCGTGACTGCTTTGTGAGGTGGCAGTGGGCGCTTGTCCCTAGGAGCGTTTCCTCTGTCTCTTATGTGCTCCCAGAGTAGGGCAGGTGCATTTGGTGTTCTCAGCACAGTGGGAACAGGGGAAGGAGAGCGTCAGGAGGACTCTCCCTGTCGTGCTCCAGCTGGCAGCGGGGGAGCCTGTATTCAGCGGAAGAGACCAGCAAAGTGAGGCTTGGATCCAAGCAGGCCGAGTCCAGAAAGCTTCCAGGTGATTCCTGGCTACCAGTAAGATTCCAGCTGCAGGGGCCAGTGTTAGTCACTGAAGTCCAGGGCTGCGTTCACAAGCGGGCGGTGGCGGTGACCCTTGGTTCAACCCAGGTGTTTGGGTGTTCTGATGCCTTAGTGGGGACTCAAGTTCTGAAAAGGCAGCCTTCTGCAGATTTTTTTCTGGGTTTATTCAGCTATCGATCTAGAAAAAGCCTTTACAATTAATTCATCTATCACTTCATCATTCTGAAAAAGCTTGGTGTTTCTCTCTTACTGCTCTGCTGGTTCTTACCTAGCCTCGGGTGTGGTGTGCTTGCCTTGCCTGCACTGCCTGTGCTGGGAGCTGCATGGCTGCTCCTTGCAAGGAATGCAGCCTGTGGGCTCTCCACTTGGATCTTTGCTTGCATCTCTCTAGATGCTCCTGCTGGGTTTTAAAAAAGGTAGTTGTGAACTATTTGAAGTGGGTTAAAAGTGAAAGCTTTGTCCCGTGAAAGCCAGTCTGTTAAACCCCAAACTTTGTCATCTCTTACTTGCTGTTTTCCTTTCCTGTTACATCACAACTACGGAGAAGTGGAATGAAGAGGGAGTGGGGCAGCTTGGAAATTGAGCAAGGAACAATTGAAAATGTCAGCGTGGTTGGTTGGCTTTAAATACTGAAATTGTAAATAATCCATTGTAGCTTTAGGTGAGATCCTGTATGTGAATGGTTTCCATTAACTGGCTGTGCAGGCTGCCTCCTTGCACAAGCTCTTCCTCCTCTATGCATTTGACCCCTCTCTGGCTAGTACCAGTGGATGTCAGAATAGCTCAGCCATCACTGCAAATCTGCTGAGACTGGAAGATGGGGCTGGAATAGTCCTTCCTAAGAAAGAGCTCTGAAAACCATTGTGTCTGTTTCCATGAGGACTAGCAACAAAAATATTGGCAGTGAACCTATCAGGGAGTTTATGGACAATTACTTCCTTTTTTTTTTTTTTTTTTAATAGTTGCAAAAGCCAAGCATGTAAATACACATTTAATGAGTGAAAAAATAAAAGAAATAGTTTGCATTTATTTTATGTTGTTTGACTAAAAAGAGTTTAACAGTCACTGCAGGAACTTGAGAGCTCATAAAGCAGCTACTTTTGGTAGACATTTCTTAATGTAGCTGTCATAGCTCACGTTGATGTTGAGGGTAAAGAGGGATCAGATTAGGCACTGGAGAATCAAGGGCTTGACTAACTTGGGACATTTTATTCAGAAAGACTTTTTTCTTGCTTGTATCAATAGGAATTGCAGTCAGTCTCCAAAATGTGTAATAGTGCAAGCGTGGGACGTTACACACGTTGGTAAAGTCTCACACTCACTGCTCAGGCTAGAGGACTGCTTGCATTGGTAGTTACTGCTGTGTGCTCAGCAGACACTGCCTCAGTGCTGCCAGGCAGAAATAGAGCCAAAGGTAAGGGAGAGCTTTGCCAGAGCTAAGACTGGGGAGTGTTCAATTCTCTAGGAGTTCTCTAGAGGCTGAAAGAGCCAAAACGATTTCTGGCAACTTAGGTTGATCCTGACATAGAAATGACATCATTAGCTCGAGTCCCGAGAGAGGTTCTGTGCTGCATGCTCTACTGTTCCTGAGATTCCTTTATGGATAGCAGTGCAGAGGGCCAGGAGAACAGTTCAGAGCAGCCTGAGTCCTCCTCCTGCCTCAGAACATGTGTCTGGGGATATACAGACATGTCACAGATGTTCATCAGGACTTTTACTGCAAGAGGCTATTTGCCAGCACCCTTTGAAGGTTTCCATTCTGCCTTCTCCCCATCTCTGTGCTTCCTTTCCTGACTGAGTACTGGCACAGTGATCAGGGCTGCTGCTAGCCCTTAGTGCCCCTTTTCCTCACCAGTGTTTATCAGAGCTAGTGAGTCCTGTGCAATTTGAGTTGAAAGGTGAAAAATGTTCTAGTGATTTGACATCCTGTTGCAGCTAAACCTCATCCAGATCCCAGGAGGGAAACCCAGCAGTTGTTATCTCCTCAGGAGGCAGAAAATCCTGCAGGGTTCCTGGGTGAGATGGCTGCTCTGTCTGACGTTTTGCTGCTTCAAAAAGAGGATATTTTTATAACCTGTCTCCTCTAATGCCTGTGTTAGCTCCCTAGTCCTAACCTAACTACTATTTTCTGTGCTGTTAGGGTAGAATATTTTGGTTTGTGGAAGTCTTCCAATACGGTCTCTGAAATGTGTTGCATGCTTTATTGTTAGTGCCATGTTCTGTTGTTGTGTACCCCAGTTTAAAACAGGGATTTAATTTAATTTTATTAATATTGCTTGGCTACATCTTGTCTCTTGTGAAGGCCTTCCAGGCTGCAGGCATTGTCCATGACTCCTGACCCATGCTGAGAAAGACTGCTGGTCAGGAAGGGGCTCTTGCACCCAGTGGAACCTCAGAGTAAAAGAGTTCACTCAAACTGGCCCCACAGCCTGCAACTGCATGGTGTTGTGGGGGAGATGCTCAGGAGGATCCAAGCTCAGCAACAGAACCTCATAGTTTAAGTAGTTCTGAGCAGCTAAACTGGAGTAACCTTAGCTCACTCGGTGCTTACACCGCACCAACACTCCTGGAAACAGCTTGTGTGTGTGTGGGAATATCTACTGCTTGTACTGATAAAAACTCCAGAGCCCCTGAGTGTGGATAACCAGGTCGTTTCTCCCACCCAGCAAGGGAGATTGAGCAGTAGGTGATCTCTGCCCTTACAGCCTGGATTCCTGTGCTTGCTCGGGAAGTCTTTGGCCACACTGCCCTTAGCCACCTAACTGGTGTCTGAGCTGGAAGGCAGCTAACTCCTCAGCAGAGAGCAAGAGCCTCTGGCATGAGATGACTCCAGCTTACAGAAGGGTGAATTGTCTGTGGAGATGTCTCTTTCTGGTTAGTTGTTTGGTGGTTTGTTTGTGAGGGTTTTTTTTGATGGCTCTATTTTAGAGTGGCTCATTTAGTAGGGAAAGCAGGGACAGAGGAGTTGAAAAGTCTTGGCGTTAATCCTGATGGGTTTTTGTTTGGACCATCCACTTCTAGGTGTGTTTCATTGGGGTGTTTTGGGGGTTTTGGTTTGGTTTTCCTTGTTTTCTCATTCATGAGTAGCTCATGTTTGTCTCCAAAGACTATTGCTCGAAGTGTGAAGAAACTTCCATTTCTCAGGTGAAAGATCCTATGTAAGCTTAAAGGATGACATTTGGGAGGTAATAAAGTCTGCAGCTGGACAGATAAGCAACAGCTTCAACTTTTCTCTGTGCAGTTTTGTGTAGCTGTTGTAAGCCAAAAGAGAAGTTCTTAGGTGCTGTGCTGTTGATTTTACCTGAATCTGATCAAATCCCAAATGCAGAGGAGCTACAAACACCCAGGTTTTCACTCTTTTCCTGGCTCCATCTCAGATTTCCAAGATTCTGTGATCTGCAAACTGAAGCTGCAATTCTCTAAACAGGAGTGCTTTGTGTTCCCATGTGGTCTGGGAACTGCAAAAACTGCCATATTTCAGTCTTTTTGCAAAGACATGCAGTGAAAACACTCAAAACCCTACGGAAATGTCTTCCGAATTCCCAGCTCAGGCAGTGAGTCCTGATGTCCTTAGGTGCACTCTGCCCAGGCCAGATTCCTGCTCGCAGGAATGGTTGCTTCATCTGCAGAAGGACTGAGGGTCAAAGTGTCGAAGCCTTGAGAGAGGTCTGGTTCTCAGTGACATTCGTGTGGCTCCTGGCACTCGTAGGCGGCAGCTGACACTGCCCGGACTCTGCATCCCGCGGTTGTCGCTAAGGTGCACCGCCCGGCTCTGCAGGGCGCAGGTTTCCCTCGGCTGAAGTCCTAAGCAGAAGCCGGAGGCAGCCGGAGCTGGCCCCAGCCCTGCCGTAGCTCTCGGGGTGCTCCAGGAGAGGGAGCTCCCTTTCCAGCCATCCCGGCTGATGCTCCTCCGCGGGAGGAGGCTTCCCCAGCTGGTAGCCCATGCCTGGCTGGTTGCTCTCATGCACTGCCCCGGAGCAGAGTGGTGTCGGGAGCGCAAAGCCACCCTCCGAAAGCACGGGTTACCTCTGCTCAGCGCGGTGAATACCACCGCATGGCACGTTCTTGACAGGGGAGCGCTCATTGTTAGTCTAGAATGTCAACGCCACTGCGCATTGTTTGCTCTCTTCCCTCCTCTGCTGCCTTTCGCCTATTAAGGAAGCCGAGCAGCCTCCGCGGGTGCTGCTTCCTCCCCGCAGCGATGGCTGCTGTGCCCTGCGGGGAGCGGGGCAGGAGCGCCCCGCAGCACGGCCCGGGGCGGCTCGGAGCTCCTGCGCCAGCCTTGGTGAGGTCTCAGGGGGAGGCTGAAGTGTGCCCGGAGCAAAGCTCTCTTCGGCCCCCTCCCGCCCGCGGCAGCTGGAAAGCAGCCGGGGGAGCCCAGCTCCGAGTGCGCAGGCTGCGGGGCTGCCCTGCCCTGCGGGCGGCTGCCTGCCTCGCTGGCACTGCGGCACCCGGCCCGGGCTGCCGGAGGACAAAAACCGTCCTTATTTGTTGAAATGAGTGTGAGTTAGAGAGGAGCACAAAAGAAAGCAGGGTGATGGGCTGGGATATTTTATGGGCCCACAGAGGGGAAATGTTTAGGCAATTGTGCAGAACATCTGCCCTGAGCTGCCCTGGGGAGCCCTTGGCCTCCTGCTTGTGCACCTCCCAAAGCCACATGGCCCCGAACTGGGGAGAGCACAGGGCTGACCTTGCTGCCTGGACCCGTGGGGCACACTTGCCAGCTGCTGGTGCAGGTACCCATCTCTGGCCTTGGCACCCTGCTGGGCAAGGAATACCTGCTGAGTCAGTAAGCCTAGGGCTGCCTTTCTCTCTCCATCCTTCCCCCTCACACACTTTGAAAACCTGCAACGTGTGTAATGGAAAAGTTAAGACCCTAGACAGAAACTGGACAGAAAGTGCTGGGCTCTTTTTGTGCCTGTCTTACTTGATGAGTTTGATTAACAATAATTAGTTTTAACCTGGACACGTGATTTGGGGTGCTTGAGGGTGGAGGGAATTTGGACTGGGAAAAGCAGCTCTGAAGCACTGCTCTCTGTACGGATCCCAGCATCTCTGAAGGCATAAACCACTAAGTACAAAGCAGATAGAACCATTTTTCTGTGCCAGTTACTGTAATACAAAAAAACAAACAAACAAAAAAAACAAACCACTTTCCCACACATTTAAAACTAACAAAACATGGAAGTTCAAGAGAAAGGGAAAGAACCTTTCAAGGTTTTGAATGTTTTTGTGCTTGTTTCACAATAAGCTGATGTTAGTAAACAAATGTAACCAAAGGCAAGACAAATTTTCCACGTCATGTTATCTAGCAGGAGGTTTTGATGCAGTTTGTGGAGGAGTAAGCAAGCACTGGGCAGGGTGGTGCCATTAGCACAGAGGTGTGAGATCAGTTCAGTATCGTAATGAGCTGTCTGCAGTGAGAAAATAGCATGAGGAGCCAACAGTGCTCCCCGTGCCTTGACGTGGTCTGACCTGTGACAGAGGTCTTCTCAAAAACACATCCCATGTCCCAGGAAAATACCCACTAATGCCTTCACAGTGCTCTTGGAAACTGAATCCACGATGAATGGACTTTTAAAGCTTACTAGAGTTACTTGCAGCAGTTGATTGAGCTAATTAGGCCACGCTTTCTGTTACTTATCCATGAAGACTGAGCATTTTGCTGAGTTATTTGTTCAGAATTATTGGATGAAGAGGACAGGGCAGCATCCAGCAGGCTCCCTGCTGGCCTCTGCAATTAGCCGGATAAGCCATGCGGGGTTGCGTTGCTGCCGTTGGATGGCTCCCGGGTGTAGCTTTCTGGAAAGCTGGGCACACGGGGCAGGAAATGCATCGTGCCCAAGTGATGGCTGCGGTTGCAGAGAGCAGCAGGCACAGAGCAGAACAGAGCAGCAAACTGTCACCTCTGCCGTTGTGGGTAGCTATGGGCAGGGGATGTCTCTGGCTGCCGTTGCAGGCGTGCTTTGTTGCACACAGCGGGGCAATTCCTGCTCCAATTAGCAGGCTGTACTTGGCAGTATTTTTATCGCAGGCACCTGTGTAGCGAGGCCAGCCTTGTTACCCTGTTAATTGGCCATCCCGTTGTGCTGGAGTTCCCGACAGATGGCCTTTGGTTTTTCTCCCGTGAGGAAGCCTGTCTGAGAGCACGACCATAAGAGCTGCCTGGCGCCACCGGTGCCACTGCACGGCTGTGGCTGGCACCTCAGAGGTAGCAGAGTCTGTCCCGGGTCTGTCAGCCGGCGGGGCCGTCCCTGCTTCCAGCCCCCTGGGGAAATCTGTGCCTCCGCGGCAGCCGCTGAGCGGCAGTGCCACCGCGGCCGTGCTCTGCCCTCCGCATCGCAGCCGAGAGCCTCGGTGGATGCTTTCTCGGTTCTTCACAGTCACACGACTGGGCCTGTGAATGAGGCAGCAGGGCTCCAGACAGCGGCCACGGCCAAGCCGCTGCTGTTGAGCTCCATTATCTCTGTTCCGTAAGGCTTTCAGAAAACCACCAGCCCTGACTCCTACACTCGAACAAGCACACACTAGCACGCAGAGCTAAGCCAGCTGTTTAACTCCCAGTCATTAAGGATGTCAAAACATTCTGATATATGATATAAACTCATTATGACTGGATTTTGTTTTTATTAATGTGAGGGTTAGGTAGTGAAGAAGAGAAGATTTGGTAAAGCCTCTTACTGCTCACAGACAATGTGCTCTGGTGGTTTAACCTCGTAACGCTTGAAAGGGCTCGTTAAGCCCCAATCACAGCACATTAAGTGCTAACATTTTAAAAGTGCATAATAAGACCTAAACATTTTAATAGCATATTAACTTGTAACATAAACCAAACACAGTCACAGTGTTGTCTTTTTCCTATAGCAAGTTCAAACAAGAAACGGATACTTTTAGCAGCTGTTAGAAAGCTGAGGGGTTTTGATTGTCCCTCCTGCTTAAAAAAAAAACAAGCAGCAGGCAATGAGGCCGGGAAATAGAAAAGCCAGGACGTTTCTCTATCAGAAATTTGTTTGGAGTGGAATTCTTAATGCTGCAAAGCTGGCTTTGAGGCTTCCCGTGCTGTGAGGGACAAGGCTGGGTTTGGGTGAGATGATGTCTTGTGTGGGGGAAAATGGTTTTGTTTGGATCTGATAATTGGAAGTCATCTGTGAACAGGAACTGTGGGCTGGGTTCTTGCCAGAGCAAAAGGTTGATGGACAATCTGGGGGGGGGGGGATTTGGTTGTCAATGCAGTCTGGGGCATGTGGCTGTGGAGCAGAGGTGTGAGGTCACAGCACTGTGGCCTGGCAATTTCCTTTGGGAAAGAAATACCAGCAAAGCACAGCATCACCTGTGAGCGTCCTCTCTTAATTGCTTTGGAACCTCCTGATGAGTGATTCCAGGCACACCTTCCCTCCAAGGAGCTGAGCACACCACCTCTGCAACTATCCCAGCCCCTCCCAGGTTATGGCAAGGCATCCAAGCCACCTTTGAGACCTTCATCTTCCCCATGGTACTGTGAGGGGAGGTTCTGGCTCGGTCATTTCAGCGCAGGTTTGATTGCAGCTGCTCCTGCTTTCATGCAGTGTGTGTGACCCCAGTGCCTTCTGTGGTGGTGGCAGGAGCAGAAGGGCAGTGCCTCTGCAGTTTGTAGAACAAGTCTGGAAGCAGCTGAATGATGCCAGCTCAGCACTGTCCTCATGGCACTCAGCTGAGAGTGGGCTCCAGCCTCCCTCGGTGTGGACACTCACAATGATGTGGGTTTGGTCCATAAGCTGTTGTATCCATGCAGCTGCCTCTGCGTGACTGTTCTGTTACCAAGACAGGATGAGGCATCTTACCTCAGTGGCCTGGAGGTGAAACCTCCTTAGAGTTGTTCACTGTTGTAGCCTGTGAGTTGAGGAGTGACGCAGAGGATACTCTTCGAGCCTTTATCTCTTTGGCAAACAGGACAGAGGGGAAAGCCAGCGCAGAAAGTCCGTCTGGAGAAAGCAAGCTCTGGTTGCACACTGGGCTATGTCTAGGGCACTCTGGCTCTCTGGTTTGTTTCTCCCCAGATCCTGAGTTCAGACTCATCTAAGTGGGAACTACCAGCCTAAGGTCCTCTGGTGCAAAGTAGATCTTTGTTTGGACAGACCAACCTATGTATCTGTTCTGCTCTGCCCTGAGTTGTTTGGCAGGGGGTGACCCACATTAGTGGCACCAGAGGGAAGCACCAGATAGGCAGCTCGAGTCACCAGGGATCAGCAGTGGCTGTTGGCTGGAAGGAACTGGTAGGTGCTGAGGAGGCAGTGGTGTGCTGATTGCCCAGGGACCCCTTCTGAAAAGTGATACAGTCTGCACCATGTCTGCATCCTTCTCGGCTGCCACCTTCTCCTCTGCAGCAGTGTCAGTGTAGAGCAGTGACTGTCACCTCTCTGCCTCTGGAAAAAAACAGGTCATTCCAGAACCACAGAATGGTTGCAGTAGGAAGGGACCTGTGGAAATTACCCTATAGGAAACTTCTGCTCAGTCACTGAGAGTAGGCTTCCCAGGACCACCTCTCCAAGGATGGAGATTCCACAACCTGTCCTGGCAGTCTGTTACCCTTTTTGAAAGCCTCCTGAGCACAGCCTGTCCTCTGACAGCAGCCCAGTGCACCAGCAGCTCATCTTGCCGTGAGCCAGTGGCTAGAAGGAAGGCTCTCTGCACACCAGCATTAACCCAGGTGGCTTTCTCTTGCTGCTTCCAGCTTTGCCCTTGGCAGCTTTCACAGCAGCTTTGCTTTTCCCAAGTGCTGCCTTTCCGTTTTAAGGAAAATACCTGACCAATGCTAGGATGGCATTTGGAGACTTATTCTTGAGGTAATCAAACACTTGTAGCTCATCTCCATGTGACTGTAGGCCTGCTTTGGTGACTTGGTTGGCAGCCAAAACCTTAAAGAGTGAAGCATGCAGGCTGTAGATTCTCTGGCATGTCACACACACGAGGCCATGGATTTACCATGGGTTCACCATGCTCCATGGCTCCTGAGAGACTGCATTTTGGTTTAGAGGAGCTGGGGTATGTTACCATGCAAAGGCTATGGAGTGTATCTCTGTGAAAGGTGGGAGATGTGGCAAACTCCACTGTGGAGTGTTTGTGAGTTTTTGGGAGAGAGGGCTTAAAAAGGAAGAGTGTGGACGATGAGAAGAACCTGTTTGAAGCCCAGCTGCTTTCTGCATGGTGTGTGCCACGCTGAGATTGTAACATTTCTAAGCTGAATGGAGTACCTGGAGCACTTTCAAAATCTGTAAAAGCCATCGAAGAAAATGTTTTAAGCAAAGTCTCTAGGGCCTGTGAAAGAAGCACCATGTGCAATGCTGTAGCTGGATTAACTGTACCCGAGGGTGAGCCAACCTTACCTGCTTCTAGCCCTTTTCATTTTGCCAGGAGTGGGTGCCGAGTGTTCAGGCTGTGTTTTGACAGGCACTGCTCCTGTCTCAGTGCCTGGCTGCCTGCAGGCTCAGGCACTGTGTGCAGTGTCTGTGTGCCAGGGAAGAGGGGCACAGCCTCTGTGCCAGGAGCCCAAGCTGCTGCACCTGCCCTGGGAGCAGGGCTGAGCAATCCGGAGTCAGCTCTGTGCTCAGCTCTGGCTGCCTGCTGAAGCTCAGGTAGGGTTTGGACAGCAAGGAGAAGTGGCAGAAAATTCTTGTGCCTGCCAATGTATGGCAGGAGACTGGGACAGTGTTAGTGAGGCAGTGTTTGGGCAGCTTTTTTGTTTGAACTCTAGTGATGTTATTTAAAATACAACAATATGGGTTAGGGTATTCAATCAGCACTGAGCTGCTGTGAAGCCTGGGAAATGAATCTGGCTTTTGCAGGCATCACACAGAGGGGTGAAAGTGAGTGAGGCAGAGTATCAAGCGAGGGGAGTGTGGGCTGGTACGAAAGGCTGGACCTTACGCAGCAGCCTAGCAGCACATTCTGCACCAGGTTAAAGGGCAGGTTTGAGTCTTTCCCGGCACACTGAAATGCACAAAGCCTTGTGACAGAGCTGATGTGTAGAGGTGGAAGAGGTTGTAGCAACTCATTTGTGTGAAGCTGCTGCAAAATGTGAGGAGATCAGCTGAAGTGAGCTCCTCTTCAGGCAGCCTGCAGGACTGGAACAGCTTTTAAACAGAGTTCAAGTTCTCTTTTCTTCTTGGAACAAAAATGTTGATATGAAATTGAAAACTCCTTTCAGATGCCTGCTGGGCTGGCAGAGTGCCAAGTGGTTTTGGCTTGACTCTCTCTCTTTCGCTCCCTACCTATTGTTTGCAGACAACATACTTGACTCCAGCTGACTGTATGTAAATATCATCTAATTACCTGCAAGAAGATTCGGAAAAGGGCACCACACTGGTGAGTTTCCGTGTCTTACACTGGTCAGGAATAGGTCTTGCTGCAGACAAATCACTAAGTGCTGTCCTAAGCAAAGTGCATGGGACATAGGCAGAGAACACGGAGAGGCACAGAGTGCTTTCAGCCACAGCTTTCTGGCCTCTGCTTAGAACTGAGAAAGTGGATGGCTCCCAGCTTGTATGTGCTGATGGGGAAGGTCTTCCAGATGCACCATGTTGGCCAGACTCAAGCAGGAGGTGCATTTTGGTCAGCAGACATCAGTGCTGCATTGCTGAGCTGGATTTGAGCCCTATTGTGCCCTGTAAGGCTGTCCTCAGCGCTCAGCTGGGTTAGGCACGGAGCTTGCTGCACTGAGTGCCTGTCTTAGCACAGGTTTGCCTGCAGCGTGGAGCTTCTGCGCTTTGGGAGGATGAGTCCTTCAGGGGCTGTTAGCAATGCCTTAGCCATGGCCTTCTCGGAAGCAGCTGGGCCAGCTGTCTGGAAAGGAGTCCTGCAGCATCTCTCTGCAAAGTGCTGCGAGATCTGGTCTCAGCTCGGGTAGTTGTGAAATCAAAGGCGTAGAATGCGTGTGATTTTGGAGAGAGGGGATCTCAGCTGGCCCAAGTGCTGGTGTTCACACAAACAGCTGGCTTGGCCAGCCATGCAAGTGGTGGGGCATAAAAGCTCATGAGAGGTTCTTGGCTGCTTATGGCTAAAGAGTTGCTGCACTTGAATGGTGCGGCCACCACAGAGGAGGCTAACCCGGGCAGTGGCCTTGTTTAGCTGTCAGCCAAAGAACTCTTGATATGCCTGAATTTTTAGGATCTATAGAATCATCTTTCTCTTACAGCACTCTTTCTTTTGGTTAAATACTTGTTAGATGTGGTTGAAATAAGAAATGTGATACAAAAGGTCAGTGGGAGTCTGGCAGGCTTTTCTCTTATCCCTGTGCTGTGGAGTTTTGCACACATGAAGATGATTGGTGACCCAGTGTGGCCTGGGTTTTCATGCTTGGTCCAGAGATGTAGCTCAGCTTTGCACAGACTTATATCAGATTCTGTAACTGTTTGGAAAAAGAAGCTTAAAAATCTATGTCCAATATTTTCTCCGTCTTAAAAAAAAAAAAAAAAAGTGATGGGGAGGGAAAAGAGAAGAGCTCAATCCTGTTATGAGTAAGGAGATTTTCTTTGGGAGCCTCATCTGCCAGCTGTGCTTATCTGTGCTCAGGAATCACTGTGGTTAGTTTGCAGCCTATTATGCAAAGCTGCACGCAGTGTGTTAATGATATTGGTACGTTGGTAGCCATGTTCTGCGCTAATTAGTAGAGCTGCACATTGCAGTGCTCATCCTGGATCCCTTTCAGTGCTGCTGCACACTCTGTCAGTGTGTGTGGAAGCATGTGTGCAGGCAGCACAGCCTGAGAGCTCTGCACTGGAGCTCAAAGTCCCCAGGGCTTGTCATACTGAGCAAGGACACAGCCCAGGGGCTGATAGAGATTGCTGTGGAAGGACAAATCCTCTGCCTTAGGGAATGGAACCCACCAGAATCCCTGTCCATTGCCTGGGTTAAATGTGAGGGCAAGAGACCTGCTGGACAGCTCGAACGCTCATCTGTTCTCCCCACTTCTGTAGCATGCATGGGACAGTCCAGTGGCAGGGCTGAGCAGGTTTCTGGGAGCTGAGAGAAGACTTGAGTTGATCCTCTGAAACACTCACAGTATCTGCTGCCCAATCTTGGTGTGGTGCATGCCATACTGCAGAGTGCTCGCAGAGCGTTCTTCACCTCAGCATCTGGTGACGTGTGTAGGAAAACCACAGCAGCTTCTTTGGTTCTGAACCAGTTACCAGCACCTGGGCAGAGATTTAGAGGTTTCATGAACTAAATCTTTATCAATGCTGACTTCATGGTTAGAATCTCAGAATGTGAGGGGCTACAAGAGACCTCCAAAGCTCATCCAGTCCAACCCCTCAGCCAGAGCAGGATCTCCTGTACCAGATCACACAGGAACCTCAGCTTCCACCCAGTGCCCGTTGTCTTGTCACTGGGCATCACTGAGAAGAGCTTGGCTCCGGCCTCCTGGCACTCACCCTGCACATGTTTACAAACATGAATGAGGTCAGGCCTGGGAGCAGTTACAGTAAATGAAATATTTAAACTGAGGGGAGAGGAAGAGAGAACACTTCAGAATATGCTGCTGTGTCACTGCACACCCTGGAAGGATCCAGGATCCTGCCACGCTGGAGGGTGCTCAGCTGTGTTGCCCTCCCATTTCTCCAGACAGCTCTGTGCTAGAACTCTTAATTCTTGCAGTACTGTGCCGATGTCATTTGGCCCCTTCAGTGAGACTCTTTATTTCCAAGACATCAGAAGAAATCAGGTGTCTGGCAAACCATTGAATCCATTACTGTGAGTGGATTACTGAGACTGGTTCCCCCCTAAACAATTATTAAAGCACACCTGCTGTGTTTCTGGACGTTCACTCAACTGCTACAGTGCTTGAGAACGTCAGCACTATTAAGATCAAATTCAAGCTCTAGCAGAGCCAGGGAAGTGTGTTTGGCATTTTGCCATATTTTTTTCCCTAAGCATACACACAGTAACAGTGTAAAAAAAAAAAAAAATTAAAAGCTTAGGCCTCCAAGATTTCCCCTGGTACAAAGGAATTCAGTGTGAAATGGTGTCACACAAAGTGACTCCTGCTGCTGTATGGCCCAAGGTTAAACAGCCATTTAATTTTATCTCGTATAATAAGTTACCAGATAGCAGTTAATAATTGAAGAGAATCCCATCTGTGGTAGCAAAAGGCTTCTAGAATAAAAGAATAATTTTAAAAGTAGAAATGACCTAGGGGGCAATGAGTGCACCTTTGCTGTGGCCTGTGAATGCACAGAACGAGGCCTGTTGAGCTCCCTGTGTACAAAATCCATGGAAAGCTTCAAGAGCCACCAAGAGAAAGACATAACAAACAGAATAATGCTGAGCCCTCAGCAAGGCAGCTCAGTGGGGACTTCACTGAGGACAGGCTGGGCAGGCCTCCGGTGCCATCTGCAGCACTTTGCCAGGCAGCTCCCTCCGCCCAGAGCTGGTGGAACTCGGTCGTGCTTCACGCGTGCCAGGACAGAAAAGCTTTGCTGGGTGCTGCTTTCCACAGCAGGCTCCTCGGCGGTGCACACCCAGGAGTGAGAGCAGCTCTGGCTGCTGAGGTTTTGGGTTAGTTCATTCTCATCTGAAAAGCCCACGGCCACACTCCTCGTGCCCAGCTGGTCCTGCCCTTCAAGGAGCTGGCACGAAAGGGAACCTTTGCCCTGCTCCGTGCCTCAGGGATGCTCAGGGGAGCCTCCATCTGTATCTTCCTTGCTCTGCAGTGTTTTGCCATGAGTGGAGGAGCGCTGGGACAGTCTGTGTTCTGTTGAAACCTTTGGCACCGTCCCTTCCTTTGTCCTGCTCTGGCTGCTGCTCAGTAAGGCCCGCAGAGCGCTCTGAACTCTGCAGCGGGTGTCCTTCCCCCTGCTTCACTTGACAGATGTCCTGCCCCTGCTGCAGCACAAGCCTGCCTTGTGTTTGCTGCTGGAGTCCTTCAGCCACTTGTGTGCAGATTCTAAATGCAGACATAAACCCACGCTCTGGCACAGTCTAAATATCCACAGCAATTATTTGTATCGGAGTTGTTCCTGAATTTGGGCCTTTTCTTTCTTTTCCTTTTTTTCCCTCACAAATACATCTGTTCCAGTAAAAATGTCATCAGATCCAGGGTGGGGTAGAGCAAGAGGAAGAGCTCCACCCAAGCTTAGTGGTTAGGACACTCATCTGAGAAGTGGGAGATCTAGACTCAAGTCAGGGTTTTCCTGGTTCAGAGTGGAAACTTGAACCTGAATCTCCAGAGATCAATGAGTGCTCTTACTTCTGACAGGAGCTGGAGAAGCAGGGCTTGGTCTGCCAGGATGTCTGAGACCTTTGGAGTTATTTTGCGTTGCGCCGAAGATGAATCTCCAGTGCCGACACTGCGTGTGGAATGGAATAGCTCTTTCCCAGCCACGTGGCAAACTCGGCCAGCGGTCTGAGAAGCAGACTTTTGCCATGGCCTTGCAAGTGAACATCTGGAGGTAGATCCATAGCTCAGCCACTGTAGGGTAGAAGAATGTGCTTTGGCACATGGTGTGCAGGCAAAGGCAGCCAGCCACTTGCCAGCCACTTGCCAGCCGCGCACCAACATCGCCACAGCAAAGTGCCAGCGCTCAGGAACCAGAGCTTGTCCCTGCAGTGCTCAGTGCCTGCACAAACAGAAACATGAGGGAAGTTTTTCTACACTGCAAATAATACTCAGCTGCTGTTCCTTGTGTCTTCCTGCCCCTGTGCCCTTTCTCTGCTCTGATTTCACTCACAGAGCTGGAGAGGCTCTGCAGTGCTGTGGCCCAGACACTCTTGGTCGTTCATCACTCTGGCTGAGGCTTGCAGACTGAACAGCAGCAAACGTGAGGGGCTCATAGAGAGGCTGGCTGAGTACAGAAGCTGAGAGCAAACTCAATGAACCAGTACAGGCACTGCCACTTCTCTGAAAATTGGGTCTTTGTCTATTTTAAACCCCACCACAGTGGTTTGTCCTTTGAAACGAGAGCATCCCTGTTTTGCCCTGGTGATCCCAGGCATTTGGGTAGGTCTAGGCAGCACTTCAGACAAGCTTCCTCACACCTGACCTTTTGCACAAACCCTGTGCTACCCCTAGTGCAAAGCAAACCTGTGTGAACCTGGAATTATACCCAAGGAGCAGCTTTGTGTAGATCTGCTGAGCTAACACTGTGCGGTGTAATGATACATTGTTCTGCGGTACCTGGCTGGTGTTAGGGAGCAAAACTGCTTTGATTTCTGAAAGATTAGAAAATACTCCAGGTAAAGAGAAAAGAAATCGTCGAGTGCTGAAAGCAGAGCTGGCTGTGTCTGCAGAGGACGAGTGAGTGCTCTCGAACAGCTCTGGCTCAGCTGGGGCTGGCAGCCGCTGGCCTCTCCGGGAGCTCTGCGGCTGTAAGGGAGCAGCACAGCAGTCGGGCACGGCTGCGAGAAGGCAGAGCCTGGAGCTGCCGTCAGCTGCCTTCCCTCAGGCACACTGGGGTGCTGTGCTTGCAGGCTGCTTTTGGCAGAGTCACGAAGAACCCCCTCAGTAACCACCCTGTCGGTTATGGTGCCCTGTCTCTGTAAGCCCTTCGTTTGCTTATTGCCAGCTCTGATCCTGGACGCCACCACTGCTTTGAGTGCCGCTGAAGTGAGAGCAAATCTGAATAATCAGACCCACCTCTGTTGTTGAAGCTGACTCTGTGCCTGTGCCAGGAGCTATTTATCATCTACACTGCTGGAGACAGCACCTGAAACCTTGCTGTGCCAGGGGCTGGCAGAGGTGCAAAGAGTTTGTGACAGGCTGTGAGTCTGGCTGGGCAGCTGTGCTGCCCTTCCTCTCTGAAAGTACTAGCACCAAGCCTCATGATGCCAGCCATGAGCAAACAGTCTTGAGGAGAGAAAGGATGGGCAGACGCCTGGCAGCAGCAACTAAACTAAGGTTTCTGGTGTGAGGTACCTCCCAGACCACTTCCACACCACCTCATCAGCATCTTCTGTGGCTGCTCAGCCCCTGCAGAAGCCGCAGAGTGGCTACCAGCATAGCTGTCTGATGAGATGCTAGGGTGTGAATAGAGAGGGAAGGCTCTGTCAGGCTGTGCCTTCACCTCCGGTGGTCAGCAGGCCAGCTGACCCCAGCCAACCCCTGTTGCTGCCTGGGGCTTCAGCAGGATGGTGTTCTGGCACAGCATCACTGGGGATCACGCTCTGCAAGCTGCTGCCAGCTTTGCTGCTGGTTTCAACTGAGGTATTTGCCACCTCAGTTTTCTACACTGGCTCTTACTGGTTAATTCTTAATCCAGACCAGAGAGGTCTCTCAGATAGCAAGCAACATGCAGAGAGTGTCCATCCTGGGCTCAGCCTCTCTCTCTGTTTGCAGTGATCTCAGACTGTTGGCCCAGGTGGGCTACTCTGCAAGGCGGTAATCAGCTACACCTACACTACAAGGGACAGCACTGAGGGTGGCCACTGCACTGCAGCTGATGGTGGGAGCCCCAGAGCGTGGGCAGCTGCAGGGTCCTGTCTCCATGGCACACAACATCAAACAGGTCCTACTGTGGCTGGCCAGAGGACCTTAGGTGCTTAGGGTTTGGTTGCCTTGTATGTGCCAGTTTTCTTTCACGGGGGTTTCCTCTGGCTGTAGCTAGACTGATGCTCTAGCACCCAGAAAGGCTTTTTGGTCTCTTCTTTAACCATCTGAGAAGGGAGGGCTTTGCCTCCTAAACTCAAAAAACTGCTGAAGCTCTAGCTCAAGCCTGAGTATTTTTACAACAGCAATTGAGAAAGAGGCTCTTGCAAGGCTGCTTGCCTCACAGGACGACGTCCCCCGTGGGGCTGTTTCACATCTGAGGGTTTCCTGTGACAAAATGTTCATCCGTGTCTGTCTTCCCAGCAGATATGTGATGGGAGATGAAGCCTGTCACAGACACTGGCCTGCATCTGACACATCTGAGCAGCTTCCAGACCAAGACACTCGTTTTCACTTGAGCTTACCCTGCTTTTCAGCCTCGCCCCTTTTTGCCTGCTACTGCACCTTTGTGTGGGCACCCCAAGCAGAGATCATGTTTGATCTTAACAGCTTTGTGGGGACCATTCTCTGAGGATTGTTTCTTACTGCTTCTGGCAGAGGCATCCCTGGAAGCATCGTTGGCCAGCCCACAGCGTGAGCAGGCACTACGGCCGCCAGTGTGGGGGGTTTGGAAGGAAGGGTCTCTTGTGTGCTCCTCTTCCATAAGCCAGAGCAGTAGAAAGCTTTTCCCACTCCAGCCCCTCTGTGAGCACGTTGTCTGGAAGGAGATGCTGGGTTTGCAGGATGGTTAATTATTTTTATTCGAAAAATGCATAACCAATTTAGCTGGGCTATTTAAAATCCATTTGCTTTCATTGAAGCAGATATTTAGTTCCTTGCCATTTACAATGTACTTCTCAAAATGTGTTTCTCCTTTCCATCTCCTTGCCTGCTGGATCTTGATTCTGCCCTTGCTGGTCGCCTTTCTTTCTGCCAAATTCTGAAACGTTTAAAAATTGCATTGAAACGTTTTAAAGTTAGACTATCTGAGTACAAATTGGAAAATGCGTTAAGCAAACACAGCCTAATGAGCCAGGCTGGGGTTTGAGATAGGTTTGGTATTTTGTAGCATTTTATTTGATCTTCAATGAGTTGGGAAAAGAGAAATGAAAGAAGGATTGGTGCAGCGAAGCAGAGAGAAAATCGGAGTAGTGCAGGTGTGGAAAATATTAGCAGCTGATTCTGCATTTTTTCCTACACCTAAACGCTCCTTTATTTGCCAAGATTGTTACAGATACTTCACCTAGGTAACATTCTCCTTTCAAGGGAGAGGAGCACACGTTTATCTCTATTCATCAGAGCTGCAACTCCGAGTGGAGATTTCCACCCCTTAACACCCTCCAGGGAGCTAAGCTCAGGCATTCAGAACTGTTTACAAAGATGGGCTAATAAGAGCAAACAGCTTTATCATTGTGGTTACCCTCGTGGTCAGCATCTGCATGGGGCAGGAAGGGTAGTCACAGTGCGAGGAAAAGAGCACAGAGAGAAGCCTGCTCTGCTCTGCTCTGCTGGGTGAGTGCAAGGCCATAGCCAGCTGCCACTAAAGCAGAAGCTGCTGCCCACAGAGAAGAGGCTTTGGCACTGCATCAGTAGCAGGGCAATGAAGCAGCAGATTGTTTCTGCTTGCAGGTTTATTCTGCTCTTGCAAGGCATGTCCTTCAAGACATGATTGTGGGTATAAATCTTTCTAGACTTAAAGTCTCTTTAAGCCTACTGAAGTAAGATTTACACCTCTGTAGCTGATCCAAGGCGTGTGTTCCAACCACCACAACACCAAGCTGTGAGCAGCCTCCTCCTGGTGCTTCAGCATGGGTTTATGCACCAGTTTGCCACTACTGGAGCTAGTTGTTAGATATGTTTTGCTCTGGATAACCTGAATCATGACACGTTTGTGAGTAGACTTGGCCTAGGATCATTCAGCTGCTACTCTGTCCCCTTCTCAAAGGCTCCTTGGGTCAGAAAGTGAGGAACTAAATGTAAGAGCCAGGAGCAAGACAGTTCTGTGGCCCTTGCAGTGTGAGCTGTGAGGGTTCCCACCACGGAGACTCTGTGCCTGGAGTGTAGTCCTGCACTGAGCTGCAGTCAGCTCTGCTAACCAAGTTGTTCTGGTGACATCTGCCTGGCAGGTGTTGGTGAGAAGGGAGGCTCCTCTCAGGCTCCTGTTGGGATGAGTGGAGCTCTGGGGGCAGTGCCAGGCAGGGAATCTCCTCCCTGAGTGGGGGGCAGCAGGTTGCACAGCCTGTGCTCCTCCTGGCCGTGTGCTGCAGTGGGCTTCGTGATCAGTAGGCAGGTGTTGACCCGGATGAAACCCCTGCCGTTACTAAACAGGGCATTGCATGGCACCGGCTCCTTCGCATCACTCATCTGCAATGTTCTCTCTCACCCAAAGGGTGAGTCTTGACCTCTTTTACCTAGCTTAGATTCCCACTGATGCTGAGACAGGGACTGAGGCAGCTGTGTTTGGAAACTTTACTAAGAAAACAAATATCCAGTTTGCTCAACACGGGTGTCTGAACAAATGCTAGAGGTGTCCAAGATGCAAATGTTTGTTTATGAAACACTCAGGCGAGTTTCACAATGGCACATAAGAGCAACCTGATTTTCCATTTGAACCTTTGTACATCAGATACAGGCTGTGTGAATATCCACTTAGAACCTGTGCTGTCGCCTTCTTCCCTGGGACTGCCACTTCATGAGCTGAGCGTGACAGCAGAGCCTGTTGGCCTGCAGCACTGTGCCTGCCTTGTGCTACTGCAGGTGTGGGTCCCTCCTGAGAAAGCTCCTGGTGGTTGCGCCGCCTGTCTGCGTTACAGCTGATCCCTGGCCTGGGCCAGAGCCCTGTGCACTCTCCTGAGGATTAGTGCTTGCACAAGGGAAGAGAGAGCTCGGTCAGCCCTGCCCTTGGCAGCAGCAGCCCTGGCTTACTGCAGTTTGAGGCTGCCGTGGTGCTGCCTCGGTGTCGGTACAAGGTGTGGAGCTAGCCTTTAGCACCAGGAGTTCCTGGAGGCTTCCCGAGGTACCAAGAGGTGGTTTCTACTGCAGTAACTTCATCAGCGTGACTCACACAAAGCATCCAAAAAGCACACGGTGGCCTTCTTGCACCACTCTAACTTTTCCCCATTGCTGAGCCCAGGGCAGTGACCCAGAGGCTGGGAAGCAGCTGTCTGCAGGCTTCGTGCGAGTCCTCCTGGTTCTTTGCCGTGGTGCAGGAGTGTTTCCTAGTGTCTCTGAGCGCTGTCTCAGAAGGTGACTGTAGCTGCAGAAGGATGATGGTGCAGTGCAGTGTGGATTGCAGCTCTTCCAGGGGCACATGGGACTGCTCAGGAAATAGCTCCTGTAGCAGTGAATCCGAATTTGTCCCAAGTAAATACTCTCCAAGTTCAAGATCTGTGAAGAGGGAATATGCAAAGAAGAGGCACAAATGCTACCCAGGCAGAGGTCAAGGTGAGTGGACACGTTGTGGTGGTGCACTCTAGAATGATTCATCTGGGGCTCAAGTCCTGAGCTTGTGGCTGCAGCTGAGGCAGGACTTCATATATTCTGCAGGCCACCTCACTTTTCAGCTTTAAGGTTGAGAATTAGCCTTTTTCCCTGGCCCACCTCCTCTTCCTGGCTCAGTGTGCATTCAGACCAGAAGCAGACAGAATTTTGGTGCCTATGACCTTTTGTGCCTCCAGACACTGAGTTCCACCAAACACATCGTTGAATATCTGCTGGATCAAGCAGAGAATTCCCTGGCCCTGATGAAATGAAAGAAGTAAAAACATGTTAAATTCAGTCCCAATTCAGCTGCTAATTGAATAGGTTTACCACCAGATTACTGGGCAAATATATATGTGAGATTGTGGGAAAAGTGTGTGGACAGCTGGGAAACTGGTGCAAGTGGTGGAATTTGAGTGCTAGGTCTCCTGCTAGGCAGCAGACTGAACTGTTCAGCTGATTCGGTGTCTGCTAAGGAGTTCATGGGTTTTTGAAGGTCTTTCAGTAGCATCTGAAAATTAATTTGTGTTTTAAAAGCTCTTGTCTGAGAGATCAAAGACTCCCTTCTAGGGACGGTCTGCCATGTCACTGACTTGAGCAGGGGTAGCATTTTTGAAGGCCCAGATCCTGAGCTGCATTTGCAGGTGGATGTTGAGCCCCATTGGTTCATCAGGCTTGTCAATGCTTATCCAGTGTGACCTCCACTCAACTGGGAACTAGGATGGGTACCTCCAAGAATGGGTTTTCCTGGAGGCAGTCAGGAGCAGAGCTGCTCCTCTTGCCATGGGACAGTGCAGGGGTTTGTTTGGTAAGCTGGTGCAGGAGGTGAAGATGAGGAGAGAGTAACAAGGGTCACGGTGAGAAACGAGTTCCGTGGGGGAGAGCGAGTCCTGCTTCCTCCCTCAGTTCCCAGCCCCTGCTACGGGTGTCCGTCAGTGTGAGCTCTTCCTGAGGAGTCTGCTGTGTGCTAGGCAGGATGGGACCGCAGGAGCTCTTTGCCAGCTGTTGTGGTGGCACCTGCCATGCAGCATGCCCCTTCTGAGCAGCCCTCATCAGCAGACAGCACCAGCAAGGACTTTATTTGCTGTTCTAATCAAAAGTGGCATCGCTGATAGCTGATGACAACTGCTGTCTTTTCAATGCTCCCCACTGTGGAGAGCCCTCAATACTCAGCTGTAGCTGCCCTCCTGCCATCCTTACTCTGTGTGTGGAGATGCAGGAAGACGTTTGCTCCAGCTAAGGCCAAACTGAGCAGTGCCCCGAGGAGCCAACCAGCCAGCTACTGAGCCTTTATCAAAGTGACACAGTGGCCCTTGGCCCTGGCAGGGAGATCAGACACCCCTTGCAGGAACACAGTGTTCTGCAGCCTTGCAGCATCCCAGTGCACGCTGGAGCATGCCTTGGCTTGCTGGCTGGGCATGAAGTGGGGGCAGCCTGCAGCCCATTGCCTCTGCCCCTACCAGCTGTGGCAGTGAGACTGTGCTGCAGGTTCCAGGGAGTGTGGGGGTCTGTTGGGACAGCTGCAGAACATGAGCAAGGGGAAGAAAAAGGGCTGTCTCCAGGCAAGCATGGCCTGATTTATAATGGAACTATATTTATGTTAGTCATAACCACATTATTCAGTGTAATTGGGGTCAAGAATTGAATGCAAAAAATAGTTTCAAAATTCCTATTATAAATAAAAACCTGGTTTAGAGGTTTTGTGAGAACTCCAGAAGTTGAAAGGGTAGCAAAACCCCAGTGTTTTCCGAAAGACAATACCAGATAAACCACAGGAAAATTCCTCTCGGTGGAGACTGAGTGCTTTCAATTTATGATTTTTTTGGGTGCTTGTCAGTGTCCCTTTCTGCCCTCCCTGTGGCTCTGTTCCATCCTATGCCTGTGCAAGCTGACCAGTTGATGCATTGTAATACCAGCCGGGGCAGGAATGAATCTTCCTCTCCTCGCCGCGCCCCGAGGCGTTAGCAGTTGTCAGTCGGGCCCGGCGATGGCAGAGCCCCCCAGTCCTGTGCTGTTTGCCAGATTTTCAGCTGGGAACTGCCTGCCTTTCCCCTGGCTGTGTTCTGGGAGGCTGGCCCCGTGGCCGAGGCAGTTTTCTGCCCTCCTTTGCATTCCTATGCCACCCAGGGCACATTCGTTTGCAGAGTTCCTGCTATTTGCCTGTTTCTTTGCATTTTGCTGCTTGCTTTGTGCTCTGCTAGGAGAATGCTGAGCCCGCAGGGAGAGCTGTGCCCGGGCATGACTTTTGAGATGTGGATTTCACTGTGCTTGGCTCTGTCTGGGGGGATGCTTCTCCCATCAACAAGGCCTCTCCTGACTCTTGCTTCTTCTAACAGCTTTCAAATGTGTATCAAGTCCCTCCCCTTCCCCATGCCTTCTCTTTCTGTTTGCTCCTGTCTTTTTCCATGATCTCTGAAGCAACACCGACAAACAGTTCTCTGCAATCAACTTTTTTTTTTTTATGGCTGTGCTGCCGTAATTAAAGAGACTGTTTTCATTTTGACCAAATCCCCAAGAAAGCTCAGGCAGGCTGTGGCTGGTGAGCCGTAGCCATGCTGACATTTTCCACGACAGTTAACCTTTGCTCTTCAGTTAAAGCTGTATCTCAGACCTAAGCCAAGGGTCACAGATAAAGCATCCCCAGGTTGTTTTTTTTTTTTTTTTCCACCTCTTAAGCGAGTTGCATCAGTGAACCATTAACTGAGTAGATTATTTACTGTTACCTTGATGGAAGAAATGCAGACTGTTCCTGCTCAGCTTTGATTTATGCATGGCCTCAGTTCTATATGTTCCTCACTGAGGATGCACCTTCACACCCTAGCAAAGTGAAGAGGCAGCTGAAAGAGCCCAGCAGTAGCCCAGACTTGGAGAATTGTCCTCACCTCTTTTTGCCGTGCAGCACTAACAGGCCTGCTTTGTCCTGGTGAAGGCAGGTCACAACGAGCTCAGGCTCAGATAAACTGCCCGGGCTGAGCTCTGAGCTGTGCCCAGGTGCTATGGGGAGCTCCTTGATCTGAGGGCAGGGTACAAGCTGGACCCAAGGTTAAAGCAGTGCCGGAGCAGAGATTAGAGCCCTCTGGGGGCCCCTCTAACGGTGGTGGCTCGCAGTGGTCTCCACCCTTCTGTGCGCCTGCTGTGGCCTCGCAGGGGGCTGCAGGACCCTACTGCACCACCTTGCTGTCAGGATCAAGTGTCCAGGCTGTGAGCAGAGTTGTGTCGGAGCAGGCAGTGCGCGGAAGCGGGGAGGCGATGGGTGGCTGCGCCTCTGCCCTCCATTGGGCTGCTCAGCAGGAAGAGATAAGGGAACGGGAGGCAGCCGCTGGCAGGGGGCAGCTTGTCTGACCAGCGAGTGGAGTCTTCCTGCTGCGATGATTTTCCACTTCCTCCCAGTCTCACCAGCGTATCTTTGAGAGTCAGATTTTACAGTAATTTTGGGGAGCTGGACTTCCCCATTTCTTCTCCTGCATGCTCCTCTTTGCAGTTGCCAAACCTTATCTCCCCTCCCAGCACGTTGGAGCTCCCCAAAGTGTAGGGAGTGGAGCGTGAGGAAACCAAGGATTTGTCTGACTCAGCTTCATTTGGTCTTTCGATCAATTGAGAAATAAATGTGGTATCCCCCTCCACTCCCTATCAGCTGGGGCTGTGCATGTGGCTCAGGCACCTGGAGCTGGATTTTCCAACGGTTGGGAAAGAGCTTAATCCTTAGGAGGAGATCTGTAGGGAGGCGTGGAGTAAAAGGGATAGGTTCTTGATGACCTCACAGTGGGAGCCAGGAGGGAGGTGATTCACTCAGCGCTGCTGGTAACCTTCACCAGCTGCCTTCCAGAGGCCAGAGCTGCTAGAGAAGGGCAGAGCAAGCCCTGCAGATGCAGCTTGCAGTGCCTCCAGCTGATGCCCTGCCCGAGCAGGGCTTGCTGCTGCTTTGGCTGCGTGCGGTGGGGAATGGCTGCAGCTGCTCTGAGAAGCAGTTCAGCTCCACACAGCATCGCTGCTTGCCTGGGGGACAGCTGAGCGTGACAGCGCCGTCAGGGGAGCAGGGCAGCAGCTTGACTCTGCTGCTCTGTGGCACATGGTCTGATGCTGCTGCAGAGGCTCTTGCGCCTTCTGAGGACTCCTAAAGGCCTTCGGTCCTGACTGCTTCCAGAAGCTGATTCCCTGTGGCAGTGCAAGTCTGGGGACAGCACTGCCACTGCTGTCTTGCTACGTCTAGCAAGATGTAACTGAGAGTGGCACAGTTTCTGGGGGCAGGGGATAGAGAGGACAGAGGTGTTGGGATCTGACTGTTTTTCTCCACACACACTGCCTTAAGGATGTGGCTGCTGTGTGTTGTGCAGCACTGCTCAGCTTGAGCCTCGAGTGTCAAACTGCTGCTGCTGTCTTTAAGCACCAGATACACCCCCAAGCCTGGAGGCTGGCAGCAAACTAACCTTGGGCTGCTTTCCTTCCAGTGCCCGAGAGTACACCACCCTCTTAGAGGGCCAAGATTCACCTCTCTCAGCTGTGATGTTTTCTTTCCCTCTGGCCTTTGACTAGATGCTGCTGCCCAGACCACTCAGCAGCTGATTAGTGGTTCATGTCCTTATGCCATCCAAACATCCTGGTACCCTTTGAGCGCTCAGGACTCCCAGCACCCCCCATGCAGAGTCAATGTCCCTCATACTGCACTGTTAGAACATAGGTGTGCACAGGTAGGGTGCCACTTCCCGTGCCCTGCAACCTCTGTCAGCATTCCCTGGCATCCCTGCCATCAGTGCCCATGTCCTCTGCCATTCCCCATCTGCTGCTTCTGCCCAAGTGTAGTGCAGCTCCAGATGTTCCTTCCAGAGGAAAGCTGAATGGAATTTCACAAGTGGAGGCTAACTCAGTGCTGCATACATTTCCTTTCCCTCACCCTCCAAAGGTGGCATCTGCACCTGGCTGTGTGGTGAATCTTTATCTATCTGGGTGCCACAGTAAATTGTTAGGTGAATTTTAAGTTGCCTTAAGCGCACTCACTGGATCAGCTTTCCACTGGTTTTAATTAGCCCAGAGTGTCTTTGTGAGCAGTTGGTGTGCTCGGTCCCAGCTGTGCCACAGTTCTGTGCTGCAGCCCCAACCTTGCCCTACCTGTGCCTGCTCGTCACCTTCGGAAGGCTGCCCCAGCTGTGGTGCTGTGAGGTGCAGCAGGCTTATGGGGAGGTGGTGGAGCAGGCAGTTCAGCCCCATCCTTCATGCTTGTGGTGCTCTCAGTCAGTGCAAGAAGCATCTGCTCGTGTCTTTCCAGAGCAACGGAGCTGTCTTTGTCCTCTGCACGACTGTTGCTCTGCAGAGCAGTTTTGTTTGCCTCTCCTTACAGTAGATGGTGGTGAGGCTGAGCGAGATGAGGAAGACCTAGAGTAAGGTCAGGAGGGGAAAGCCCACATGTCCTTAAGGGTGCTTAACAGGTGAATATGAAATGCCTTTTTCCTTCTGGAAGGCATTTCCCGTGGCCTGAACCTTCCTGTGATTTCCATTATTATTGTTCTATATTTTCTTCTGTTCTGGGCCTCAATATGTGCATTATTTTTAGCTGCTGGTTGCTGTCTCGTAAGCATACAATGGTATGAAAAAATTTTCAGCTGTAGGACAGGACTGGGAAATGTAGTAAAAGTAACATCTGCATTGCTAGCTCCATTCATGGTGGTCCTGTCCTCTGACAGCTCAGTTCCCTGGGGTGAATGTGTAAGAAGTCCTCGAGACTGCAGAGCTTCTCCTGGGAGAAGGGCAAACTGGTCTCTCAGCCATTCTCTTGCCATCGTTCGTGGCATGGCCCAGATTTTGTTGCCTACTTTTTTTTCCAGAATTTTATGAAGGGAGAACATTGTCTTCAGGAAACGAGATGCTTCATGTTGACCCTCACCTCCCACAGAGGCCCGAGCTGCTCGGATTCATTGCTCAGGCTCTGCAGCAAACTTCATCTGTGTGTGGGAAGAAGCCCACTTAGGCAACGCAGAGCTCCTCCTCACTGAATGCATTGGCATTTAAACGAGTGAGGACCAAAGTCTATGGACAGTGCAGAGACCGAAGTGCTGAGCATGTTTCTCTCCTGTGGGTTTCACCCTGCTCCCATTCCTACCCTGCTGGCTCCAGTGAAGTCGGCGACTATTACCCTACAGGAGAAGCACCAGAATGTGCTCACTTTCACTGCTCTGCAGGCTTTGCCTAGGACCCACCATCATCTCTCCCCATGTCAAAGCTAGGAGCAGTGCACATTGCCCTTCAGATAGCTGCTGTCCTAAGCCAAGTGTCCTTCTCCCTGCTGGAGCCCAGTCTGTACCACTGCTGTCCTAAGCCAAGTGTCCTTCTCCCTGCTGGAGCCCAGTCCGTACCAACTCTTCTAAGCTTTGCTGCATTTTCTGTAGGGTTTCCTCTGTGAAGTCTTCATTGTTTGAAAGCTCACAACGTCTCAGCCATGGGCTGTCTGGGTTTAAAAATAGTTTCACTTACACATTGCTCAATCGATTCTATTCTTATATTTTTCTATTTTTGGAGCTGGAATTGTAGACCATGTGAAAGGGGTCTGAGCAGTGGCCATTGCTAAGAACCAGCAAGCCCAGAGATCCTCAGAAACTGAGAGTGATTGAGGTGTCTCCTGTTTACGTTGCCTACCAGCTCCTGCCACGAGTGAGCTCAGCTCGGATGTTAAAGGCTGCGCGCAGCACTGCAGCCACACCACATCCCCTGTGACTGCTGGCCAGTGTGTGGCTGTGTTCTTCTGTCAGCTCCCATTCTTGCTCGCCTTGGAGCTATAGAGAGGGGCCAAGTGTAAATGACAGCAGGCAGCTTCAGCCTGCCTGTGTGCAGGCCCCCAGCCTGCCCCTGCCTGCTGCAGGAGCAGTGTGCAGGCTGAAGGCCTGAGTGCCACAGTCCCTTTGCCCGCCTGTGCAACACCTGCTGCAGGATGGGCAGGAGTGAAGTGCGTGCACTGGTGTCTGCTGGTGCTCCCAGTCCCTGGGGCTGTGCTGTGTGAGGTCAGTGGTGTGTTCTGCTGTATTTTGGTGTGAATAAGGAAGTGTGGTGTATAGCCATCCTGACGGTCAGCCCTTTTCAGTTCCCTTTCTCATTTGATGCCACCTCGGAGAAGAAAACTCCTCTGAGTGCATGCAGCTCAGAAGCAATGCGTGGTCACTTCAGGAGTCACATGAGTCCTTTAGTTGAGTGGGTTTTGCTGGAAGGCACTGCTCTGATTTCAGTAACAGAAGTCTAAAAATACTGGCAGTAGTACAGGTCCGAAATGGTCACATTTTCATTTCATGAACAGCAGGGGGGTCGTGTGTCGCTGTTACTTTCACACAAAGCTTTCAAGTAATTCTTTGCAGTTCATTTAATTTTTGCATTTCTCAGCCAATTTGCTGCTATAGCTCCGCTACACTTACATCTGAAACCAGCATGCTGGACACTGCTGGGAGGACATCAGTTACAACAGGGAAAATTATGGCTCTAGATATGGCAATGAGGGGCAGAGTAGGAAATAGCACTGAAAGATAACTGCACCACAGCCCTTGCAGCCCAGCGCTGGTCGGCTGTGGAACAGCTGAGAATAGTGCCTGAGGAGGATGTGCTCAGTACTGAACCTTGCTCACTGCCCCTCTGCTTTACAGCCACAGTAGCAAACCCTCACATGTGCAGTGCTTTTGCAGTGGGTCGAGCTCCGGTTTAGTGAGATTCACACAGCAGGTGTTTTGTCCTCTGCAGATACTGCAGAGCAACCTGCCTTTAGGATGCAGGCCAATGACCCTTCGTTTGGAGTCAGAGGCCTCATGCAGGAGAAGGGGAAGTGAGGTGGTGGGAGCTGACCGCTGCTCGCCTTGGTTCCGGCACGCTCAGCTGCATGAGCTTTGGGCTGGCCTTGCAACGTCTGTGCCGTCTTGGGCTTTCCAGAGGCACCCAGCTGCACAGGATGAGATCTGCAGCCTGCCTCCTGGCAGTTCTGCTGGGTTGCTGATGGCAGGACTCCTTCAGGGTGTTTGCCAGAGGGCCAGATTTTTAAAGCTAGAAATCAGGGAGCCAAAGCCAGCGAATAAAGCAGTTGGTGGCTGCTGGGGAGACCACGCGTGGGCAGTGCTGGTAATCGTGGCAACAGATGCCAGAGGATAGAGGTCTTTGCTCAGACAGTGTGGAGATAGATTATTAGCATGGTAAAGTGGTTTGATAAGGTCTTTATCAGCCCCCAGGCTGCTTAAATCATTCTTCCCATGCCTGGGGTTGTTCCTGCTGGCAGGGGCTGTCTCAGTGCTGTGCCAGCTAAATCCCAAAGCTTCATAATGCCTGTGCCACGGCACCTGTGGTGCATCTCAGCTTCTGGTAATCCTGAGCTGACTTTGCTGGAGTTGAGCTACCCTGGATCCTGGCGTGTTGGAGCCATCTCTTCCTTCTCCCTTTTCCTGCCATGTCTCCTCGCAGCCTGCAGCCCTGGCCTCAGCTCCAGTGCCCATTTACTGCAGGTTCACAGCTTTCTGGGTGCAGTGTGTCAGCAGGCTGAGGAAATGCAGCGGCGCTCAGAGCAACCAGGCCGATTTGATGAGTTTCTAACCTTAATGCATTTAAGATTGACTCTAGTTAAGGAAAGCCCAGCTGTTGGCAGGACAATCCTTGCAGAAGATGCTGGTCGTCAGAGTAGTTTGCTCTTTTGCAAAGTAGTCTTGCTGTCACTTTTGGTGACAGCTTCTGCATGACAACGAATCACAGAGGGGCTGAGCGTGGCTGGAGGGTGGCTGTCATGAGGACATGCAGTACAGGTGCCTCACAAAATGGTTTTGTTTCATTTTTAACATTTTGCATGCATTTTCTTCCTTCATCAGCCTGGGTCCAGAATGCTCTCTAAGAGGTCCAAACGAGTGCATCTAAAAAAGGCACTTGCAGGCTTTTGGAGGCTGTTGATGACAGTCTCAAAGGAGCACAAATGAGGCTCCGAGCGGTGCCGCAGTGTGAAGCTGCTCTGTTTGCCACTGGTTGTGCAGCCCACTGCAACCCATAGAAGCTCTGCATCCACTAGCACTTGCTGTGGGAGGTTGATCAGCCACAGCAGCCTGAGCTTCAGATGCCAGATGTCAAACCACAGCCAGGCTTGAGAACAGAGAGCACAATAGAGAGAGGGGGTTGGGAATGCTGTGCTGGTGAACTTTTCATAGCAGTGGAAATGATGTAACCATGTCAGGAGCTAGAGGTACAGTATGGCAGTTGCTGAAATGCTTCAAAATAAACCACAGCACACTTGTTTCCACAGCCTGGGACATGGAAGTGCAGAAAAGTGAAATGACTTGGCTGGGAAGGCACAGCAGTCTCCAGCAGGTCAGGGCCATCTTCCAGCTGTCCAGGGCCCAGTGATGGTGTTCATCAGCTGAGCCTGCAGCTTTCTATATGCCTGCTACACTAGCTGCAGTCTGCCTGCATCCCTTCTGCACCTCCTAGCTGCAGGGATGTCAGAAGCAGCTGCTTTGCTTGCTAGGTGACAGTTTTCCTTGCTCCTCCCTGGGAGACTGAGTTACCAGAAGTGCCCTACAGAGAAAGGAGAGCTCGCTGCCAGGAAGTTACCCGCTGGAGTGTCCAAGCCCCAAACCACAACGTGCCCTGCTGCAGACAGTCGTGTGATAACGTGCTGCTGGGGGCTGGTAAAAATAAAACAGGGATGCAGAAAATAGGTGTTAGAGCAGAAGCAGTGCCCTGCCTCTCCACATAGCTAAAGCAGCAGGGTGGCAACCCTTGGAGATGAACAAAAGTAACACTCAGGGAGCAGTTTCTTTTTGCCCAGATTTAAAGAAATCTTTGCACAATTTTCCTACCTCTTAAAAATGAATGTTTCAGTCAGCCTGTTGGGAGCTTCCTGTTGGATGCTGCTGTGTGACTGGGAAGCAGCTCTGCAAGACTGCATCTGCTTAGCTCGTGTCTCCTGCTTACCACCTGACTTTTGGTTGGGTTGAAAGCTGAGCTTACAGTGAGCGTCGTATCATTGGCTTGGTCTGCAGGACAGAGGGCTCTCAAGGGTGCTTGCTGATGAGCCATGGCTTCATTTATGTGACAGCCACCACCTTGGACAAGTAGATGTTAGAAGTGCTGGTTTCTTCAGCTACAGTTTGGCGATCCGAGCAGCTGCTGTGGAAGACTCCATTCATGTGTGCGCTGGAAACAGAGAGGGAGAGATGGGCAGTGGGAAGGAACATCAGAGCTGGTTTTCCCCAGGATTAGAACAGCTTCCTCCTTGGGTGTTGTGAAGAAGTGTCCAGTGTTGGCTCCCAGTTAGATCATAGCACAGTGAGTGTTGTCAGCAGTGGTTGCCACATATGAGCTCCTGGGCCCAGCACTGAAGCTGTCTCCTCAGCACAAGGGCTGCATGGCACAGGTAACATGGACAGTGACCTCCCAGCACTGTGCAGGGCATCTTCTCCCATGGGTTATGTGGCAAAGGACTGAAAAGCTCCCAGGCAGACTCTTCAAGGGCTTCCACTGCTGCTCTGAGGGATGAGCACACTGATCTGCACAGGGACAGGAATGGCTGTCCCTTATCACAGGAACTTATAACCAAGAGAGGGGAGAGAGCCCAGCAGGTGTAGAAGATTCCACAGTGCGATCTCACTAGTCAGGGCTGGCGCTGTTTGCAGGAACACTCCTTAGATGGAGGAGATGAGAGCCTGCCAGTAACTTCTCATGTCAAGGAGTCAGCAAAAGTGTCTTCAGGAAAACACTTTGTAGTTGCATTGCTTCCTGAGCAGCACAAGAGGCAATACAGGCACAGCCCCGTGTCATCTCCTGCTCTTTTCTATCTTCCTGTTAGGGAATTGGATCAGGTTTGCTATGCAGCTGACAAAAGATGGTGCAGAGTAAGTCAGTCCCACAAGTGACCCAAACTGCTGAATTAGGGAATATTGCATCCATGAAGGTAGCAACTTTTTCTCAGAAAAGAATAAGCTGCCAGTACCTGTTTGTGCATGATCTGAATCTTCTCCTAGACTATGCTGGACGGGAGGCGCCTTACAGTGTAGAGCCATTAGCATGCATTGGGAACCACAGAATTACAGAACATTAGATCTTGGAAGGCACCTCCAGAGATCATCAAATCCAGCCTCCCTGCCAAAGCAGGATCACTCTCCACAGTCTCTCTGGGCAGCCTGCTCCAGGGCTCCAGCACCCTCACTGTAAAGAAATATATTCTCATGTAGAGGTGGAACCTTCTGTGTTACAGTTTGTACTTGCTGCTCCTTGTCTTATTGCTGCTGACCACTGAAAAGAGGTTGGCCCCCTCCACTTGACACCCACCCATCAGATATTGATAGACATTGATCAGACCCCTCTCAGCCTTCTCTTCTCCAGACTAAACAGCCCCAGGGCTCTCAATCTTTCTCTGTAGAGGAGATGCTCAGGTCCCCATATCATCCTCATGGCTCTTTATTGGACTCTCTCTAGCAGTAGCCTGTGCCCAAAATTTGACACAGTATTCCAGGTGTGGTCTTACTAGGGCAGAGTTGAATTCCCCCACAGAGTGGGAATTCCTCCCTACCCCACCTCCAGATCAGCAGAAATTTACAGAAGGATCCATTTATCCATTGTCCTTTCAAATAATTAGAAATTAATATGTTGCTGGAAATTGCTGTCCTGGGCTTCAAACCCCTCTCTTTTGTGGTCAGCTCCAGCTTCTCTGGCGTCTGTCTGGTCTGCAGCTGAACGAGCACTGTGGGGTTTTGCAAGCAGGCAAGTGTGGAAACTAAGAGATAAGGGCCTGATCCAAGGGCCTTTTTTTACAACTGGCCTGTAATGTTTCTGTTATGCCAGAGTAATTAAGGCCATTTTACCATGCTGAGGTCTTGCAGCTTCTCACAACAGCAGGTTTTGCCCAGCATTAGGCCCCTGGAAATCACTTCCACTGCTTTTGTCCTTATCTGCAGCATCCTTATGGACACCGCTGCAGGCAGGCATGGAGGGAGAAAAAGCAAGAAACATGATGTGCACAGGAGTTAGGATCCATGCAAGTGAACAGAAGTCACCATTTCCAGAGCATGTTCCTGAGGTGCTCCTAAGCAGGCCGTGTTTGGGCTTTCTGGGGTTCTGAGGTGGATGGGGCAGGTGATGTGCTGGTGCCTGAGGACAGGCAGCTGTGGCATTTGGGCAGCCTGGAAGAATACAAACAGGGCATCAGTGTTGCAGGTTAGTGCTTAGGCTGCCACAACTCTGCTGTTGGTTGTCACTGCCTGTCCCCCACCTCCTCTCTGAGATGTGACCTCTGGCATCCCCTCTGGGCTGTGTCTGCCAGAGACAGTCTGCCCATCACTTTGGCCTCTGCTTGGGGAGGAAATTGCCTATCCCCACCTGCGCTCAGCTCTGACGCTGTGAGCTGGGCTGTGTGTTGCTTCTGCTGCTCCTGCAGGCAGGAATCTTGCACTCCTGGGCCAGCTCTCACAGGATTCTTGCTGTCATGCAGAGTAATGGGGAGGGCTGGAGAAATAGCCAGGGGTCTGAAACACACAGCTGTGAGACATGCCCAAATTCTTGGCTGCTGAGGAGGGGCAGTCTAGTCCAGGCTCTTGCTGGCTGGTAGATCTTGAGTGCCCAGAAACTAATTCCATCCCAGTGGTGCTGGAGAAGACCCTGTAATTGCTACAGCCTCAGTGATCAGCTGGTTCTATGGAGGAGAGCTACAGCAACCCCCAGATCCTGCTTGGGCCACGTACAAAAGGCCTGTGTGTTGCAAGAGGACTGCAGGCCAGCCTTGGGGACCCTCGATGGACAGCTCTCTGCCTTCCTGGCCTTGCAGAATCCTCCTGGACTCAGCATTTCTGCTGGGCTAGAGGTTTTCCACAAGTTAGCCTGAGACACAAACACGTATTTTCCTCTTGCACTGAACAAGAGCCTGACAGTATTTAATTGTCAATCCCCCTCCCCTGAGAGACAGGCAGCAGCATTGCTCCTCAGGGCATGTTCCCTGCTGCTGTATTTAGAAGGTTTTGAAAAGACCAGATTTTAAAAATAAGAATCTTTCCAAAACCTCTCCACCCACCAGTACTCCTCTGCCAAATTAGGGTTTGAAGGGAATGAGGCAGGACAAGTTCCTACGCTCTGGTGAGCAGGGCTCAGGATGGAACCTGAGCACCAGAGCTCCTCAGTGCACGCTGGTAACAGCACAGGTGAGGGTGGCATGGTGCCCAGAGAGGCCCTTTGCTGCAGATGCTTCTGGGGTTGCTTGGGTTTGCAGTTCACGTTAAAGGTGAGCCTGGCAGCTCCCTTCAGCATGCCAGACTCATTCCTCCCTCTCGGATGATCAACAGAGAATTAATTTCAAGAGTTGCCAGACTTGTGCTGTGTCTAGTAAGGGTTTGCAAAGGAAGGGGCACCTGAATAGATGGCATCATCTGGGATTCCCTAGGCAGTATTTGTCCTGTCCATGCAGGCTAGCTGTGAAGTGAATGATGATACAGAAAAATTTCAGTGGCTTACAAGTGGCTGCTCCAGAAAACCAAAGGAGGCTGAGGTGCTGGGCTGGGCTCTTGCTTTTAACCTTACATGAGCAGAACTCTTGTTTGCAAGTGGTCTCAAACGCCGTGCAGGGGACTTGAAACTGGACGGACTGAAAATAGCCTTGAATTTGTGAAGACAGTGGGGTGCTGGGTTCTGGAGCAGCTGCACTCTCAGATCTGTTGGTGTGAGTGTTGCAGCTTGGAGTTGGTTGGTTTTGTGCAAGCTCTGCTGTGTTTGTGTGAGACTCAGCTCAGGTCCAGGCAGTCCTCTTTAACAGTTGTAGAGCATGTTTGTGCCACGGTAGTTTGCCTAATCTCATGGCTAAACCATCGCTGGAGGTGAGTTCTGGTGTCCCTGAATCCTCTGCAGCACCACTCAACTCTGTGCAGTTAAAGGCAGGATTCAATCTTTAGGTTCTATAAGGCTAGAACAATCATCTTTTCCCCATGCACATGAAATACTGCAGCAGGCAGATATAGAATTAAAACTGAACTAAAGCAAAGTGCACTTCTATTATTAACAACATTGCATAAAAGTCTCAGTGCCATAGCTGGAAAACCAAGGCCAAGGAACACTTCAGAGACAGTTGCTGCTATAAAACTTTTGACCTTAGTTACCGAATGCACATACAAACAAATAAACTGAGCAGACAGAGAGAGCCCCCAAGGAGCAATCACCGTTTGCAATGTTCTGGGGGCTTCTGGCCAGCCTGTACAGTTGATGGGATGAGAAGTTGGCCTGTGTATGCCAGCTCAGTAATCAGTGCTCTTCTCCACCAGCTGAAGGCTGGCTTGTAGATTTGTTTCCGCTCGAGGCATCTGTTTTTGCATCCCTGCCGGTAAATGCTTCTGACTGGAGGGCTCCAGCAGTCAGGAAGTGTTTTGCTGAGCCCTCCTGGGCAGCACTGTGTGCCTTGCACTAAGAGCTCTGTGGAAGGCCACAGCCCAGCCCTGCCAGTTGCTGTCCTCTTGGATACCTCTTGCTTCATGCTGGCTTCAAATGCTGCTGGGCTAGATTGTCAGGCTCAGGGACCCCTCAGAGAGCTGGCTCCAGATCAGGGCCTTTGCTCCCAGCACTGCTTGTTCAGCAGCTCTCCAGTATGCCAGGTTTAGCTCTCAATATTCTTGTGCTGATTCTTCTGCTTGGTGTTAGCCTCTGGCCTTGGCACATTCCACTCAGCATCCTGAGGATCAGCCTCCACCATTCAGGTGGTCTTGCAGCCAGGGGCAGTCATGCTCCAGAGGAAGCAGAAGGGGTCGTTATTTTATCTTCAGCATGAAGTTTGCTGTAACAGCATGCTCACTCCCAAAACCTCTGGAAGTCTCCTTTGATGCACATGTTACGGGCTGAAACTTACTGTCCTCCTTTTGCACCCTGTGGAATGCACTGGGACAACCTGGGGACCGTTCAGGATAGGGTTTTAGAAAGTGACAACTGGTTGGTGTCTGACACACAGGACATGTGCAGCTTCATTGCCAGCTCTGAAAGCAGAGCTTTGCATCTTAGCCTGAGCTCACTAAGCTAGGGGAGATCATAACTGAGCCTCAGGTACCTGCCATGCAGCACCTCCCTGCTGCCTCTGACTCTCCAGGGCATCTGCTGGAGTATGTTTGAATGGCTGAATCCTGGAATGCTGCTCTGATCCCACTGCAGAACACACCTAGGCAGGGAATTGTGCAATTGGCTTCCATAAGACCTAGACAGGACTTGGCCTTTCGAAGGTCGCTCACTGGTTAAAGCACGAAGAGAACAATCTCCTCACACAGGTGTTGCTTTGAACACTCACGGCAGTGAACCAGCCCAGAGGATGTTAGCTGCTTACCGAGTCCCGCGAGCAGAGCTGAGAAGAGCAGGCTGTGTGCTGCAGCGAGAGCAAAGGGCCAGGCCCAACAGCCTTTAGCCAGTGATCTTTGTCTCACCTCGTCTGATGTGGGTGCTAATCTGGATGGAAGCAAGCACCCCGGCAGGCTCGGCTAGGGAGTGCTGTGCCTCCCTTGCTGCGCCCGGGGCCTCTCTCTGGGTGTCCTCACCACCTTCCTCGGCCCGTGTGAGCTCCTCGCAGCCTTTGCTCCTCTGTCTGTGTGCAATGTCTTGCACACCTACAGAGCTCTGCATAAAAACCAAACTCTAATCCTCATCAATAATCAATGGGAGCAGCTGCAGGCTGTACTTTGGCTGACCCCCACCCAAATGAGCTAAAGAGAAGCAAATAAACTGCCTGTCCATGGCACGGTGAGGACGAGCGTCCCAGCTCCCACCTGGAATGCTCTGCGTGCCGCAGACGTGGAGCATTGCTCTGCCCGTGGGCACTGGGTGTTGCCCCCACTGCCTCTCTGGCTCTGCAGGTGCCTGTACAGCCTGTGGGGGCTGTGGCAAAGCACCTGCCAGGGGGTGTGTGGCTAGGGGCACCGGGACTGCCTCTGGCCCAGGAGGGTGCAGGTGCCAGCGTGGCCTTTGCTGGAGCCAGGCTTCCTGGGGCTGGGTGATGCTGCAGTCCTGCACCGGACACCAGTGCCAGTTTGCTCTGCTTTGTCTCACTGCCTGCCAATCGCTGGCTGTTCCCAGCCCTCGGGGGGGCGGTGGATATGCACAATTTCACATCTTCCACCGCGGCTGAGCTTCCCATCCAGATCCCCACTTTACATCTCTCCTGTGCTCTCAAAGATGAGAAATGGTCTTCTCGACAGTTTAACCCGTGTAAACCTCCTTGTAATCCGAGTTTGGGAGAGAATTAATAAATCCCAGCGCATGTTTCCTGGGAAGGAGTTCTGGTCTGTTTTCAAAGTGATGATGCAACTCCACTGGTGGAGCGAGAGGAGCTTTCTCTTCAGTCCACACCTCAGGCTGCACACCGGTTATGTAGGACGAGTGAAGTATTCCCAAGAACAGTAACAGAAGGGCAGTAATTTTCTTTCTATCCTTTTCCCACCATTCTGGAATCTTCCCTGTGCTCCCTTTCAGCTTTTAAAACAGCTTGTGCTGCTCTGTTTCAGACCGAAGTCCTGCTGTCAGAGCCCTGCTGCTGCCTCCCTGCCTGCCCCCCGCCCGCCTCGCTGGAGGCAGTGCCGGCAGCTGATGGGCACTGGCGGAGAGCAGGCTGGGCTGGCAGCTTGGCAGCACCGCTGGGCTGGCAGCACCGCTGGGCTGGCAGCACCGCTGGGCTGGCTGCTCGGCAGCACCGCTGGGCTGGCAACACCGCTGGGCTGGCAGCACCGCTGGGCTGGCAGCACCGCTGGGCTGGCTGCTCGGCAGCACCGCTGGGCTGGCAGCACCGCTGGGCTGGCAGCAGCGCTGGGCTGGCTGCTCGGCAGCACCACTGGGCTGGCAGCTTGGTAGCACCGCTGGGCTGGCAGCACCGCTGGGCTGGCAGCACCGCTGGGCTGGCAGCAGCGCTGGGCTGGCTGCTCGGCAGCACCGCTGGGCTGGCAGCAGCGCTGGGCTGGCAGCAGCGCTGGGCTGGCTGCTCGGCAGCACCGCTGGGCTGGCAGCACCGCTGGGCTGGCAGCACCGCTGGGCTGGCAGCTTGGCAGTACTGCTGGGCTGGCAGCACCGCTGGGCTGGCAGCTTGGCAGCACCGCTGGGCTGGCAGCACCGCTGGGCTGGCAGCACCGCTGGGCTGGCTGCTCGGCAGCACCGCTGGGCTGGCAGCTTGGCAGCACCGCTGGGCTGGCAGCACCGCTGGGCTGGCTGCTCGGCAGCACTGCTGGGCTGGCAGCAGCGCTGGGCTGGCAGCTTGGCAGCACTGCTGGGCTGGCAGCACCGCTGGGCTATTTCATTACCAAACTTCTGCCTCTGAACTAGCGTGCAGCGAGCACCTGTGCTGCACAGCAGGCTTGATAGTGCCGAGCAGCTGCACTTGTAGAGATCTTCAACATTTACCAGGTTTTCCCCCCGTTCTTTGCCATATCTTTTCCAGTGCCCTTGTTTTGCTTTTTCCCTAGACAGGGCATAATTCAACCTTGATCTAATAAAGTCACATCCTAAATGCCACAGATCTGTCAGGATCCATGGACAATCCATTTTCAGACAAACTGGTTTTGTGAATTGGCTTTATTTTTTAACGGAAATGTTTGTTTGCTTCGCCTGGAGCTGCTTCTCAAAGGCTTAAGGTGGTGGTTGTGTTGGAAAGTAGGGACTTTTTGGTCACTTTGGCTAGGGAGGCAGCTCACCAGTATCTAGAAAGCTTTCCTAAGTGCAAAGGCACTCTGCCAGCTCTCCTCCTGTGTGCTGCTGGCCGTGATTGTGCCTTTGCTCTCTTTACCATTTCTCAGTCTGATCACTTTAGGATAAAATCTGAGTCATGGTGTTAGATTATGGAATTAAATTCTGTGTCTTGTTTGCCTTGTTTCTTTGTGGTGAAGCACTTAGGACTCTATTCATGCTGTAAATTTTGTAGTTTATTAAGATCTGTATCAAAGAATAGACAATTTAACTCACCAGTCTGTCCCTGCTGCTGCTCCCTGGCTGAAAAGCCTTTGGGTCCAATCTGCATAACCTGGAGATGCAGGTGACCAGTGACAGACAGCAGGGAGTTCAGTCCAGCAAAGGACTTGTGTGTCCCCAGGGCAGTCCTCACATCCTCGCTGTCATTTTGCTAGAGTGGAGAGTGCCATGTGGCCAAGTTGAAGCTTAGCTGTTAGCAGACAGAATCTTGCTGTGTGGAGCTCACTTTACATAGGAAACACAGGACAGAATTCGTGCAGAGGGGTGGGAAAATAAAGAACTCACAGTTAAAGCTGGTTTGGAAGTGGACCCTCCCTTTATTGTTAGTGCAGTGCCTTCAGAAGCAGAGCCCTCTGAGGCAAGCCTAGATCCGCTGATGGGCATCAGCAGCACGGGCCTTAGCTAAGGCACCAATTCCACTTTTGGATCAAAGCTGTCACTGGTTTAACTGGGACAAGCTGGGGTGCAAGTGAATGTGAGGTGCAGAGACAGGCTGTGCTGTGTGCGTGCCATCACTGGTGGTTTAGATTGCATGAGGAAAGGTTACAAAAAGCATCTCCAAGTTGTTCTTTTGGCCCTTGCGTGTATTGCTTTGGCCCTTAGCATGCCCACCCAAGCTGACACCCTTCAGATTAAAAAGGTGAGGGCTTTGCATGCCGTAACTGAGCCTCACAGCCTCTGGGGGGCCTCTGGGCTGCACCCCAGAGCTCGCTGGAGTTCAAGTAAGAATTACTGCATTGAAATGTAAAATGCATTCCAAAACGCAGAGAAGGAAGGAGTTGCTCAGACTGAGTGGTGGATGAGTGGCCCCACTGAAACTCTCACAGCATAGTGTTCTACTGGGAGGGAACTCAGGTTGTCTGTGCCCTTTCTGTCACTGCACTGCACGGATGGGCTGCTGGAGAAATATATTTCCTTTGCATTAGAGCTCAGGAAAACCATACCTGAATGTTTGGTGATTTGCTGAAGTAGATTTTGGAGTGAATGAAGTTAAAATTAGAGTAGCAATGGGACTTCGGCTCTCACTTTGTGTTTCTTGCTTTGGATAGGTCTCTGGGATAGTACTAAAATGCAAAGTGCATCAGTGACAGATCAGCATTAAAGAATCAAATGAATTCACCCTCCACAAGCTGAAATCTGCAAATCTAATTTCCTGTGGACTTGCACTATTGCTTACAGCTGTACTGCAAAGCATACATGGATGTATGGCAGGAGAGTCATCTGCTCTGGAATGCAGCTGACTGCTCAGCTCAGGGAGGGAATTAAACTGTCAGCCAAGCACTGCCTGTGAGAGCAAGACCCCCACGTCTCCAGGACTGGTCGCTAAATGCTGTCTGGACACAGGGCAAAGGTGGCAGGAAGTGATCCTTTCACTGCCAAGAGCAGAGGTTAGGTGCTGGCTGGAGCTATTCCTTTGTGACGTGGGCAGCTGAGGTGTGTGACAACAGGGAGGTGTGTTGGAAGCTGCTCCAAAGCAGCAGGAGGGCAGGTTTAGGGACTGGTGACAAACCTCTGAGTTCTTCAAGCATTTGCTGGTAAGTCTACTCGTAGGTGACTGCTGTGAGAGCACTGCTGGTAGGTTGGTTTGGGAGAGGATGTCTGTCCCACCTCCTCCTCCAACAGCAGAGCTCTGCAGCGGCAGGCTGCAGGCCTGTGGTTAAGTGCTGCAATCTGGTCCTGTATGAAACACTCTGCTCTTTAGGTTTGTGGTGCAGCAACTTGAGCAATCCCAGCTATGTGTGCCCGGTCATAGGGCACTATAAAGTAGGAACACGCTTTCCTACAGTTAGTAATTTTCTCCTGCAACAGAAAGACTCTCCCAGCTCTGCCAGTAGAGTTCAGTGCTTGCAGGGCCCTTAAGCTGAGGAGCAATTCTGGAAGGGCAGGTGCATCAGAGGAGGAAAAGCTGCTTGTCTCCAGCAATATTGCACAGCAATTTTTTGGAGCCAAATGGGTCTGGAAGAGAAGAGTGAATATTTCTGCCTAACCTTTGTCAGTTGAGTGTGAAGCGTTAATGTTTGTTGGCTTGCTTCTCTCTGGTCTGCAAAGAAGGTGGTTAGGAAATATCTTTGGTCTCATCTTTCCTGTTATGATAAATAACTGATCTGTGGTCAGAGCTGTAAAGTTCATAACCTACCCAGAAAAAACTTAGGAACAAACCACTGCTGCTGCAACATTATGTAAAGTGGAAAACCTATTTTCCTGGGGAGGGGTGCTGCTGAAAGATGATTTCACAAAAGAGGAAGCCCTTGCTGTTTATCCTCCTTGATCCAAATGTGCAACATTTCCTGTGGCCAGATCTGCAGCAAAATCAAAGGGGGGAGCCATTCTCTGTGGCTGATTGCTTCCTATGGCAGACCCATGGGGGAGGGAGAAAATGAACCTGTCTTCTGGAGCTGCCCCTCACTTTCCTTCCCCGGTTAATCAATTAAGGACAGTGATGCACTGGCAATAACCCCACCATGGCCAACTCAGAATCTGCTTTGCACACCTGTACCTGTGCATTTCAAGGTGACAGAAAACAGTTTTACCTATTCTGCAAGGTGGAATTTATCCTTTAGACTCTACAAACAGAGGGCAGGCAGCTGATAAATCTTTGCTTGCAGGTCATTGAGGTTTTGTGCAAAATAGCTAAAATCTTGGAGTTCAGAAAATCAACAGGAGCCTTTAGAGGAAGTGAGAAATGAAGACCCTTGTTAATAATCAACATCTGACCAAGTTTTGCAGTCCTGACACCAACACAGTCACTACTGAGCCTGGAAATTCTGCATGTTCAGCCACTGTTATCTTCATGTCTGCATATTTCAGTTATCCTGGAAGGTGTGTAGAAGCTCAGGACTAGGCAGCTGTATGGCAGCAGAGCAGTCAGGAGACAGCCAGGCAGACACAGGTGCCAGCAAGGCAGTGGCAGAAGTTCTGTCACTTGAGGCCAAAGCTGCTGTCTTGGCTAACACCGGGAGCAGCTGCAGGTAGCAGGGTGCACACCTTCCTCAGCTAGGCTCCTAGAGGGACCTCACCGAGCTGTGTACAGATACCTCTGGGGACTTACAGGAAGTCGGTGGCAGATGAAGAAGGCTTCACAGTCCTTCGGGGGTGTGGGTAGTGCACGAACACGTGTGTAAAAACGATGTAGGTTAGAAGGTGAGGCACGGAGCAGATGGCAAGTGCCATGTAGGATGACCTGTGCAGCTGTTTCAAATCCCCTGGGCATCTGATAAAATTGCAGTCTTTAATTGCAGCCTGTGAGTTGGCTCTGTGATGGCTTCTGCCTGGGCTGAGCAGCATTTGATGAGCAGAATGCAGCTTTCCCTAAAGCACGAAGCCTTGCTCAGTGCAGCAGAGAGCCGCTGCTCCCCCCTCTTTGGAACTGAAGTGGTTGTCTGCTGGAGGAGTCTCTTGAGAAAGCCCAGGGGTGTGCAGAGTTGCCCCCAGCCATGAGCAGGGAGTGCAGCTCTCCCCCTTTCTTTCCCTGGGCACTGAGCTAACCGTGCCTCCTGGCTGCTGCAGCCTGCCGACCAGGCACCCCCCGAGCACTGGCACCCTTGCTGAAATCGGAGGGGTTTGCCTTACTGTCTTACAGGAGTTAACTCGGTTGGAAGTTAGTCAGAGATGAGGAAAGATGGTGAAGGTCTGGAAGACCCAGCACATAGGAATGAGATCAGTTACCCTGTAGCCTCACAGGACAGCAGGAGGAAATGGCATTGCCACACTGCTCTGTGCTGTGCAGCCCTTCCCACCGCTCTGGACACGTAACGGGGGGACAATACCTGGGACAGGGCAGGGCTCAGGGGTGCGCTCATTCACAGCTAGGATTTAACTGCCATGTGGGCACAGTCTTCTGAGACAGAGCTCCTCAGGGTGCCCAGCCCTGCTTTGTGCTGTCTGAGGGCAGCAGACAGCTGGACCTTGGCTGAGAGCTGTGGCTGCCACAGCTGCCTGTGCCATCGCTGAGCAGCACGCATGGGGGGTCAGCAGCAAGCTGCACTCACCCAATGCCAAGTGAGACTTCTTCCAGCCAGGCAGCTGACTGCATCTGTCTGACTCTCAAATACCTTTCAGCACAATCACTGCCTCAGTCAGATCACTGAATTCAGCTCAGCTCAGGTTATCACCCATGTTGATGTTTATATAGGGCCTGTCATCACTCACTTAAGTGGATAAGTGTATGGGTAGAGATTAATTCCTACTCTGTATTTTCTTTTAAAACATAAACAGTGTTTTAAACTGCTAATTCCTGAGGTGTGACACTTGGTAAAAGATCTACCTAAACCCTAACAATAGTTGCTGGTGCGTGGCTCGGGGCCGGCTCCAGCGTTACTGACACAGTGAGCAGTGTTCACTGATTTAATTTCTGCAATGGAAGCTTCATTTTCAAGGGTTCAAAATCCAGGGCCTAATGCTGAACTGTGTCAATCAAAGATGGGTTTCTGATTCTCTTAGCAAGGTAAGAAAACCATGTTGGATTTCTTCTGTCACTTGGGACCAGCTCTGCAGAGCTGTGCTTTTGGGTGGAAAGCTGTTGTTCAGTTAGGCTGTTGGGGGGCAGAGTCTGTCTATGAATGGCAAATAACTGTTTTGTGTGAACTTGCTAATGGGTTTGGACTGAGGAGTGAGCAGCTCTGAGGAGGGGACAGTTAAGTAGCATCACCACAAGCAGCAGATGAGACATGCACTGGTATGATACAGCTCCAGGTGCCCATACTGTCAGGGTCAGACACCCTAATGAAGGCTTCTGATCCTTAGGCTGTGGAGAAGGTAGGGAAGTGCCCTCTTCAGACTCCAGATCAGAATCTGAATCTCTCCAGATCAGACTCCAGGCAGCCAAAGAGCTGGAATCATCCTTCTGAGCCATGTCTGGGCAGTGCCTCAGGGAGCTGTCTCCTGTGTTGGTGTCTGCTTCCCAGTTTCTGCAGGCCACTCTATCTTCTCTCCTACTTGCATGTGAAATGAGCTTTTTCTTCCCTTTTCTTACTAGAACCTTGTTCTGGCTCTCATTCTCTCATGACCAGAAGCTTTCCTTCAGTGTGTATCCCCAATATGTGTATTTTATACCTGTTTTTATTTTGTTGGGTTTTAGTTTCAATAATTTTCATCCTATCTCCTGCCAGAGTACCTGCAGGGAGAAATCATTTTAATTTGCATAGAGGTAAAAAAACAGGGGTCCAAACTCTGCTCAGAAAAGAGGCGTTTTGAACACGACAGAAGCCAGATGCCTTGTGCTGCCTGCAGAGCTGAACTTGCAGAGTGACCACGCAGCACCGAGCAGTGCCCGTGGGGAAGCATCAGAGACTTCTGTGCAGCAGCTTGGATGTGGCTGTCCAGTGCCAGGGGCTTAGATGTTTGGGAGAGGTCAGCTCACCTTTTGACTCACCTTTAGATCTCTGCAGCGGCCTGTAGAGCTGTCCCCGTGAGGCTTGGCTCTCCCAGTGAGCTGCGTGGGCCCCGCACTGGGCTGGCACAGTGCCCGTGCAGCACCGTGGGCGCTGTGGCACGTACCGCTGTGGGCTTTGGGCGAGACTGCCCCTTCCCAGGGCTCTGGCCACGTATGCCCATAGCACACACGTAGCCCTCATCTGTGTCATTTCAGCTCCTGCATCCCCAGCTGTGCTCAGGCTGCAGCGCTGCTGTCCATCTGCCTGCTGCCAGGGCCCTCCTCTGTCACCAGAGCAGCTGCCGACAGGACCATTAGGGCTCTGACATCACTGGGTAAACAGCACTTTTGGCTGCAAGATTTTTACTCTCCCAAAGATCAGAATGTCAGGAACAGAAATAGCTACTCAGCAGTTGGTAGGCAGCCAGGCCAGCTGAATTTTCACTCGAACCTATCCAGCTGACACTAAGCAGGGGCACTTTGTAAGCTTAGTCAGAGAACTGGAAGCCTTGAGCAGTCCTCAAGTGCAGACAGTTTATGATTTGAAGCCTTATGCTATCACCCCAGCACCCGGGGAAGAGCAGACTTGTTAGAAGCAGCATGAGATGACTCTCTCCACTCCTGAGGTTCTGATGTTTGTTACCCATCCGGATCATTCCAGGAAATCTTTGCTTGAAGGTGTTGGCAGAGTTGCCTCAGCATCTCCCTGTAATGCTAACTGAACAGAGTCAGGGCTAATGCTAGTGAATGGTCTTTGTTCACTGCTGGGAATTAGCTGATTCTGAATGGGAAGCCTGGGGGCTTCATACCCTCAAGGTGCAGGCTCAGTGCAACTGCTCAATGTAAGGGTTGGAATCACCAGAAGGGAAGGGAGGTTCCTCTCAGGTTATCTCGGTGGGGGACACCGGCAGTTAAAAAAGATTTACAATTCCATACCCAACACGCTGCCGGTGCCTGTAAATCCTGGAACTTCCCAAGAGATGGCTCCGTTATTAGCAGTGGTTTTGTGGAAAAGGGAGAACCACAACACTGACATCAGGCACATCCTGGAAACTGATAAAAGCTGGGTTTTGTTTGGAGACAGCCTGGCCTTTGGTTCTCACCTCTTGAAACTGAAAGAGGCCCTGTGTGGTTTCAGCCAGAGGAAGCTCAAGCCCAGCCTTGTTTATTAAAATGGAAGCTAGAATGTTATCTGGCCCCAAGGACCAGCTTCCAGGCTGGCATGCTTCACCCCAGCTGGAGCCAAGGGGCTCTCTGCTGGCCTGCCTGGTGCAGCCCTGTGTCTGATGGCACAGGCAGGGAGCGACTCTGCCCCAGGCTCCCGAGCTTCCTGCCCGTGAGGACTACCAAGTGCGTCCTGATGGCAGCACAGTCAGCTCTGGAAGCCAGCCTGGAGTTGTGAGGTGTGCCAGGGGCCACTCTGGAGGCTGTGTGTCCCTTGCCTGCTCTGCTGCTGCCAAGACACCCCTCTGCGTGCCCGTGACCTGACGCTCCTGTCGTGCTGGGGTGGCCTGGGGCTCCTGTTGTGTTGGGGTGACCACGCATCGCTCGCCTCTCTTGGGGTAACCTGCTGTCTTCTTTAGCAGGCTCTGGATCACAGAATCATCCTGGCTTCACTGCAGTGAGGGGAGAATCTCGTCCCTGGATTTTCAAACACGAGGAGATGAAAATTTGGCTCATAACTTTCCCTTGGGGTTCTTGAATTAGTGGTTGAGCTTCCAAAAGCTCTGGCACCCACTGGTTTCAATAGGAGCTGCTGGAGCTCTGTAGAAAAAGGTTGTTCGTTTCCAACACTAAATATGGATGGTGAAAGCTTAAAATTAGGCTCCTATTTTTGAAATCTTGGCCCAAATGTTGATTAATCCCACACAACCATGTGTCCTGCATCTCTTAGCAAGCACAACAGCATTCAGATCCACATCTGCTGCATTCTCTAAACGTGGGAAACAGAACTGCTCTCTGAGTGGGCTCTAGACGAAGAGCTCTCACTGCAGCTCTGGTCGCCAGCCATGGCTGGGCCAGCATTTGCTGCTAGCTGCAGCCTTCCCAGCCGGCACAGGGGACAACTGCTGTGTGCATGGGCTGTTCCCAGAGAGCTCTGGAAATTGGAGTAATTCCAGCAGTTTCCATTTTTAGAGGAAGTGGCTGCTGCCGAGTTGTTACCTCGAGTAGGTCTTACTGGAGGCATTACAGGGCTGGGAACGTTTTCTGCCACGGCGATGCCACTAATGAGCTCTGCAGTTACAAAGGCCTTTGGCGCTGGTGTGTTGTGTTCTTGCTGCTAGCTCAAAGACACGCAGTGCTTGTGACAGCTCCTGCCTCTGTCCAAAAGCAGAAAGGTGAAAAAAGAGCCTTTGCTCTCTCATTAAATCGACACTAGGTCAGATCTGCTCAGCCATAACCTTGCCAGAATGAAGCAGCTCACTGAGGCTGGCTCTGATCCGAGTGGGAAACCTCTCGGTGTGGAGTAAAGGCTGGGGGAAGTGGTGCTCCTGGTGCTGTAGGTGGCCGAGTCAACAGCCACCTGCTGCTTTGCTCTGGCTCTGGGCACTGAGGGCACTCATTGTGTGTTCTGCCAAGCATCCCACAGAAGTTTTATGGAAGAATTAGCCCAGATGGTTTAGTTGAATTTCAGTGTGGCTGTCCTCTGCTTATCTCTCTAGAAACAGCAAGAGCTGGGCTTGCAAAACATTTTCCATTATAATCCTTGCTTTTAGCAGATCCCTAATTTCCTAAATTGTGTGCTTCTGCTTGCTGAACCTCCTGGAGTTCAGCTGCTGTTGTGCAGTGAGGTACAGCACTCTCCGTGCTGCGGTGCAGCAAGATCTCTTCAGCCACCTCTGTGCGGAGCAGAGGAATATTTAGACATACCCCAGCACAGACTGAGCCGCTTGGCTGTGAACAAAGCTCTGGTGAGAAAGTCTCTGCCTCCAAAGTGGCTCAAGTGTGATGTTTCAAACCTGACAGGAACAAGCCAGTTGTGGCTGCAAGATGATTAGAGCCAGATCTTCATAGCTGTCATTTTATGTGGCCTGAGCAGCAATCCCATGGACATCACAGGACCTGTTGGTATTGTGTGGTGCTGCTGACAGTGACAGGGCTGTGAGCACCTCACTCGGACCAGAGGAGGCAGGACCTGTCTTGGGTTTCTGCTGCTTTGAAAATAGGTCCCCTCAACAGTAACATGGCAAAGTAGTACCAGGGCTCTGTCTCCTCCATCCCCTAGGAATCAAGAGACAGGGGCAGTGAGAAGAAAACCACACAAAAGCCTTGTTGCATTGCTTCATCAGCTCTCTGCATTTTATTGCTGGAGGCAGGGTCTGGCTCCTCATCTGCTTTTCATTAAGGCTGGGCCCAGTGGTACCCCTGTCTGCTTGGGCCGTCTGAGGCTGCCATAATAAAAACAACAATAAACAACAAATAAGCCACTGGAGTCCAAAGGCCTGGAGTAGGCTTCTCCTGGAGTAGGCTTCTCCTGGGTCCTGCCAGAGCCTGTGCTAAAATCCCATTGGAGCAGGAGAGCCCCAGCTGCTAGTCCAAAAGGCCAGAGGTGCCCGCAGGCCTGTCATGGGATGCCCCAAATGTGCCATACTGCTGTGTGGCTGGTGCTCAGCAGCAGTGGCTCAGGGCAGGATCAGGCCATTGCTCAGAGCCAGCTGCCCCCCATGCTCTCAGCCCCCACATGCTGCTCATGGCTTTAGCCCATGTATTCCAGCAGATCTCCTTCAGCTTGCTTCTGTAAGACTCCAACCTCTTTTGTCTTCTACCTTATCCCTGGCTTGCAGGGAGCTCCCAGTGTTGCTGAGGACATCTTTTGGCGTGAATAATGAGGGTGCCTTGGTGGCTCCTGAGTATTTGTGGCATCAGATTGTTGTGGAGTGGTGCAGCAAGGACGCGTTTGCAGCTCAATCCATGTTCCACGTAGCACACTGGATTCCCTGCTCTTCTGCAGTGAAAGGCATTTCAGAGCACGGTGTGGCACTGGGTTTGAAGATGGCTGTGACAGCCTTGTCTCGTGTGTGGAGGTGTTGGGCTTGTCTTCCTTCATTCAGCCCAGAGGCCACCTTCGGCAGCGCCGCGGCAGAGCCCAGTTCTGCCCTGTTAGGCTGCCAAGCTGTGCCTGCCTGCCTGCTCACCAGCGGGCAGCTATTTGGCAGGTCAAAAACCTGAAAACCAGAGGCCACACCTTTATGCCAGTTTAGAAACAAGCATAAAGCACCTGGTTACCTCCATCTGGGAAGCTAATCCACAGGGAGCTGCAAGATTCTGGCACAGAAACACGCTTTGCCTTGGGCCTGATGCAGGGAGAAGGTAACATTTCCAGTTTTTGAACTGGCCTTTGGCAGCAGTGGAGCCCTGCCTGGCAGGAGAGTGTGCACTGCAGCTGAGGGCTTCTGAAGCCCTGCTCAGTTCCTGCTGGTGAGGACAAGCACTGTGCTGAGCTTGGCAGGGGTGAGGGCCGTGTTTAGATCCTGCTACCAAACTTGTCATTTGTAGCAGCAAGAGTGAAAGAAGAGGGTGAGTGGGCTTTAATACGTGCAGATGGTAGCTAGAGGTGGTCAGTGTGAAAGATGGCTTTTCAGCTTCCTCCTGCTCTGCAAGGCTGATTCCTCTTCTCTCTGGAAGTCTGTCACTGCTAGAGTATTGGTCTACTTGAAGGTAATTACATCAGGACTCAATTGCTATGAGCAGTTTTACACACACTTTAACATTTCATTATTTAGTACTGTGCACAGAATAACTTATTTTAGGGTTCCTGGGGAGCCAAAGGCAGGAGCTTAGCATGCAGTCACTGGCTTCCAAAAGGAGCCTGGTGGCAACACAGGCTGTACAGTCCCTGTGAAGAAACCTGAGGGGCTGGGCAGGAATTCTCACAGGGCTTTCAGCTGGTCCCTTGTTGAAAGGAAGCTGGGCAGCCAGGTCCCATTGGTGTGCTGAACTTGATGAGCAGGAATCATTAACGAGGGACCCATTCTGCTGCTGCCCTCATCAGCACCTCCGAGAGACTCCCAAGGGGAAGCTGTGCAGGGGAAGGTGCAAGTGAGCAGCATAAGTCTAACATCTCAAACTGGAAAAGGTTATGAAACACAGGTTAGGGCCTCTGAAAGGTTTCTTCCTGGGGCAGGCAGCGTGATGGCCCCAAGCCACGGCTCCCTGTTGTTGCAATGTGCATTCTCTGCTGTTGAGACATGCCGTGCTGGGAAGCTCTGACAGAGCCACCAAGCAAGAGCCGCAGACCCATGGTAGGGTTCTTCCTGTTTCTGAATGCAGACTAAAATTGGCTGGGAAGAGAAGTGGGCATCAGGACTGCTGCAAAATCCAGAGGAGGAGAGGCCTGGGGTGGGAGCGACCCTGGCTTGGCAGAAGAGGTCTGCTTGCTGAAAAGAATAATAATGGGCTACAGCGAGACGCCCAGAGTGTCCAAAGTCACTCTCTGGTGAGGCACACACCCGTGTGCCACATGCCCAATCCATCATCATTTCAAAGGCATTTCAGCATTGTTTCTATTACAGCCTATTGTGGCAGGCTGAGATGAGAGGCATGCGTGGCACATTCACCCCTGAAGTGAGCTGGGGAAGGCAGGGCATTGGCATCTCCTAGCTGAGTGAACAGGCAGTGCTGCCAGCTCCAGGTGAGGTGGGGGCAGCAGGATTCCTCTGGTAGTTGCCAAGCCCAGCACAGGTAGAGACAGGGCCAAATCTCACTTGTAGATATTTTTCTTCTGGGAGGATAACTGCTGAAGGCAGGCAGCAATTCAGCTTCTGAGCAGCCTGTATTAGCACTCACAAACCATTGCTTCCCACTGCTTGTAGGTTGCAGTACCACATGGTAATGGTTGCACAAAACCTTTGATGGAAATGTCAGAAGGTTTTAGAAAAGCAAAATCAACTTGTAGCTTGCTCACGCTCTTCGTCCACTTTGTGCCAAGCCCCAGCTGAACACCACCAGCTCGTGTCAGGAAGAACATGAGAGCTCAGGTTCAGAGCCCAGGCACAGCCAGGCTCCCCTTTCCTGGTCTCCTCATCCTGGGTCCAAGGCTTTGTGGCTAAAATGGGGATCAGGAGCAGGAGAGTCACAGAAAGATGCAGCAGTGAGGACTCCAGTCGAGAAACAAGCACTGAGCAGTTGGTGAGCTCTGGGCACTGTCAGCCAGGCTGGTCCTGGAGCTCTTGATTGGCACCCAGCACTGTCACCCTCACTACTGCCATGCAGAGCCCTCCTGAGGCTGTTGTCAGAGCTGTAGAGCTGCTCTCATCTCTCGGTGAAATCAGAGAGATGCAGGGACTTAGCATCAATTTCCAGCACTGTAGAGCTGTATCTTAGCATAGGCTTTAATTAGTGTCCCAGATAATCACAAACCCTTTGTTTTTCCTTTAACCCCTGTGTATCACACTTGGATAGGCCAAGGGAAGTGCTCCTCTTTGCTCCTCAGCAATCCTTTGTACCCAGTTTTTGTTGTCTGTGATTAATCAGCTCAGCCTCGTTATTATCCCAGGATTTGGGTAGTGGCAGGGAATGCATCACAGCAAAGCTAAAGGCTAGCTGAGAGCTGTTTTGCTATTCCAGGCACAATTAGTGTCCATTACAATTCCAGGAAGGAGCAGAACCATAACTTTAAGAGGTGACTATGTTGCAGCAGCATGAAAAGAAAAATGGCATCCCTCCTTCAACTGAGCAGAACAAAGAAAGCAAGAGAAGACTTCTGGTTGCATGCTCTGTATTAAAGCCAGGCAGTCCTGGAGGCATTTGGCTCTTCAGTGGAAGGCAGCCCTGACTCCTCTGACTCTTGCAGTTTCACTTGATTTCCGAGCCTATTTAAGGCCCTTGTCCTACACAGTTAGGAAGAGGCACCCGTGCAGGATGCTGCTGGCTTCCAGCTGCCTGGGACTTCTGGAGCCTGTTCCCCATACGGTGCCCGTGTGCCAGGGTTGACTTTTTGCAGCCACCCTGCTCATCTCAGAGAAGGGGCAGGCATTTGTGTGAAGACTCGGATGGGTCTAGGCACTGAAGTTGAAAGGGACTTTCTTTTGCTGCTGTTAAAAAAAGCAGCGAGGCTTAGCTGCCCTTGTTTGCGTTTACTCTTTCCACAGTTTAATGCTCTCCAGAAAGCATTTCTTCACTTGAACTCAAACGTTTTGGGAAAGCACTTCCCTGTCCAGGTAGTTCCTGATGTTAAGCAGCCACCCAAATGCTGCTGACTTTCCATCTCTTAAGAGAACTGCTTAGGCAAGTGGAACAAACAGGTCAGAAAAAATGACACCCAAAAAAATCCATCGATGTGCATTGCCTGGGAGCAGAGCACAGCACCAGTGCTAGCTAAGGAGGAGGGCGAGTGCTGGAAGCAAAACACTTTAAATAACCCCAAAACTACAGCTGGATTAGGCACATGGACACGATGCTGGTCGTGTTCCTCTGGGAACGTATCCTCTTATCTCACCATGTGCCTGAAGAGCACTGAGAGTGAGTTAGGTGGTGAGGACTCCTGCAGTCTCCAGTGCCTCACTTACCAAGGGCTGTCCTTTCCTTGCAACTTCAGCAGTTAAGCCAGCTACTGTATGGCAAGGGGAGGTGTCTGTACAGGCCCTGGACAACAGGGCTTCCCTGCCTGCCTTTTGTGACTGTACCATGAAGTTGTGTTCTTGAAGTAACCATACTAACATCAAGTGTTGCAGAGATTTAATCACAGGTGACATTTGTGTCTGAACGACTGTATAAGGTTACTCATAGAGCAGGATCTCCAAAGACAGCAGGCTGGTTTACTGCCCCAGACATCTGTCCTGCTGTCCTCGAGTAGCCTTTTGTGCCCGTTTGGCAGCACGCTGGATTTATGGGACGATGGCCATATGAAACAGAGCAGTGCTGCTACAGCTAGAATGGAGAGCTGCCCTCTGTGCCTCAGCCTGCGTGGGCTCAGCCCAACGGTTGTGCCAGGGCATGGCACAGGTACCAGCACTTTGTGCTTCACGCCAACCTGTGTCCCGCCTGGGTAGTACTGCACACCTGCAGCTGGGGAAGTCACGTCCATGGCCGCTGAGTGTTCGTGAGCGACACAGGAGCAGAGGGCTGGTGGCTGAGGTTCCTCACCGCTGCCACTGAGGCATGGCTCTGGCCGAGTTACCTCTGTTGAGATGGCTCCACTACTAAAGCAGGGGTAGCTGCAGACCCGTGTCACTGAGCTGGGCTGAAGCGTGGTGAGGACCTAAGGCCAGAGAAGGTGGTGTGAGGGGCACTGGGAAGCACACCCATGTGCCTCGGCCGTCAGGAGTGGCCGTGTCTGAGTATCTGGCAGGGAGACCAAGTGGTGAGTTAGAGCTTGGGTTTTGTTCAGAGTGCACCTGCTGAACGAGGGCTGTTCAGGGAGTGCATTTGCAGGCACCCTGCTGGCAGCAGCTACCTTAGCTCAGTGGGGCCTGGCTCTTGTTTCACTGCGTGGGAAAGAGAAACAGGAGGAGGCCTGTAGTGCCTTTTTTTTTCTCCTCTGTGTCAACAATGCAGCCAGTTCAGATGTGTAGTTATTTTGCGTTTGAAATAATGCAAACTATGCAGAGCGCTACGAGAGCTATGAAAAACACAGGGCCTGGAAAATGGCAGTTTTTGTGGTTTTGGGGTTTTCAGTGAAGTTTCACAACCAATCTGCCCAGAATAATGTCCAGTAAAGGCATTTCTGCCTCTTACTCTGTTTATTTATTTACTTTGGCCTCCTGTGCCAACACCAGATGCATCTGGAGGTAGGTCAGTGAAAATGCTCCAGATCTGTCAAAGGGTCTGATCCTGCACAGTGCTGAGGACCTGCTGCTGCTGGAGAGGTGCTCAGGAGCGGGCTGCAGTGCAGCCTGCCTGCTCGGGCAGCGCCGGCGCTCAGCAGCCTGCCCGAGGACCTGGCACAGAAAGTGAAGGCAGTGTTGGAGCCATTCGGAGCTTTGGCAGGGGAGCTGGACTGGATGATCTCTGGAGGACCCTTCCAACCCCTAACGTTCTGTGACTCTGGGATTCTTTGGTAGCCACTGGTTTCTGTGGGTGTCCTTCTTTGCCTGGTGGGCCTGATCTCATCTGTCCCACTGGACATCTACCCTTTGCTTGATACTGCCTCTCTTCCAGCAGCCTTCCCACCCCAGTGCCCAGTCGCCCTGCTGGTGATGCCTGAGCTATTAACTGAGCACTGGCAGCTGTGGGAGGGAGAAGGTGCAGCCTGTGGTGCCCTGTCGCCATGCCCTGCAGTGTGCCAGGTGTCACACAGTGCTCGGATTTTGGGTCTAGGTCCCTGGGATGGCTGGAGTTCAGAAGGGGAGATCTCCGTGGGGAAACCTTCGCCTAACAGTTTGGGATTTCCAGCAGGAGAGGCTCCCTCTGCTCAGCTGTCACCAGGGAGCTGCCCATGGAGGGCTGGAGGATGGCACCAAATGGACTTAGGTGTTCCCTACGGAGCACAGACAGGTCCTAGGGCTTGGGGTTGGTCGCCCCACCGTGATCCACCCCCTCCTGTCCACGGCGCTGCCGGGGCTGTTCCAGCAGCAGAGGCTGCGAGAGCCTCCCCGCGCAGGCTGTGCGGGGGTCCAGGGCAGGGCTCCCTTGCTCTGCGGCTGCGGTTGTGTCCTGCGGCAGACGTGTTGCAAGTATCTGTCACCAGGAGGTGTCCGCAGAGGAACGATCCCTTCTGCAAAGCGAAGGCTGCTGTCCAGCCCGCAGTCCCCAGCGCTTGGCTCCCTGCGGGCACCCCACAGCCATAGCCCAGCGAAGACTCGCCGCGGCCTTGCGCCAGCCTCGCCAGGGGCCCTCTGGCACTGCTGTACAGCCAAAGGCTCCCGGCCGGGCTGCGGCCGTGCGTGCGAGGGGTAGGCAGCGGCGGGCACATAGGCTCCGGCGGGCACACAGGCTGCGGCGGGCGCATAGGCTGCGGCGGGCACATAGGCTCCGGCGGGCACACAGGCTCCGGCGGGCACACAGGCTCCGGCGGGCACACAGGCTCCGGCGGGCGCA
>VWZI01020604.1:1737410-1793583 GCA_013396835.1 Psilopogon haemacephalus | reverse complement strand
GCGGGCACCAAGGCTCCGGCGGGCAGACAGGCTCCGGTGGGCACGCAGGCTCCGGCGGGCACATAGGCTCCGGCGGGCACGCAGGCTGCAGGCGCTGCCGGAGGGGTGCGGTGGCAGCGCTCCGAGCGCAGCGCCCCCTCGCGTCCGGCCGGCGCGCCTGGAGCCTGGCACGGCCCCGCCCGGCACGGCTGCTGCGCTGCCCGCCGGCCAGATGNGGCACCGGCCGCGGCGCTCCCACGCGTGAGCCATGGGATGAGGCAGCCGCTTGCCAAGGATCCCGAACGTCCGTGGCGCAGGCTGGATGCCCAGACGGCAGAAGAGCCTGGAGTGCCCTCAGCAGCTCCACCCAAGAGCTGATGGTGCTGTGCAGCATGGGAAGAGGGGCCAGAGGGGCGTTCGGTTGGTTGGCGTTTCCGTTCTAACCTGAGAGGTCAGGTCCAGCTCTCCCCATCGCTCGCTGGCTGCCCCAGCAGATTGCTGGCAGCCGCACGGCTCCGTCGCAGACACTCTGCACTACATTAGTTTAATGGCACTGTCACTGTGAACTGCAAACTTTCTCAGCTCCCCCCTGTGCTGGTGAAACATGGCAGCATAAGGAACATCTGCTGCCTTACCCTGCGCTGGAAATGGGAAACATCAGACTGCATGTTTGTTGTTAGCCTTATTTGGATGCCAGTGGTTTTGTTTCTAAACACATCAAGGCGGCTGAATAACCTTAATTGAGTACTGCAGAAAAAGCAAGGCTTCATGCAAATGCAGCTGCCAGCAGCGTCATTAGGACAATACTGAACTTCTATTCCTGAGAGCGTTCCAGTTCCTTGGCTTTTCTATTGCTCCCTTGCTGTCAAATTTCATTATGAGCATCTCTGCACAGTCCCCGCTATAGCTAGGCAGTAAACAAGTTAAAACCTTAAAATTTGACATTAAAAAGCTAAACAAACTTAATTACTACAACCTGCCTTTCTGTATGCACAAACCCAGTTACCCAGGCTTCACTTGGAGTGCCCAGCACGGGTAGACTTCTCTCTTGCAGGGCTTCAGACAGTCCCCAGGATTTTCAGTATAATTTCATTACAGATGGCAAATTCTTGCAGCTCCTGTGGAAGGTGACAGTGTTTGTCCACAGAATCAATTAATAACTCCCAGATTTAGTTACAGTGGGTTCATTGTCAACCCCAGCACACAATGGGCAATTAAGCACAGCACGTGTGTGCAGTTCTCTGGCTCGCTCGTTGTACAGAATCCTTTCACCGTGGGGCTTTAGGGCAGGTCAGACACTGAGAACACAGCAAGGGCACAAAAAGTGGCAGAATCTGTTCCAGCAGGTTCGTTGGTGTCTTTCTGCATTGCAGGATTCCTACATCCTTCAGGACAGGCACACTTTGAATGAGCCTTCAGCAAGATATTTCACTTTTATCTCTCTACCAGCTTACTGCAGCATCCCAGAAATCTTCTAACCAGGGGCAGGCTTGCTCAGTTTTTGGTAGTTTTGCCTGGATTTGGAAAGACTTTTTGTGAAGCCTGAAAATTAGGCATCTGGTGGCAATGATAGGGAGGTTTTTTATCCTGCAGATTTATTTAGGTTTTATTTTCTTTCAGACCCAGAGCAGAACTCCAGGGTGCTTGTTCCATTTCCTAGGAGAGATGTGCTCATTGTCACAGCAAAATTGGATCTGGTGCCACGTTAGTGACAGTTTCTCTTTAAGGAAGGCAGACTGTAAGCCCAGCAGAGGTTTTGCAGGTCAGGATTGTGTTGGATCAGCAGAACTGTTGTGGGGAAGCTCACACAGCACGTGCCTGCCCTGTCTGGCTCCCTCCCTCATCTTCACAACTAATAACATTTACTCCAAATTTAAAGAGGCACAAAGGTCAGCAAGCCAGATTTAGTCTGGGGGTGTCTTGCTGATAGACTCAGCCTGGTATTTGCTTTGGGAGAGTGGATGAGAACAATTGTGCAAGTGCTTCTGTTCGTTTTTCCCATCGCAGAAGGGGCAGTTTGCAGCAGGACAGGGCACACAAGGCTGCTCTCAGAACACCTCTCAAAGCAGGTGGTTCTCTTGCTTTAATGCTAGAACTTTCTACTGGGTTTGTGCTCATCTCTGTCTCCACCAGTGCCTCTTCTCTGAGAAATAGACTATGGATACTATCATCTGCCTGCTCATCTGCAGTGGGGCATCTACACTGCTCTGCACCACAGTCGTGCTGGTAAACAGTGATTGTAGTGGTCTCTGCTGCTCCTCTAAAGCTTTATCATATCCCCAGGTCTCCCAATTAGTGCAGCACAAGCCTCAGCCAATCAGTCAGTCCACATGTCTGGACTCTAGTGCAGCCTTGCCCATGCCTCTAGCAATTAAAACGAGGGCAGAACTGCCTGTGGGTGCTTTGATGAGCTGGTATTGACCAGGGTAGAAATTATGCATGCAGCCAAGAAGGGCCAAAGTGAGGCATCAGTGCTGTCCCATCAGGGGCAGAATGGGGAGGCAGAGTTTGTTCCGCGCCTTGCTTGACTTGTTTTATTCTACCAGATTTGCTCAGCAGCTCTGCCGTGGTCTGCAGCCTGAGCTCAGTGTGTGCACTGAGTGTGTGCTCTGCTGGGTGGGTGAGGTGGTGGCAGGAAGCACTCCTGGCTGCGCTGCTGATGGAGCCTGAGCACAGCACCGCTTTTCTGGTTCAGCATGGAATGTTCCCCTTTGTCACGCTGGGCTGCTCTCCACTGCCACACTCAGGTGTTCTTCTTTGACACATCGGGAGCTCTGATCAAGAGAGCTCAGACCCAAGTCCTCTTGGAGTTAAAGTCTGCAGCCATCTGTTTTACGAAACAAAGAGGGACGCTTTAATGCGCGCAAAGCACCTCGGTGTTCGCAGAAACCAAGTTGCTGAGAGATGCCCATTTTTAAAATCCATCCAAGCAGACTCATGTCCTGGGAATGGGTCTGAGACCCTTCCTCTCCTCTGGCCGAGCCAGTTGCAGGGAGTTTGCCTGGGCTGTGGTGCATGTTCTTCCAGGCCAGTATCGGCAGTTGCTGTGCGTGACACTGAGACACCCCTAGTTCCCCAAGCCAAGCAGGGGCGAGAGGAGCCTGGCAGAGCAGCTCCTTGCTCTGTGACAGGGTGGGGCCTGCCCTCCATGTGGCTCCCATCCCCTTCAGAGCAGAGGTGCCAGGCTGAGGCACTGAATGCCTGGTAAGGGCAGCTGGCACAGCCGGCACAAGTTGCTCCATCACCAAGGGAGCAGAGAACAGGAAGCCAGCTGTGACTCACAGTCCACAGCTCCCCACTCTGCTTTTGAGCCACACTTAGCCCCTTGCCCAGGGCAGGCTGCTCAGGCACAGGCCAGCCCCTGGTGAAATTCGCTGCATCTGGTGCTGCTCACTTCCTTTCAGTTTTTATCTAGTCTGTCTGGGCTTCCTGTTAGGACCCAGTGCCCCGTGGGACAGCACAGTGCCTGCTGTGCTGGCTGTGCAGAAGCCAGCAGGAGCTGGTGGCTGCAGCAAGGGGCTGTGATCCAGGCAGCAGGAGTTTGGGTGCATTTCCCCTCTGCTTTTCCACCTTCTTGCTCTCCCAGGAGATGCAGTGTCAGGGATGAAGAAGAGCTGGGGCAGTGAGCGAAGTCTTCATAGACTTAGTGAAGTCTATGAAATGGATCCTGGTTTTCTGCTGGGAAAGGTCATGAGAAGCAAGCAGCAAAGACAAAACTGTCTGTAAAATGTGGGTTCTATCTTCGATCCTCACCTGTCTCCCCTTTGCTTCTCTGTCACTTGTGCTGCCATACCCCTGCACTTGAACATTTTCAGCTGTTCTTAGGCCTGTCAACTTCTGTTTGCCAGGCAGGTTTTCCTCAAACTCTCTTGGTGCCAGTAATTAAGAGATTATGATAATGACCTCGCTGGTGCAGATACTGAGTATTAGCACTTAGGCTGAATGTGCCCACTTTGGTTTCTCCGCAGTGACGCTAGGGAGAAGGAGGCTGTGGCTGCACTCTGCTCTAGATGAGCGCAGTGTCGTTAATGACAGCACTCTCACAATGGGCACTTTTGTGATTAAGAAGCTTTCTATACCTTAATCCAGTCTGATGCAAGCTCCACATGCAAATGTGTTACAGGTACAATTTACTCCATGACATCAACAAAACACAGAGATTGAGATGGCACTGTGAGCTGTGGGTCAGATCCTTGGAGCTGGCCAAGCTCCACTGGCTGCCACTCAGGGCATAATCCTCTCCTTTCCTTGTCCTGTGCCTGGCAGTGGCCTGAATGCTCTGCTTCTCCAAAGGCTCGTTCCTTCAGGGGTGACAAGGAGTTCAGAAATACTGTGAATTATTTGTGGGTCCCATTTCTCCAGGCAGCTGTGGCAGGGCTTCTGTGGCACGCTGCTGCACCACGGTACGGGGTCTGTGGGAGGCTACAGGCATCGGCCACCTCCTATGGACCCAACACACCAGCAAATGTGCTCCTGTGAGTCCTGAGCAGGAGCCAAGGGCTGGGAGGGAGCAAAGCAGCCCTGCGAGAAGGGCTGCAGCTGTGGTCCAGCGTACCCAGCACTCCTGCCCCTCCTGGCTGCTGCCACTTTACATCTGGCTCTTTCATGTCTGGTCTAGTACAGCCTTTCTGCTAAGGGCAGCTTTCCCACTGCAGGCAGCCCCCTGAGCTGATCAGAGCCTTGTGCTCCTGTGCCAGCCGTGTTTGACGAGCTGTGCCTTGCTTTGCAGGTCATCTGCTGGAGTGGAACTGCCGATGAAACCATTCAGGACCTGAAGACCCTTCCACTGCGGCACGACAAAGCTCTGCCACGGGTGGAGTGAGGGCTGCTCCTCAGGCTCCCTGGCAGGTCAGTCGTCTTCCTTCCCTGCTCCACCTGGGCCCTCTCTAAGGCAGCTCCAAAGCAGCTGTGCTGTAAGACAAAGTGCGTGGCCTGCCCAGGAAGCGAGCCCATGCTCCGAGTGCCTGCTCCTCATTTTCAGATGCCCAGCCTGGGAATTCTCCACCATGCCCATGGGGAAACAATTTCTGCCAGTCCTCTGGCCCTTGGCTTTTGTTTGTCTCTGCCGTAGCGGCTGTGTGCTGCGTGTGCCATCTCCACTCGCTTCCTGTTCCTGGCCAGCTGTGGACTGATGATAGGATCTTCAAGTTGTTGGACTTCCTCTTCTTGTCTCGAACCTCTTTTGGTTTCCAAATGGCCTCTACACTTACAGTTAGCAACCACAGCAGGCAGGCAGCAGCCACTGGTGACCAGGCAGACAGCTCTGGGCACAGTTTGAAAACAACTCCAGATCTGCTGTCTAGGTTATATAAGAAGATTTAGTGCAAGGCCTGGTGGAAGGCAGACTGAGGCTCTGTCAGTGAGCATCCTGAGTGTTCTCGTTCATGACATTGTCCAGTTCACTTTGGTTACAATTTGCCTTGGCTGTGCTTGGAGGAGCAATGAGAGCCAGCAACACACCCATAAACCCAGAGTGCAGCAGCACGGGGAGGATTTTATGCTGCATGAACTTCCTTGACTTGCTTGACTCCTTCCTGGGACTCCATCTAAATCTGCAGGCTGCAGATCAGAATAGCCACCCATTCTCTTGGCTGGACACCTGTGCTCCAAGCCAGACTAAAGCCAAATGCAAGAAGCCTGTTCTTCAGAAGGAAAGCCACAGGTGATTTTGCTTCCTCTTCCTTGCCTTCCTCACTAAATTCTGGTTTCTCAGAGCCTGACTGAGCTGCAGGGCAGATATTTGGAAGCAACCCCTGGCCCAAAGCCACTTTTTTCCTTTTCTAGTGGAGTTTTTTTGTGTTAAGATAGGAGAGAAATGTACTTTACTATTACAGAGGTTTCTTCCAAGCTGTATGAAAAGTAATGCTGGGCCAGGAAAGGCAGAGCCTCTCCAGCCAGGTTCCCTGGCTGTTACTCTCAGATGTCCTTAGGCAGCACCTGTGGGTGTGCTTCACAACACTGCAAGCTGTCCTCTCTGCACTGCAGCCAGTCCCAGCCTGCAGGCTTCTTTGCTTCGGTCTTTAAGGCTGCTGTTACCTGCTCAGTGTTCCACCGGGAGGGAGCTGAGTCTGTCACTGGACAATCACAACCATGACCTGCAGATCTATCTTCAGTTCATGATGTGTGCCCAGATGCCTTCCCTTAGGCCTCAACCCTGCAGCATCTGAGTGCCTTCAGCTAAAGCCAGTTGAAGGTTGGCACGATCAGTGTCATGGACTGGTGTAGGACAGTACAGAGTTTATCTTCACTGATCTGTTATCTCCTCCTATCTCTTGCTTCATTTATACATGTGCCATAAAAGTTCCTTTATCAGCTTGGTTGGGTTGTTTGAGCAGCTTTGGTCCCAGCCATCTTTTGCAAACCTCACACCTTCTGGGCTTGATCCAAAATTCAGTCAGGACAAATCAGACCAAACACTCTCAGGCTGTGGGAAGAAGCTGAGAATGATTACTCTGTGCAAGTCTGATGGCCAAAACATCCTAGAACTGCCCCAGACCTAACCAGCAGCTGTAGGTGAACCTTCTGCCCCAGTGTGCCTGCAGGATAGCCACACTGCCAGGCTGTGGATATGAGACTCATCCCAAGCAGCTCTCACCTCCCTCTTCTTTTGGCTCCAAGAGCCAGGATGCACTTTCCTCACACACCACTTTTTGCATCAGTAGGTGCCTTTTGTCTGATGCTTCCTTCTGGCAAAGCAGCTCCTGCACCTGTTTCATCTGGTTTTGCAGAGCAGCCCAGCCCAGCCAGCAGGGAGGACTCTCAGGTGTGTGGTGAGCCCACAGTACTCACCTGGAGCAAGACCAGTGCCTGCAGCACAGCACAACAGCACACAGCTGCCTGGCAGGCTGCAAGTAGCCTTTGCTGCTGTCACCTTTGTCCTTAGACCTTCCCTAGAGTCCTTACATCAGGGTGGTGGTGCAGGAGGCCAGAGGCCAGTGTCTGGACTGCTGCTTCTTGCAGCGAGGGGATCGACGTGGGATTGTTGGCACAGGTATCACAGCCACTGTCTCATCTGTCTGTCCTTTGGTAAGCACCCTGCCTACTGCAGTCCCTTCATCTCCTGCCTTTATGAAATCTCTGAGCCTCCAGGAAGCATCACAAGTGCCAGCCAGGAGCCCCAACAGTGCCTTCGAGTACATCTGAGGGTTTTTCACAAAGGGTCACTTCCCCTTTGTGGCCCCAAACTCGAGACAGGGAGACACTAACCGGAGGGGAAGGAGGCAGTGGGCAGAGAGCTCAGCCTTGTCTCATTGGCCCGATGCATGCCCTCCCTCTGCCCCAGCCTGATCTGTGACCTGCAGATGCAACAGCCTGTGCTGGGCCACAGATTAGCTTCTGAGAAAGCCTGGCATCGGTCTCCTCCTGTTGCCAGCTCTGGAGGGAAGACTCCACACACACACTGCCTCCCTGCCCGTGCTTCTGGGGTGTCAGGTGGTGATGGTGGATGTGACACATGTGCTAGAATGGACACGGTGAGATGTGGGCCAGGGAGGAGCTGCTGTGCTCTGCAGGGCCTTGTGTGCTGGTGGAGATTGTGTGTGCACAGCACTCTGCTTGCCACTCAGCACTGTGTCAGGAAAGTGTTTGGCCACAGGAAAGGAAGAATCCTCCTCTGGTGTGAGCAATGTGTGTCAAGAGCTCAGACCCAACAGCCTGGGAGAGAGCTACCTTTGCTTAAGCTAAACATAGGGCTTGGGGTTGTGGCTCCTGTGGGGTCATGGCTTAGGTTGTGGCTCAGGTAGGGTCATGGCTTAGGTTGTGGCTCAGGGTCATGGCTTAGGTTGTGGCTCAGGTAGGGTCATGGCTTAGGTTGTGGCTCAGGGTCATGGCTTAGGTTGTGGCTCAGGTAGGGTCATGGCTTAGGTTGTGGCTCAGGGTCATGGCTTAGGTTGTGGCTCGTGTGGGGTCATGGCTTGAGGTTGTGGCTCAGGTAGGGTCATGGCTTGAGGTTGTGGCTCATGTAGGGTCATGGCTTAGGCTGTGGGTTGTGTTATGAATACTGTTTTTTGCCAACCTGGTTCAAGTGCAGCCTTTCTCTGCTGGCATCTGCACTTACCTACTTGATTGAGTTTCACAGCAATCCTGGCCTCAGGCTTCCAAAGCCCTCACATTTAATCACATCAGTGTGAATTGAACATGCAGGGAACACTAACAAATGTGGAGAGTGTGCCCTGGAAGCCCAGAAAAACCTGCCCTTATCAGCCCAGGCCATATAAATCACTTTCCAGCTCGTAACCTTGGCCTGTGGCTTTATGCTGCTCCTTTTCCAAAAATGTGTCTAGTTGCTCTCATGCTTCATGGCTAAGACTCTTTTCTATCCCTGACCCTGTCAGCTGGGTAGTATCCCAGCCCCTCCTAATTGTGTAATTTGCCTCATTTTCAATATATAGCTCCCCTTGTGCTGTGAAATGAGTGATCTCAGCACTGACACTGGCACCAGGAGGTCCCTTTCTGTTTTCATTGTGCCTTTCCTAGAGGAGCTCTGACCTTTTGCTAACTTCTGCCTGCCTTACACTCCCACCAGCGCATGTGCAGCTGCTGCTGGAGACCACAAAACATACTTGCAGGAGTGAAGGAGAGACCCAGTTGCTAATAAGGTGAAAACACAGAGCTTGGTTCAGGCAGTGCTGCCAGAAGAAGCTGCAAGGAGCTCCAGCATGAAGTATGGACATGGCCTTCCCAAAAGGGACAGCTGGGATCTCTTACACAGACTGCCCCAGGCTGATGCTGCTGGGCACCAGCCACAGGCTGCAGATCTTGGACCTGTCTCCTCAGTGGCAGTTCTGAACATCTAGGGCTGTGCCCACGGACACCTGCTGTGTCCCCTCAGAGCTGGGTCTTGACCAGAGAGGCTCACAGGCAATTTGGGTCTTTCTCAGGAGAGAGGTTGTGTGGGGATTTCCAGAGAGAGCCAAGGCTGTGCTCCCGTTCACACTGCAGACATCTGAACCCAGCTCCGGAGTGCCACACACGCCGTGGCCCAGCCTTGGTTACACGAGGTGGCAGTACCTGAAGAGTGAGTGATCCATCACTTCTCACCAACAAATAACCCCAAGCTTTCAGGGGAAATTCTGATAATCCAGAGATTTTGTGGGGAGCACAGGGAAATCTTGGAGAGCGTCACACACCCTGGGCACAGGACTGCAAAAATGAAGGGTGGGAAGGAACCAGGGTGGGGTGAGGAAACCCTGGGGCAATAAGTGTATCCTAGGACCAAAAAACATCAAGAGTTTGTAGCGTGGAAGAGGCAGCTTCCAAGTGACAGCTCCAGCAAGTGACTTTGAATTCTGGCTCTCTTCATCAGTCATGGCAAAGCCTGAAGGATGGGAAGAAAGAAGGAGCATGTAAGGTGGAGAGTTCAGGTGGGTGGCATGGAGGGGCACACATCCAGCACGGAGAGGGTGGAAAGTGTCTGGAGAACGGATAAATGAGAGATCAGAGAGAGTTCAGGGAGCAGGGGAAGCACCAGGACTGTGGCAGGATGCAGCCCAGGGCAGCTGACAGGGCTCTGAGCACAGAGAAGTAGCTTGGCTCTAGAAATTTCTAATCTGGGGGTGGCTGTCGGCTGGAGAGCACCCAGGGGAAGTGTTGTTTGTGCTTACTCTCTGCTCAGACTTTTCCCCAGGCGCTTTGCTTTTGCCCACTGTTGGAGACAGGAGCTAGCTGGACCTTTGGCCTGGGCAGAGTGTCTGCTCTTACGTTCTTGTGCTGTTGTGTAAGCGCCGAGTCCCTGTGGTGAGGCTCTTGGAGCTGCAGGAGCAGCAGTGCTCAGGGCAGCTCTGCTGAGTCAGGCACAGGGGATGCTGCTGGCATTCCTCACTGCCCTGCACACCCTGTGAGCAGCAGGCTCTCTGCTCCCCGGGGCCAGCTGGGCTCCTCCTTGGGATGACCCTTGCATAGGCACTGCAAATTGCTGCCCCAGTCCCACTCTGCAGCAGAGGAGCTGCTCCTGCTGCAGGCTGTGCAAGGGTGGCAGCAGCTCCTGTTGCTGTTCTGGTTCAGTGGGCAGGCTCCTGGGGTGCTGGGGCTGCCTGGGGAGCCTCTCCAAGGAGATTCCCCTCACCTCCAGCCCCTGTGGCCCAGTAATCTCCATGCTCCAGGTCGTCGTCCCCAACACGCTTGTGATGCTGCTGTTGTTCCCTGGGGAGAGGGAGGGGTTGCTGGATCCCTTCATTCATCTCTCGTTTCTAGCGTCTCAGCAGCTGGCAGCAGGAGAGCTTCCTGGGCCTTCTGCCTCACTTCTCCCCACATCTGTGGCTCAGTACTTCTGACTCTCTTGAGGCTGTAGTTGTCTCACAGGGGTAGTGCTCTCCTGTGATGTCTGTCAGGCTGGCATTGCCAAGAGGGGTCTCCCTTTTTCCAGGAATACCATGGCACTTCCCAGAGCACCTCCCGAGGAGGTGAAGGTGCTGCTAGAGTCTCACGCCAGCTGCACTCACCTTTCTTTGCCTCTCTGCTTTTCCTTTTCTATTCCCGTGGTGAGAGTGACAATATTGCCAGGTAGGAAGAGGGGAATCAGCTTCCAGACTAGATGTGAGGACAAGAGCAGGGCTTGTGCACGTGAACAACATGCAGAACATTTCTTCTAAGGTCATTGTCACTGCAGAACCCGGACCCCACCGAGGGCAGAAAGAAGCTTTGCCAATGACTGGATTCAACTTATAAGAAACTAGGTGGAAATAATGATGAGGAAATGAGAAAAAGAAGCTTTTGATGAAATAATTAATGACTAGTTGTGACACAATCTCACAGCAGCAATCCAAGGCTGAAGGAGAACAGAGGAGCCCATCCTCTGCCAGGCAGTTCCTGCCGTGCCAAGCCAAGGCCCCTCCTGTTTGCAATTTAGAGCCATGCCCCTGGACACCAGCTGCAGGCGCTGGCAGCTTGCTCCTTTCAAGTTCTCTGCTAGCAAACTGCAGCACTCCCCTTGCTCTGAGGGAGGAATGGACAAGCAGGTTCCAGGCAGCCGTGCAGCATGTAGGACAGGACCAGCTCTAGAGCAGCCGTGGCCAGCACAGGAACGTTTCAACGTGTCTGAAAGATTGCAGTGCAAGCAGAGTGAGCAGGCCCTGGCACCAAAGGGGCTCTGCCTGCTACTGGGGGTGGTCGTTCCACAGAGCCAAGCCACAGCTAGTCAGACATAGGTGTGGCCACCTGAGCTATGTCACAGTAATCTACTTCAAGGTGTTACCCATCACTGCCCACACATCTCCTGCTATCTCCCCATCACTGCCCACACAGCCCCTGCCATCCCCCCATCACTGCCCACACAGCCCCTGCCATTCCCCCATCACTGCCCACACAGCCCCTGCCATCCCCCCATCAGTGCCCACACATCTCCTGCCATTCCCCCATCACTGCCCACACAGCCCCTGCCATCCCCCCATCAGTGCCCACACATCTCCTGCCATTCCCCCATCACTGCCCACACAGCCCCTGCCATCCCCCCATCAGTGCCCACACATCTCCTGCCATTCCCCCATCACTGCCCACACAGCCCCTGCCATCCCCCCATCAGTGCCCACACATCTCCTGCCATTCCCCCATCACTGCCCACACAGCCCCTGCCATCCCCCCATCAGTGCCCACACATCTCCTGCCATTCCCCCATCACTGCCCACACAGCCCCTGCCATCCCCCCATCAGTGCCCACACATCTCCTGCCATTCCCCCATCACTGCCCACACAGCCCCTGCCATCCCCCCATCAGTGCCCACACATCTCCTGCCATTCCCCCATCACTGCCCACACAGCCCCTGCCATCCCCCCATCAGTGCCCACACATCTCCTGCCATTCCCCCATCACTGCCCACACAGCCCCTGCCATCCCCCCATCAGTGCCCACACATCTCCTGCCATTCCCCCATCACTGCCCACACAGCCCCTGCCATCCCCCCATCAGTGCCCACACATCTTCTGCCATTCCCCCATCACTGCCCACACAGCCCCTGCCATCCCCCCATCACTGCCCACACAGCCCCTGCCATCCCCCCATCACTGCCCACACAGCCCCTGCCATCCCCCCATCACTGCCCACACAGCCCTTGCCATCCCCCCATCAGTGCCCACACAGCCCCTGCCATCCCCCCAGGGCTGCCCACAGAGCCCCTGGCAGCAGCCTTTGCTGTGCTGGCAGGTGTGGGGCAGGCTGGTAGCAGAGGTGCGAAGCCGCACTGGTGCCTGGCCCTGGGCAGCTGCTCTCAGCAGGCTGCTCCGCAAGAGCCCCGTCCCGAGCAGCTCTGGGGCAGGCATGAGGGGAGCCAGTCGGCTCCTAATGGCTTCCAGAGGCTCTGCTTCCAGCTCGGTCCAGCCGCCGCTGAGTCATTTTCATGCAGATTGAGTTATGGCTGTGTTTAAAAGCTCTTTATTATCCCGCTGTAATCCAGGGCTCAATCTTGTGTGTTTAATGTTGCTCTTCTAAAGGGTAGATTTATATGTAAAACACTTTACACTTGGGTTTCCTCCTAAATAACAGCTATCGTTGTTCTTCTGAGTGCTTTATGGCATTAGCTAACGAGTTCTGACAGCACTCTGCTTTTCCATAGGCACGGCAGAAAGCTTGGGCCAGCTCCTGTAGTTTGGGCTTTCCAATTCTCATGGTTTTATTGTGAGTCTGGGGTGGGCCTTTTCTCCAAGCCTGGGCTCCTCAAGCTCACAGGGCTCCCTGGCTCTTCTTTTTAACAATGAGTTTCTAATTCCTCCGGTTGCAGGGACAAGCCTGGAAACGTGGTCCAAAGGCACTGCAAGGCTCAGGAGCCAGATGCCAAACAGCAACTGCGTGTCCATTTCCAAAGTCTCTGAAGTTTGGAGCCCATCCAGCGAGCTCTGCATCTTCACACACGTTTTCAGAGTGCGGAGGAGCTCAGCACTAAATCAAGCTCCACCTTACAGAGAGGTAAAGGCAAATGAAGCTTTGAGGGATGCTAAGAGTCTCTTTCTCCCCTCTCGTTCTTGCTTGTCTCTGATCCTTGTCCTGCATGTGCTTTGCTTTCCACATTGCAGTCATGTTCTAGTGGTAAAGCAAAGCACACCAAAACAAATCTTTGCTGGAACAGAGCAAATCTTAAATCAATCCCAAATTTTACAAGCAAATAAGATGAAGGTTTTAAACTCTTCCAGCTGGTACTGTGTGTTTGTAAACTGCAACGTGCAGCAGGCCAGGGCATACAGTTGGTGACTCTCAGGGCTGCTGTAACACACCAACCATTCCTGCTGCTGTGGCTGCTGCTGTGGCTGCTGCTCATAAACCAGAGCTGTTCTTTGTTGGGGGAATTTGTGAGCATTTGCTTGCTCAAGAAAGGTGCAGGAAGCCATGCAGTAGGCTTTTCTGCCAACCAGCACTTTCCACGCTGTGAAAGGAGCTGGATAAGGCAGGAGGTCAATGTATTGACTTTGTGTCACAGACACTGTGTTTCTTCTTTTTCCTTACTGCTTTTGTAGTGTCCCATTTAATTTCCCCCTTTATTTGCTGCTGGCAGGGTCACAGATTAGAGCCCACAGCTGGGCAGTTTAGGCTTGTCTCTCCAGGCTGCTAGCTCTGTATGATCCCTCCTGCTCCTGAGGGCTGCTGCTATTCCACCTGTACGTTCTGCATGGGAATAGGATCCTGGTTTAATTACTCAATGTATGGATTTGTCTCTGTTAGATAAGGTCCAGAGCTCCCCTGAAGGAGCTGTGTCGCAGCCTGCCAGCTCTCGGTGCTGCAGGCTGGTGTTGGTGTTTGTGATGAAGCATATTTTTCTTCATGTTCTCCCATGGCTTCCAGACAAGTATTTCTGTGGCTTCCTGAACAAATCCCTTTTCCCTCCAAGCTGGATAGTCGCCTCCCTCTCACTTCTGCTCAGCTGAGCAAAGTCTTCTCCTCTTTCAAGCGCTTTAACCATGCTTGCTGCTTTGTAAAGCATTCTCCCTGTTTACTCACACTCTGAATAAAAGAAAAAAGCATTGCAGGTAGAAGCCAGAGGAGCTGTGGTTTGCATACTGTGGTGCACAGCTGATGTTACCACACCTTCAGATACCCAAGTGCCAAGAGAAGCCACAGAGGAGCTGTCTGTGCCAGCCACGTGGAGCTCTGCCAGTCAGGATCTGTACAGCTGATGGGAGGGCCAAGTGCTCGCCTGCTTGATTCAGTGAGACAGGTTTTGTCCAGGAATCCAGGGATTCCTTCTACTGCCATCTTCCTGGGACCATTCTTGGCCCACTTTCCTTAGGGTAAGTCTTCAGGTTGCTTTAATTTTGCAATTCTTTTTTTTTTTTTGCTTTGGTTTGGAGTGGTGAAAGGCAGACAGCTGGCTTATGTTCACCCTGGGCAGAGGCAGGCCAGGCTGCAGGCAGAGCAGAGAGAGACCAACACAGAGTGCTAATGACAGTTCCCTTCAGGAATACTAACAAAGCACAAATGTGAGAGAGCAACCAGAACCCCTGGAGGGAGCTTTTCCAAGCACAGGGGCAGAGGCAGACTGCAAAGGGAAAATGTTGATGAAGGACTCTGGGATGGCTGCACTAGGCTTGAGGGAGGCACCCAGGACTGTGGCTGATGGCTTTGCTGGTATCAAATAGATGGATTACCATCCAGCACACCAGGGCCACCAACAGGTCCTTCCCAGCATGGAGCTGACCTCCTGCTAGGCCCCTTCCTCTCCCCTTCCAACAGTACCAGCAGCAGCATCCCTTGCAAGAGGGCAAGAGGTGGAGCTGAGCCGAGCTGCAGCGCAGCTGCCTGGTGGCGGTGGGATGGGTGTGCCTGGGCAGCTCCCAGCAGGGATCAGGAGAGCAGGGACTGGGGGAGCAGGCTGGTGTCAGGATTGTTTGCCACTGGATGGCCATGGTGTGCCATGTGCTGTAGCACAGGAGGGAAGCTGGGCTGGGAAGTACTGGCACGGGCTGCTGAGGAGCTCCTGGAGCAGCAGGCACCACCTGCCCTGCATCAGAGGGCTGAGTGCTGCCTTCTACTTGCATGAGGAAGGGACAGAGAGGCACTGATTCAGCTGCCTGCGCTCCTCTGTGTCATTACCATGCAGTTTGGGTTGTTCTGCTGCCCAGGTCCTTCAGAGGGTGATGCCTGCTGTGGTGATTGAACACACACCTCACAATACAGCAGCTTGACAGATTTATGCTGCTGATTCTGCAACCAATGCAGCCAGTGCCAGGTGTGCTTTCAATAACTTCCTGTGTTCCACTGAGATAATTGGTCAAAGGCATCTTGGTGAAAGACAAGAACAGCTCAGGATCATACCTGGGCATGGGTTTGATCCTCATGCACTGTTAGTACTGCAGAGTTTCACTTACAGCTTTGCTCCAACAGCTTCTGAAGCAGTTTCAGTGAGCTGCAGTCCAGCACCTGGACTCTGGCCTGCTTTTTACCTCTTTGGTTAGCAGAACTGCCACAGAACTGACCCGGCAGAGTCTGCAGCTACAGATAAAGTGGCTACAGAGTGTGTGCTCAGCTCAGCTTCCACCTGGACACAAAGCCTGTGCTTCCTGGGGCAGCAGAGGCTCTCCACAGCACATCAGCGCAGTGCACACCAGAACCAGAGACAGGCAGCAAAGAGCCCCAGAGCACGCAGGGGCTTCTCTCGTGGGCAATCTCTTGCTCCTTCATACCTCCATGAGCAGGCTGGGCTGTGCTGTGCTCCTGCTTACGGCACTGTGGATGCAAAGCAGCTCCCTGGGGAACAGTGCTGGCAGCGAGGCTCCTAGGGTAGGGTTTGTTCCTTACACACCAGTGCAGGTCATCTTGATTGGAAAGTGTCCCTTTGGGTTTTGGAGCAGAATCACTTGAACTCCATCCTTCCTGTTTTCTTCTGTTCTGTCCAGACAGTGCCTACCTTGAAAAAAGTAATAGGAAGCTGCTGAGCTCTCACTTAAGCTGCTCGGAGCAGTGCAGCTAAAGCTGGGCAGGAGGACAGGTATGGGATCAACTCTGTGGGCTGTGGCAGGTGAGCGGCTGCTGTGGCTAGCATCAATGCCAGGAAATGGGCACAGCAGCTGCACAGAGTTAGCAAAGCCTTTCCAAAACCAGGAGCTCGTGGAGGCTTCCTGAGACCTGGGGAAGCTTTCAGTGGTGAGATATCACCACAGACAAACAGACAGACAGGCTTTAGCACTGTGTTGGCAGCAGAAGAGCTGTTCCTAAAGCAGAAGAGGCTTTTCCTAAAGGGCTTCCCTGCAGGGGAGCTCTCATACATCTTCTGGCCCGAAACTTGAGCTGGCCAGAGAATGGAAATTGTGTTCCACAGACAATTTTGAGATTTTGAAATTTGTTTTCATTCCAATTCAGAACAAAACCTCAAAATGTTGAAATTCTCCACAAAGGAAAATTCCACTCAAATAAATTCTCCTGCCTTGTTTAGACAATTCAGCCTCTTAAAACCACACCTATTCCAGCCAGTCCAAAGCCTAGGTGTTTTAGTCCAACAGTTGCTAACATTTTTCTCCTAAAAAAAAAAATAAAATAAGTCAAACCCAAGAGTTTACAAAGCATTTTGGGTCTGACAGAATGGCACTTTGGAAGGAAAGCTGCTCCATTGGATACTTCTCCATCTGAAGTTCTTTAGAGGTTCTGTGGCCTCCTTGTCCGGAGCCTGTGCTGTAACAAGAATACACTTAGCCTAGCACCAGGAGCAGGGACTGTAACGTGCTGCTCCTGCACTTCTTGTTGCACATTTGTGCTGTGGCAAGGCCTGGGAGGTCTGCACAGATGCCTTTGTTCTTAGAAGGTGTGAGGAGGAGGAGGAGGAGGAGTGCTTCTTCTGGAGAGAGCGCTCCAGACGTGAGAGAATTGGTTTGAACTATCTCCTGCTGCCACCAAGCTCCCAGCACAGGAAAGCAAACAAACAGGGGAGCAAACAAACAGACCAGCAACTGGCACCAAGACTGACTCCTTCCATTGCAAGGAAACACCCCACAGGAGATGTGCTCCTTCCCTGGCACCAGCCTGGCAAAGTCCATGGTGAACAGACTCTAGGACACGGTGACAAGCAGCAGTGTCAGCAGCCTGTGCCTCAGAGCTCCAAAGCAAGCGGTGCTGTGCTCCCAGTGCCTCTGCTGCGCTGCTGGAGGACCTGTGCTGTTCCACAGTTATCTGACCAGGAGGGAATTTGTCAGCCACATCCAAGCAGGTATTATTTGACACAGTGAGCAGGTGGAGGATACATCTCCAACTGCAAACTACCCAAAGAGGAGCTTTTGATCCTGTTGTGAACAGTGGCTGCAGCACACTGCACCAGTACAGCAGCAAGGGGCAGAGAGGCAGCAAAGCAAACATCCACCTGCAGGGGCTGCCCTCCCACCCTTCCTCGGGGACCTGGGCAGGATGGATGCATCTAGAAGACTTCACTGGCACTGCTGCCCCTTTGCTTCTGGTAATGGAGACGTGTTGGGTGTGTGTGACACAGTGACAGTGGCAGCTGCTGAGGCTATTGGATGACAAAGCCGATCACACAGGTCTGGTGAGATTCCTGCCCTGCATGCTGTGCCCAGGCAGGAGGAGCAGCGCTGGGTCCCAGAGCCAGTGTGTTGTCTGCAAGGGAGGTCTGGGCCTGGGCCGTCATTGTGGGACATTTCTGCAGTGCAGTCAGCATGCTCCTCAGCAGAAAGTGACAGTGCAGAGCCACCCTCCCTTGCTGAAAGCTTGGTAGAATGCCTGGACAGTGTTATGGTCAGCAAGCTGTGTCTGGAGCTAATTGGCTGCACGTGGGATTGGCTGCTCTAATGTAAAGACCTGGCTGCATTGAAGGCCTGCCAGAGGCGGTGGCAAAGATCAGAGCAGGTCAGATAAAAGGCCAAATGTAGCTCTAGTGAGAGCAGTTCTAGCTGCAGCTCTTCAGTGGAGGGGCTCCAGCTGGGGCTGTGATCTCTCGCTGGGTGCCTAGGGCTGGACCTCAGCAAGGGCCCTCGTGTGGCAGCTGTGTCCCTTGGGCATGTGGTGGTCTGGGCAGCTGCAGGGCTTCATCTCCAGCCAGAGCCAACAGCCCAGCGTGCAGAGCTCTGTGTGCTTCAGACCTCTCGGAAGTAAAGATCTCTCTGGAGACTCCTACAAATTGCATGGCTAAACAATTGTCAGGAACTCCATCAAGGTGCAGGGGGAGAGGCACCAAGGCCTCCTGGTGACACTGCCACCCTCCCACGTCCCCAGAGGCTGTGACTGCCACACAGCTCTTTCCTTCACCTATCTGCTCACACAACAGCCCCGCTTGAAGGCCAGGAAATCACAGCTCTGCAAACACAAACCTAACAGCTCCAACCCAAGGTCTCCAGGGCAGGAGACTCCACAAGCTCTCTGGGCAGCCTGTTCCCTGTGTCACCCGTGCAGGGAAAAGGTTTCCCCTCCTGTTCCTGTGGCACCTCTTCTGCTCCAGCTTGCCCCCAGCGCCCCTTGTCCTGTCAGTGCACATCCCTGAGCAGAGCCTGGCTGTGTCCTCCTGACGCTGCCCTGCACATCTTTATCACCCTCAAGAGCCCCAGCCCCAGCTATGCTGGCAGGATGCCTCCTGCTCTGTGTTGTGCACCCCACCACAGGAGACCTCTCCAGCATAGCTGCCCAAGCCTGTCCTTTCCGGGTTGGCACCTTTAAGCTTGCCAGAATGTCCCTAGCTGGGGCAAAGGCTAGAAGAGGGCACTGGGCACTTTGTGATCCTGCCATCTCTGCTCCTGCCTTGCCAGCAGGGACCAGAGAGGCTGCAGGGTCACGGTGGAAGAGCAGAATCTTGCCAGACAATTTGATTTGCACCAGATTTCCAAAGGCTTCTGGAGCTCTTCCCATCTGTACAAATCACATATTCCCTGCTCTTGGATGGGCCAGGGATGGGCTTCCCTGCTGGGCTCTGGGTGAATGATCCTCTCCCATTCCCTGTAGAAGGAACTCTGGAGATAATACCAGGTCTTGTGTTCAGGCACATGGTGCCTGTGTTGGCAGAGCAGCCCAAACCAAGGCAGAAGGCCATGCAAGAGATCAGATGATGCTCTGCTGTGTGCTGCTTTTCTGCAGCTGCCCGTTCACAGGAGACAGTACCACAAAGTGAAGGGCTTGGTGGCATTCAGGAGGCCAGCTGGGTGGTCATAGTGTCTAGGTCCTCGCCCAAAGCCCCTCAAGGTCCAGGGAGGTGAAGGCTGGCTGGGCTAGAGCCACTTAAACAGGAGCTGAAGGCATGAACAGTTTCCAGGCCCTTTATTTCCTCACTCAGCAGTGTGTTTAGACACCCGTGAAAGGGCTGTGCCCGCTTGGCACACACCAGCCTGCTGCAGCTCACTGAGGGTGGCAGAGGCCAGGTTTGGTGCCAAGCACTTCAGAAATTCCTCTCTAGTTCCAGTTCTGTTTGTTTTAGCACCTTTGCAGAGCAAGCCGCCTAAAAGCTGCCTTCTGAAGGGCCCCCACGTTCAAACCCACCAAACACTCCATGGTGCTAAGTGGGGACTCAAACTTGTGATATTTTCCCCCGTGAGATGTGTGGGGAAGCTGAGGCAGTGTGGATGGAGTGTCCCTGTGACCTGTGCTGGTGGTTTGGAATGGCCTTGACCTTCTCAGCAGAGGTGCCAGTGCCTCCAACGTGCTGAGAAGGAAATCCAGCATGAGTAGAAGCCAGGAATTTGTCGGCCTTTAATTATTCAGTGTTCAGTAGCACTAATTTATCAAAGGAGTGTCTTGATGAGCTCGATTGGGATTACAACAGGGGGGAAGGTGTGGGGTATTGAGGGGTCTGCTCTGGTTTTAGGTGGAGCTTCAGGGAAGAAGGCTGCAGCTCAGTGGCCCCCCTGGGGCTGGCTGGGCCAGGCGGGCAGGCTGCTGCTGTCCCTGCAGGAAGCAGCTACTCACCCAGTCCCCAGAGCAGCACATCTCAGGCTGCCAGCCCCTGGCTGTGGGCAGGGAGGTCGCGATGGGTCCGTGTCCATATGGAGCACCCTGGAGAAGCTGGCAGAAGCCTGCTGGAAAGGGGAGCCTCCTGTGCTTTATGGTGGAGCTTGGGAAGCCTGAGCTGCTCTTATGGAGCTTCTGACTGTGGTGTCCCATTCCAAGCCTGCAGTGGACAAGACAGACACCCTCAGAAGCTGTCGTGGCAGCTGTCATTCCCAGCTTCTATCCAGTTCCTGCACGCACCAGGGTCCCCCTAACTCCCAGGGGAGAAGGTTAAGCACGGTGAGCAATTTTGCAATGGCCTCTTCCCACTGTGGTACTCCTGGTGAGAAAAGGACTGTGGGCACGGCCGCTGCAAAATCTGACCGTGCACACCAGCCCCTGCAGCTGGCGTTCCCTGGGCACCAAGCGGTGAAGATGAGCATTGGGTTGGCACCCTGATGCCCACAGGTGGGCCCAGGCCCCCGCAAGAGATGCAGCTGCTCCGGGGCCACCCAGCTGAGGCAGTTCCCCTTCCTGGCAAAGCCTGATGGCAGCCAAGAGCTGCCGAGGTGAGGCTGTGTGTATCTCGGGAAGGCTGCCAAAGGCGGTCCAGCTCCAGGCGTGCCAGCTGAAGGTCCAGGGGAAGCAGCGATTATCTGCTGTCTGATTGCTGCTTTGTGCAGCGGGGATGGCTCCTTGACTTCGGCTCTGCGGAGTCTGCTGTTAACAATGGTCTGAAATGGTCGAGAGGTTACAGCAGTCAGGAATGTCAGCGAAGAATGTCCCCATGGAGTTTGAACAAGCAGTGTTTGAGGCAGGGCTTGGTGGGTTACTGTCCCTGCACAAACAACTAGAATGTGAGAGTATGGGCTGAGAAATACTTCAACTGTTTGGAAAAACTTGTTTTGTGCAGCTTGAGTGTCCCCGGAGGCTGTGGCCCGATGCCATGGCTCCTGGTAAAGGCTGGGCTGCAGTAACAATGAAGCTTTTATGGGGAAGCTGGAGCACAATCAGAAAGCTTTAGGTCCCCAGGGATTTTGGGGAGGGGAGTTCCTGGGTTCAAGATGTCTGGCACATTGTGAGCATTTCCACCAGGATTTGGGGGTGTTCTGTGGCACGCAAGGTATGCACGCTGCTAAATCCGCTTCCAGGCTGCTCTGCTCTGCCGTCTTTGCTGGGTGGTTTGTTTTCTCCTCGCCGTCAGCAGAAGACAGGATGGGTTCAGCAGACGAGAGAGGCTTGGCCCGCGGGCAGCTCTGACCTGCAAAGAGCTCCTGGGTCTGAGTCTCCAGCGTGCTCCTAGCTGGGCAGCTGCAGATCGTTCACTGACTGAGCTTCCTCTGGCCAGCACCGTCCCGACCCAAAGGGCAGCGCTGATGGCCCAAGCCCTCAGAAGTGAGCACCCAGCCTGTGCCCTGCCCTGCTGCCGTGTCTCAGGCTGGGCTTGGCCGTGGCAGGTGTCAGCAGGAGGTCTGGCCGGTGACCAGTGCCTGCTGCACGGCTGCTGCTGCCCACTGCTGCCGCAGGACTCCTGCCAGCCAGGGGCTGCCACTGCCGCTGCTGCCCACTGCTGCCGCAGGACTCCTGCCAGCCAGGGGCTGCCACTGCCGCTGCTGCCCACTGCTGCCGCAGGACTCCTGCCAGCCAGGGGCTGCCACTGCCGCTGCTGCCCACTGCCGCAGGACTCCTGCCAGCCAGAGGCTGCCACTGCTGCTGCTGCCCATTGCTGCTGCAGGACTCCTGCCAGCCAGGGGCTGCCACTGCTGCTGCTGCCCACTGCTGCTGCAGGACTCCTGCCAGCCAGAGGCTGCCACTGCCGCTGCTGCCCACTGCCGCAGGACTCCTGCCAGCCAGGGGCTGCCCCTCAGCAGCCCGAGCCCCTCGGTGCTGGCCCTGCTGGAGCCCACACGACCTGCTGCCACAGGCACCAGGCAGCGCAGGACTGGCTCGGCCGCTGTGGGCCCCGGCAAGGGAAGGGCCTCACCTGAGGAGGGGTCAGGAGGGAAGATGCTGGCAGTGAATGATCTGGGGTTCAAGTTGCAGAAACGCAGTGGCCGAGCTGGGGCTGCCCCTGCGGGGCCTGCTGGCCTTAGTGCTGCTGCTTCCTTTCCCCTGGTCCCTCATGGAAGCGGCACGGGGGCACGGGGGCTGCCTTGCTGGTGGGACTCAGCTCCCTTTGTGCCCTGCCCCCTTCCTTTCCCGAGGGCTAACCCGAGGCCTGGCCGCAGCAGGCTGTAAGGCAGGCTGCCTGCTGTGCAGGGCTTACCACGCCAAGGTGCTGCTGCGCCGCTCCAGGAGATGCTGCAGCAGGCAGCAGCCTGAGCAGAGCCAGCCTGGGCCTGTGGCCTTCCTGCAGCCATCTCTGCTGAGCTGTGCCAGCACCTCAGCCATGGCTCGTGGGCCCTGATGGTTCTCTGCCTGGGATGGCAGCAGCCTGCACCTCAGACCCCATACGAAGCAGGCTTCAGGATGACTTTGCTATCTTGGGGGGGTCAACAATGGCCATGACCTGCAGCACTGATGTTATTGCTCTGCCCTCCTGCTTGCCAGGGGAGGAGTGCAAAGGCCTCCTTTGTTTCTAGTAAACTAACGAGCCCTGGTCAATGTCTTCCCAGGGTAGGAAACCTGCAGTGCCAGGTGCTGGTGTGTGCAGTGTGAAGCTGGGAGGCCTGCAAAGTCCATCACTTGCTGGGGTATTTCCAAGGACAGCAAGCTGGAGACCTGTGCCGGGGAGTGGAGTGGGCAGCTTGGCCTCAACCTTCTTGAGGCCAGAGCAGGTGAGTGACACAGAGAGGTGGGCACTGGTGCTGGGGGCTCTGCTCTCAGGTGATGGGTCACTTCGTGGGGACCGGTGCACTGAGCACTGCTCCCGAGTCAGCTGTGCCTCCTCTTAGATGCAGACGTCTAAAAGGTTTCCTACAGCTGCTGGCTGAGCTTAGCTTCAGCCATCTCTTGGGGCTTCAACATCCCCACGGGCAGGGCTGGCTGCAGTGTCCCTGGTTTGCAGGGGCACAGGGCTGCTGTTCCTAGCAAGCTGTGCCAGACAGGACATTCTGTGCAAGGCAGAAGATTTTGTCACCTTGATTCAGAGGCAGTTGTTTGCGTTAATGCTTAAAGGTAAGGTGAGACAAGGCAAGCCCTGCCGTGGCACACAGGTTGTGGCACAGCAAACACGGCACACAAAGCAGCCTCTGTGGCCCTCGGGCTCCCCACGGGTGCCTTTGCAATCCAGTAAACTAGGTCTGCTCTGGGCAGAAACCCTGCGTGTCCAGGGAAGTGTGCTCCTCACCTTCTCTTACCATTTATCAGCCCAACACCTTCCTCCTCATTTTTTTAAATGCCTTCCATTAATAGCTGAGAAAAAAACCCAGGGAAAACAAACACTCTATTCCTGATTGTTTATTCACCAGTCTCTTAGGAACCGTAATTACGTCTCCCAGGAATTGTGTGTTTTATCATTCTGTATATCTTAAAGAGCCACTTTAGGTAAAATAACAAGGAGTGCCTTATGAAGGAAAATTGGATTCATTTTAAGACTTTTTTAACCCTCCAAAGAATGGTTCTTTGTTTACTTCTTTAGTGCATGTGGCAGCTTGCCCAAGTAAATACTACGCTGCATAAATACCAGAGATTGGTATTTATGATATTACATAAACATGCTCTGGAGAATGATTCATTGTTGCAGTGAAGAAGAACTCCAGCAATATACATTGCAGCCACGCAAAGTGAGGTGGCACTGAAGCGTCGTAGCACAGAGGGATGCTGAGGCTAGAGAGGAGTCCCAGAGCACTGCTTAGCACAGTGGGAGCCAGCCAGAGCAGGGCTGTGGTGAGGGTAAGCAGTGCTGCAGTCAGCTGGCGATGGGAGTCACCCTCAGGTGTATTCTGGGCTTGATTAGCAAAGGGTTTATCGCTCCTCAGACTAAAGACCATCATTAGAGCAGCGAGCTGAGCCCTCAGGGCTCATGCTCCTGGCCAGTGTCACTACACTGGGTCTGCCAGCAGCAGAAGGGCTGATAGATCTTCAATCCTGGAGCCACCCTACAAGTATCTATTTCTCAGTGCCTTTGCTTCTCCAGCCACAGTTCCACTGGATGTTCACCTGCATTCCAGCTAAATCCTGTGCAAGCAGCAACATCACTGTGCCACACCAAACCATGGCTCCCCTGCTGCGTGGGATTCAGAGCTGAGGCATTGACAGCCCAAAGGGAAGGTGTGTAGGCCCAACCTGCTCTTGTAAAGCCAGTGGGATAGTAACAAACTTGATTTCTCAAGTCCCTGGTTGGGTTTGTCCTGTGCAGACAGCAAACATAAAATGGACTCAAGCGCTCAAAGGGTTACTGAACCACCCCTTTGGGAAGGACGATGAAAATTGTTACCCACAATCATACATTGCCTTAAAGTAGGACATCTTGGAAATTCCCCTCTTTCCCTGAAGAGCTGCAGCCCTTCACCAAGAGCAGAGAAAGCCAAAGGCACAGCATGGCCACAGAGCCTGAGGTTGGAGTTTGGGGGTGCCTCATGCTGCAGGTTTGCAGGCTGTGACAGAGGGGTGGCCTCCTGAGCCTGCTGGATACTTTTCATCTTAGCTGTGAATAAAGGGGGAAACTGAGGAGTACACCTCCCGTCCTCCTCTCTCAGTGCTAAGAGCAGTGGCAGCTGGATGGGCTGGATACCCCCCAGCTGTGGAGCTGAGCTTGCTGTAAATGTCAGCCCCGCTGGAGAGCTCCCGTGGCAGTCAGATGCTGCGTCGGGCCGGGCCCCAAGTCAGTGGGTTCCAGGATAAGATCTCTGCGGTACTCAGGTGTGTTTACCCTCAGAGCATTTCCCTTCAAAATCCATAGCACAGAAGAGTTTATCTTGGAAGGCTTCAATCCCAGAGCTCTCGTCCAATAGCTCCGGGTGAATCACTGGGTATGGCTGCCCACTGCAGGAGCCAGCCGAGTCTTCCTGCCTGCTCTGAGCTCAGCCTGCCCCCTAAAGCAAACAGCCAGGCTGCTTTCTTCCCTTTGCACCCAGGTGCTAACAGTGATGCTGCACTCAGGTTTGATCTGCTGCAGGGATGCAAGTGGTGCTCAGGTCTCTTCCCATCTCTGCACTTGGCTCCCCGTGCTGTGGAGGGCTGTGGCTTGCTTTCCAAAACCAGCTTGGCTTTTGTCGAGAGTGCAGCTTGGACTAGACACTGGGGCTGTTGATCGAGTCCCACTGCTCACTGGTTTACTCCTGGAGCCTTAACTGCCTCATCGATGATCTCGCGTGAGTCAGAGCCATGCCAGAGCCCAGCAGTGTGACAGTCGTTCCCTTGCAGCCACAGGCATCCAGCTGGCATTATTTATGTGCTATCAACAAGGGGCATGCTCAGGCTTGAAGGACTGGAGCTGACCTTCCCTTGCTAATCATTTATACACTCCTTGGTTTGAGTGCTCCACCTTAAGGTTTCTCATGACTCACTTTCTCTCTGGAGTGAACAAATAAATCCTGAAGGACTCTGTACACTTCCAAGTGTGCAATCTGCCCCTTCACACTCACCTGGTTCTCAGCAACAGAGCTCTTGAGGCCGCAGTGCCATTATGGTGTGACCTCAGAGCCAGAGGGCTTCAGAAAGCTGAGATGGTGGTGGTGGTGAGCTTAGTTTAGGCTGCTCCTGCTTAATGTCAAGCACAGCAGCGAAGGGCTACAGCTCCTCTGCTGCCTGGAGGCAGGGAAGTTGGACACTTTTAGTTCATTCTCCAAACAGGCAGCCTCAGAAGTTCAGACTGGTAGCCTGGTAGCAAAAGGAAATGTGAGTGTACCTTACAAGGCAGTACAGAGCACGTGCAGCAGCTGTAGCCTCTGCACTACCTGATGCTGGACACTTGCAGCCCTGCCCTACTGGCAGGGCACTCCTAGGATGCCTGCCTGGCCACTTGCAGACTGTTTTCAGTCTGAAGGGATCTATGCTGAGGACATCAATTTCTGGGCTCTTTAGAACAGAGGTTCTCATGCTGGCCCCTCAAACACCAAGCCTGCTGCTGATGCTTGTCACCTCTGTTCTGGCTGTTCCTCTGCTAAGTGGCACTGCTGGTGCTCTCATCCCCACTGCTCTGCTTTAAGGGGACCTGAGCAGCAAGTCACTGCAAAAGCTCTGAATGTACAGAGTGCAGAAAGGTGGACATCAGAAGCAGTACAAACACCTTGGAACACAGTGAGAAGCATGAGTCAGGCAGCAGCTCACAGGCAAGACCAGGAGAGCAGAGGACACAGGTACAAGGAGTCACCATTTTGCCTTTGTCTATTCCTTGGCAGCTCTTCCTCAAGAGACACTGCAGAGAAGTGGGGTAGGGCAGAAGGTTTTGAAGGAGCTTTGGAGAGAGCTGGGCTGCCTGGGGCATGGCTTGGCTATGGAGTCAGAGGTGGAGGGGAGGGAGGAACATCTTTTAGCTTACATTCAGCAGAGGCTGTGGGACCAGAGCTTAATCGTGAGGGGCTTGGGATGGGCCAGTAAGGGTGGGGGCACATCAAAATGTCATCAGAAAGGAGGGGGAAGGTATGATCTAACATGCTAAGAGCATTGCTGCCCTAATGGTCCCTGCTTGGGACACATCTCATGGGCTGTAGCTTCACCACAGCAGTCACAAGGGAGAAGTGCTAGAAGTAGGGCACCATGAGTTGGGCCAGCACGAGGGAGTAGCTCCAACGGCAGAGCTCTGCTGCAGAGCAGGATGTGGTTCTTCTCATTCCTTCCCCTTGTCCCTTTGTTTCCTTCTCAGGCATACACAAAATCTTCCTCTCCCTCCCAGCTCAGTTTTTTTTCCTCTCTTTTTGTCCCTGTCCCTGCCAAGCTCACCAGTATGTGCCCACTGCAGCAGGGGCTCTGCCACGCTGAGTGACATTTGCCTGCCTTTGGCTAGCTCTCCTGGCTGGGACTCATGTTGAGCCAAACAATTGCAGAGGGCATGAAAAGGTGGAGTTGCCCAGGAGCTGCACTGGGGGAGCCCATCTCAGTGCCCCCGCAGAGCCTGCTCACAGCACAGAGCCCTGCAAAGCCCAGGTGGTGAGGCTGCTCCCCAGCACACAGGCGGCTGCTAGGCTGGCAGTCATGGGCCAAAGGTAGGTCTTGTCTGCCAGGACCTGAAGGCCATGACCTGTCCTGCTTTAGTTTCTAGAGCCAAACTCTGCCTGACTTCAGAGGACGCTTTTTGTGTGTAAGGAACTGTGGCAAGGTCAGGGCTGGGTTGCTTCACAGCACCACAACACCAGTTGAGACATTTGTCCTGGAGCAAGGCTTGAGGGGGGATGGGGGATTAGATGAAGGCTGGAAGGCAGTGTGCTGCAGCAGCAAACGCTCCACAGCTTCACAGGGCAGTGGCACTGCCTCTGCTGCAGTTACTTGGCCTGCACTTTTGGAGCATTGATAACTTTGCAGCTTATTGATTTTGCCTCCCTCCCAGTAACCAGGGCAAAACTTGGACATGTTTCCCACTTGGGAGAGCACAGCCAGGATGTCTTGTTCCCTGCACGGAGTTCATTCTCTATTCAATGCTGTTTCCAGGTTACCCTTACCTGGCTGCTTGTCCTGCTGGCTCCACAGCTGCATGTTCTTAACCAGAAGACTGCTACTGAGAGCTGCAAGGTGGCTCCAGCTTTGCATCCCAAAGCCGAGCAGCTGGAAGCAATGGCAGCTTTTCCAGCACTCTCCTCAGGAGAACCCTTTGCCTTTACCACAGCAGCCAATGATGGCCTCAACCCACAAACCAGAGCATTTCCAGAGTCTGGCTTCCTGCTCCAGTCCCACAGCTGCACTGGCCAGAGACGTGGCTGGTGGCAAGCTGCTGAAAAGCCACTGCTGCATGGAGTGACTGTGACTCCATGTGGAGTGTGACTGTGGGTGCCTGTCTCCACCAGCCCAAGGGCAAAGGTGAGTGCCTGGTGTGCAGCTGTGTGCCTCAGCAAACAGAGCAGAGGCCTCTTTTAGGGTGTTGAGGGCAGACTGAGATTAGATGGTGGGAAGAAGTTCTTCACCATGAGAGTGGTGAGACACTGGAACAGGTTGCCCAGGGGCGTGGTGGAAGCCCCATCCCTGAATGTTTTAAAGGCCAGGCTGGATGTGGCTCTGGGCAACCTGATCTAGTGGAAAGTGTCCCTGCCATGGCAGGGGGTTGGAACTGGATGACCCTTGCGGTCCCTCCCGACCCTGACAATTCTGTGATTCTGCCTGTGGCTCCCTCCCTAGTGTGTGGAGCAATCTCTAAATTCAGGGGACTCTTGCAGCCCCTGCCTGCCACGGCCAGTCCTAAAGGACAGGCAGAGCCTCCTCTGAGTGCACAGCTGCTGAAGCAGTGCAGCAGGTGAGCCCAGACATCATCTGCTGGGACAGCTTTGGTCCTGAGTGCCCTGCTTATGCCTGTGGCAGACAGCTGCAGAGCAGGCTGCTGCTGTGGGGCTCTTTTCTCTCTCTGCAGCTCGGGTACTCGTGGCTGTGGGGGTGCAGCTGGACCAGAGACAGCCACACACTGCCTGCTACACGCACCTGGGGCTGGGCACATCCTCAGGACAGAGCTGACTGGGGTGCCCTGTGCCAACCCCACTTCAGCTGCTGCCAGAACCCCTGCAGGCCCTGGTACTATGGTGAGAGCCCTCAGGGATGGTCTTGCAGGTCCCAACCAGCATCCCACCGAGGCAGCTGGCACCTGGCTGCCTGTCTTGGCCACCAGGCAATGCCTGGCAGAGGTGACTCACGGGCAGGGAGCCCTGCAGGGCGCTGGCACAGCCTGCACTGAAACACTGCCTACAGCCTCCTGCTCTGCCCAGCTCGCCCTGCCTTGCCTCTGTTGCTCTACAAGCACAGCAGCAGCGCTGATGCCCTCTCTGCCCCCGTCCTGTTGCAGCCTGGGATGGCTCTTGCCCAGCCTCATCGGGCAGGATGGGGGCAACCCTCCAGCCCTCCTTGCCCACGGAGTGTTTGTGTCAGGGAGATGGAGCATTTCACTGCAGGGAGAGCAAGGAACTGGAGGCCAGGTGAATTAAACACAAAGCAGATAATTACCTGCAATTCATTTACTGACTAATGACTGCACCTGGTACCCAGCCTTGTGCATTCAGCTCACTCTGCACAGGTTCTCAAAAGCACTCTCCCTGCTGCACGACCAACCCTCGGCTGCCACCGTGTTTGCTGTAGTGGCATTTTCAGAGTCTGCCTTTCTGACACCCACTTCTGCTGGCTTCCTCTTGTCTTTCTTTGACAGTGGCAACTGCTCAGTGCTAGCCAAGGCTGGGTGACACTGCAGAGTGAGGCTCTGACTCCACTCCTGAAAGCCAGGCAGCGCAATCAGACCTGGCACCTCTCTGCCATCTGCTGCGGCCAAACCTTGCCACAGAGACACTGCTTTTGTCAGGTGCTGCCCTTTTGCTGGGATCACCAGCACACTGGCACTCTTCTTGTGGTGGCACCCAGCTGTTCCCACAGCCTGATGCCATCCGTGGCAGCCAGGCAATGGAAACATCAACAAAAAAAATATCACCCTGTACTCTGCTGGTTTTGGTTGGAGCAGTTTGTGATGAGAAAACCCAAACCAGCTCCTCTTGTTCATGAGCATCCCATTGGCTGCAGCACAGCCAGCATGGTTCTGAAGCAGTGCAAGCCCTTTCCAGTGAAGAGCTGGCAAGCCAGGACACATTGCAGTCCCTGGGATACTGGCAGCAAATTGGCATTTTACCTATAGGTGGATCTCCATCTGGGAGAGTGAGCTGCAGAGCCAGTGAGCCTGCTCCATCGGGGCTGCCGCAGGTTCTCAGCAGCACAGCAGGGCTGAATCATTGGCAGCGCTGAAACAACAGATCAAGTGGGAGCTTGGTGTCAGAGTCTGCAGCCCAAGCACGGCAGGGACAAACTGCTCCTGCAGACCCATTCGGCTGGATGGAGTTTGTTCCAGGTGTAGCAGCAATCTGACAACCTGGCTAGGCTAAAGTTTTATGTGTCAAACCCCTAATGATCTCACCTAACAGCTCCCACAGGGTTTCTGGGTTCTGGTGATGTGCTTGAGTTCAGGGGTTATGCAGAAAAAGAGTTTTGAGGAAAGAGCTGAGACAGCTTCTGAGCACCTGCAACTCATGCAGCTCATTCCCATGCACCAGGTGGGCACAGGACAAGCTAAAACACCCAGTCCTGGTTTCTTTTCAGTTTATGGGAATATTCAGCAGGCAGCTGAGAAGAGCTGAGTAATTGTGAGCCCTTTGCAAGTGCTGCTGTGGAAATGCTAACTAAAGGCAGTGAACAACTTGCAATTAGTAGTTGTAATTATAAGTGTACATATAAAACCATGTAGCATACAAATAAAGGCCAGACTGAAATGATGCAAGAGGAACAGCAGCACATCACACAAAGATGGACAAACAACCCATCAGAGCACTTCTACCTGAGCCAGAGTCTTCCAAGGATGGCAACAGAGGATCAGCTCCGGGCAGCGCTTGGGTGCCTGTTCTGTCACTGCTACAGCAACACTGTCACCATGCCCACCACGGTCACCGTCACACTGCCATGCTGGGAAAGAGCTCAGCTCCTCTGTCGTCGTCAGGGGCTGCTGCCTGCCTCAGGGCAGCAGCTCTCCAAAGCCACAGCTGAGTGCTTTCTAGGGAAAGCAGCTCGGTGTCAGCACAGGCTGGCCCAGGGGACTGTGCTCAGCAGGCTGTGTGCACAGCCTGAGTGCCACCAAACCACCACAACACCTGGCGTGCGGCGGGGAAAGTGTGGGGCTGAGGGGCTGGAGCAGCATGGCTGCAGCAGTGTGGCTGCAGCTCTCCCTGCCCAAAGAGCCGTGCAGGCTGTGCTCCGCACGGCAGTGCCTGCAGAAGGCAGGCCTGGATGCAAGCAGAGAAGGGGAGCAGACATCGTACCTTAGGGAAATGTTTTTCTTTCTTCTTGGGTGCAGCCATGGCAATCACCCATGCGGCATGATCCAGGATGTTGAAAACCATTTCATTATGTTCTATAAATAAAGGACTGATGTGGTTCAATTGTATCAATTATGCAACTCTTCTAAGTGGTGTAGTCAAGAGCAAAGGCAGCAAAGGGCACTCCCTTCATACCCGCTCCTACTCAGGGCACTTGTAGTACTCACCTGCTCCTCACACCACAGGCAGGTGAATCTGCCCGCTGTGACTGACCACGGCACCACTGACTCCTCTTTGGCCAAGAGCTTTTCCTACACGCAGAGAACACAACAAAACAGAAAATGGAAGTCAGGACACTGCTCTGTGTTTGTTGTGCAAGGCCAAGTGTGGCGGTGCAGTAATTTCGAGCTAAGCAGGGGTTTTAACAGTGTTTAAACTGACACCATTATTATGCAATCTGGTTAATTATGGCCAGAAGGGCACTTGAGGTTAGCTGGCTCTACCTCTGTCCAATTCCTAATTACACCAAGAAAAGGATGACTAAGTTGTGCCTAAGCTAATTGTATCCACTTGTCTTTACCCCTTTACCATTTTAAGTCACTTGCAAGCCGATCTGTAAGGGAGTTTGAGGAGTTCGAGTGCCTTTGTGCTGAACCCAGAGGAGCTCAGAGCTGCCTGGGCAGCCGCAGGTACTACTCCGGCGGCAACATTAATGAGAGCAGAACTAATTACAGCTCCTGAGGGTGATCAGTAGGAAACAAAAGGCACTTTGCCCTGCCACTTAGCCACCTACCTGCTCTGTGTGTCCAAGGATGTGTTTGCGGTGGAAGATAAAGCTCTGCAGCATGAAATGAGGTCCTCCAGCCCCGCTGTGACCCTAGCTGGCAGCTGAGGTGCAGTGACAGAGCTGCTGTGCCAGTCCTGGTGCCCGACGTGGTGTGCCAACTGCAGCTCAGCTGCCAGGGCTGATGGAGCCGCAGGCAGCCTCCTGCACCTCAGCCCACCTCGTGTCCCGCAGGATCAGTGCCTCCTGTGCCCCCTACCAGCAGGCCCCAGCCCAGCCTGCACAGTCCAGACGCTGGCCTGCACAAGAGTACTTTGCTGCTGGTGGCAGGGCTGCGGTGTGGCCCCAGGTGTGGCCAGCTGTGGGGCAGGCTCTGGAGCCAGGCTGGCTGCCACCGCTGCCCTGCCGCAGCCGCCCGCCACGTGCCCAGAGGTGGAGAGCTGCCTCTCTGCATGGTACCTGGCAGCGCCAGGAGTAAAGGCAAGCAAGCTATCAATCAAACAAACAACAGTTCAACCCCAAACCCCACTGACAGATTTGCCCTGGTCTTGTTTGGCTGTGACAAAAGGCTTCGGTCTTTGGCCGCTGGCTGCACACTGGCCTGCACCTGTGTCTGGTGGGGCTGCCTGCAAGGGCTGCAGGCCCTCATTAGCAGACATTTAGCAATTATTGGCTAATGCCATCTAATAGAAATCCTGCCAGCTACTGTGGTAAAACCTGGTTTGTTCCTTTGGTGCTAACACAGTGACTCAGCCCAACCTCACGGGGAAGGGATGCCCTTGGCCCTTACAGATCATTACCTGCATTTTGAGGGTGGTTTAATATGACAATACCAATGTTGAAATTTAAATCAATTTCCCCAAGCTGCCTGGAGGGCCAACTGCCTCCTGAGCAGTGGCAGCATGGCTGATGGAACCTGCCCTTATTACTGAAGCCAGTCCCTTCCCATGGTGGCTTCTGCTGAGCAGCAGCCCGAAGCTCTCTGCGGCAGGCAAACAACCCCCTGTAAGCTGCTCCGTCTGCAGCATGTCCCTTGTGGGCTGCACAGAGTCACTCAGAACCCACAGCCTTGCTGAAAACTCTCTGAACCTTACTGGAGAGTAAGGCAGCGCTGAGCTGGGCTCTGCTCAGGATGCAGCTGTTAGAGCAGCTCAGGGCATTTTCACAAGGCTGCAGTAGAGCCTGGAAGGTTTCTCAGACCTTGTCACCCAGAAGATGCCTGCTGAAAAGTTTCTGTCTGGTTGCTACAGAGCAGAAAGCAACAAACGAATATTAGCAAATCTCAGCTGAGGCATGCCGTGGCTGTTGCACACCACAGCCTAACACCCACCTTCACTTCAGGGAAAGGAGAAACCAGACCTGCAGACACACTAATCACCAATCACCTCCTGGGCTGAGAGCTGCCACTGCCCTGTTTGGAAACGACCTGCAGAGCTTCCCTGCGTTCCACTGACTGCCTCCAAGGAGTCACTGCCTGCACCGCTGCTGCAGCACTGCATGGTGACCTTTAATGCAGAGATGTGGAAGAGCAGGCAGCCCCTGGCCCTTCTCACGTGAGAGAGAGGAGGCCAAGTCCTCTCTCTCTCTCTCTCTCTCTCTCTCTCTCTCTANGTGTGTGTGTGTGTGTGCGTCTGACCTCTCTGCCAGGGGCACCCTACCTGGCTGCAGCTCTGGGCTGCCAAGGGCAGGCCCAGGCAGACAAAGCCAGAGCCCCAGAGGCTGGCTGCAGACTGCAGCTGTGGTGGGTTTGAGCACAGGCTCTGTGCCTCCTGCCGAGGGCAAGAGGCAATGCCAAGACACTTCAGAGGACAGGGTGCCCAGCAGCGCTAGTGGCTGGCACTTCCCAGCCATGCCTGATCAAGGTGAGGCTGCTGACAGCTCCAAAGTGATCTGTTTGCCCCATCCCCCTGACCTCAGCACTCGAGAGGCCTGTGACACCCAGCCCACAGGCGGCAATGGTGCCAGGGTGTGACATGGCACTGCAGCCTTAGCCGTGCGCTCCCTGCCTGCCATCTCCCCCTTGGGTGACGTGCCACAGGCCTGCAGCGTGTGCCACCACTTCTGCAGTGCTTACAGAGCGGGGGAAGCTGGGACACTGGCAAAGGACAGTGAGTGAGCTGGGACCCTGTCCTGCACTCCACTGATCGAGGCATTAAGAGACACTGGAGCCCTTGGCCGTGCCCACTGCCATTGCATCAGAATTCCTGCCCACCAGCAAGGAACAGTGAAGATAAGAGAGCTCCTTCTCCCTGGGAATGTTACTCCATCCTCCCACACCTCTTTCTTCTTGGCCAGCTCCAGCCAGCCATCCCCAGGCCCCACACCCAGCTGCCTGGTGCCCACACTGAAAGCAGCCCTAACTGCAGCTCCTGTCTCAGGGCTGGCATTGCCCTGGGTACTGCAGCTGATCCAGAGGTGAGAGCTCACTGCATGGGGTTAGTACTCGCTCCATGGAACAGGTTTCTCCTCGCAGCACTCAGCACCACAGCTCTGAGGTGCTCTGGGATCTCGGGACTGAGTCAAGTGGAGGCTACAGCTGGTCGTGCTGAGGTGTTTGGGTACATCCCCCTGGGAGGCTGGGCTCCACAGAAGTTGAGTATGGGCACGTCCCAGCTCCCAGGAGACCCTGCCTCTACCCAGGAGGGCTCCTGTGGACCTTCACGGTTGGAGCTTTGCACCAGCAGCCTTCTGTGAAGGTGGAGGATGCTGAGCAAACAAAGCTCAGAGTGGGACACTGGTGCAAGAGAGGTTCCAAAAGGTGAAGGGAGAAGCCATTCCCAGGGCTGACACTGTCGTGACCCAGCACTGGTTCCATAACCAAAAGGAAGTGTTCTGGATGTTTGGCCTCGTGTGCATGGCAGACTGCACTGGCAGAGCCTGGGCCAACCTGTGGAAGCTTTATTGGCACAGGCATCAAGCAGCCAGCATGGAGCGTGGGGAACTGCAGGGCAGACTGCTTCAGCTGCAGCTGTGCTGGTGAGGGAAGCTGAGGGGATATAGTGATAAGCTTCCAGGAGGGCAAAGCCCCTCCAGAAGGAGCTGCATTCTACACAGGAGCATCTAAAAGAGAAGAATTCAAATGGGGACTCTTCCAAAAGGAAAGGAACCCCCCAGACATGCCATAACATTGACTGCTGAACTGCTCTCTACTCTGACAGGCAGGCTGCAGGCAAAGGGCTGCTGAGAAGCAGGAGCATGGCAGGGCAATGGCGATCAGGGGCCTTCAGTGATCCTCAGAAACATCCCCAGTGTGGGAGCTAACATGTCCCAGGCTGGAGGTAAAAGAGACATCAAAAAGTTGCATTTTCACTTTGCAGTTAACCTCAGCAGCCAGTTCCAGCTTACCCCTCTGGTGCCGAGCTGGGAACTTGCAGTTGGGAGCAGCACATAATTACCATGGGTGTAGGTGAGTCAGCCAAGGAGAGACCCTCAGCCCTCTGCCAAGGGTGGGCGGGTGAATGAGTGTCACTTTCTTGCTAGACTCCAATCAGGGCACCACACCTTGTGATCCTATCTCTGTAATAAGCAAACAGCTCTAAGTGATGTTGTGTCACTGCAGCAGGGTCACCCAGCAGGTTGGGCTTCATCAGCACAGGAAGGACTGCAGCATGCAGGGCCCCACTCACCTGGGCAGCCTGCAGAGGGGTCTGAGCTCTGAGTCTCCTCCAGCAGAGGTGCATGGGGCTCCCTGGCTCTGGAGCAGCACTGCCACTGCAACGTCCTATTTGCTTTTCCCTGCATCACTGCTAGAAGTCTTCTCAAGTGCTGCTGAGGTGGCAGCTCTAAGGCCATCACAGTGTGGCAGTGCCATCAGTGTGGGTGCACCAGCAGGTGACAGGGCAGTGTTTGTCTCCCTCTCTCATGTGCATGGCCACATGTTGCTGCAGAGTTCTTTTTTCCACCACTGTTCCTGCCTCCTCCACTGCAATGGCATGGTCCAGATGCAGGGGCCACATCTGCCCTGCAGGCCTCCCTATGTGAGGCTGGCCCAGCATCTCCTGGAGGTCACTGTGCACAGGAGGTGTCGCGTGCAGCTCGCTGTGGCTGCAGCAGGAGGGAGCCTCCAGCCACCCAAGGGCACTCCAGCTTGGAGAGCAGCATTTGTCCTGCTCTGGCTCCACAGTCACACCCAGTGGCTTCCCGACAGCTTTGGTTCTCGGTCTCTACAGCAGCACTTCCCTCAGCCTTGTCCTGCAGCCCCCAGCGAGCCACAGCTGTGCCTGGTGAGCTCTGGGTGCCAGCCACTGCAGGCCACTGTGCAATGTGTGTTTTGGCAGCTGCTGGTCCTTCCTGGTGGCTGAGCTGCTCGCACTCTCTAGAAAGCACCAGGCCCGTCCCCAGCACTGCAGGTGGCCTTACCCTCTCCTCTCCTCGCTTTTCCCTTGAAAGCTAATCAAATCCTTGCCAGGTGCTGGGGTCTGACACCACCATAGTGCCCCTTGGCCTGACAGCCTCATTTCCTCCTCTTTTCCCATTCCCTCTCCCCGGGGCTCCTGCCCTAAAAGGAAAGTGATCGCCGAAGAGCAGGGAGCTTGGCTGGTGGTGCTGAGGCTGCAGCGGGAGTCCCGCGGGAGGAGAATAGGTGTGTCCTGCTCGGGCTGCCAAAACTGCCCTCAGCCAACACTGCAGGCTCATGCTGAAGGCCTCTCACACTCAACATGTGTAATCAACAGGCTTCTGCAAGGGATTATCCACAGCACGAGCAGAGGGGCAGGTGTCTTACATAAGATCCCAGCACATCCTTCCCGGGAATGCTGCACAGCAAGTCCACACAGAAGCTGTGTCCAGACACAGGAACATGGCTAGGCACAGCTGGCATGGATCTGCTACAGACAAGCTGTAGCTGGCAACAGCCATCTGTGCTGAAATGATGGGCTGGATGGACAAAGTGGTGGCACCAGTGGCTGGCCCTTGGGCCCCAGCCTGGCCTTTGACATTGCCTCCCACATGGGCTGAACCAGGACAGTGCTGCCTGGGTGGCTGGGCCACAACCTGGCTGCCATGGGCATGAAGCTCACAAGGTAGCATTGGTCAGCACCTAGAGGTGTAACTGGCATTAACAAATGGCATTCCTCAGGTGACACTGCTAGGGCCAGTCTCCATGTGGCCCAGACCCTCTCCAGGCCTCTCGTTGTTGGAAGAGCAAATGCTCAGGCGAGGCACCAGACTTGCCCCCGTCCCTGCTTCAGTGAGGTTCTGTGACTGACACAGAACCTGGCCCAGAAGGGAAAGGAAAAAACAATCACAACAAAACCCCAAACGAACAGTAAAAACCCCGAATGTGTTTGAAAGGGTGCTCAGAAACAAAAAAAAACAACAAATGACTGCTGGATCTTGAGTGAGACAGTGTTTGTGAAGCTTTGGCCAAGAAGCTTGCTTGGAGATACTTCCCCAGCCTTAACACAACACTACCAGCCTGGACAAGTGCTACCAGCAAACATCTCATTAGGCTGCTGTTGTGCTGTTTATTTATAGATAGCAACTCCTAGCACACCCAGCACGCTGCGAGCTGGCAGCCACCAGCAGCACACTGGGCTGCTCCTGCCACACCACTCCCTGCCCCAAACCTGCTCCCCAGTGCCCCCCACTCCCTCACCAACACACCTGCTCCCCACTGGGTATCTGGGGTGTGTGTGGTGCCACTCCAAATAAAACTCCCTGTCCACATCTACCCAGCTCTGTGGCAGGCTCCAAGCATGTAGGTGGGGGTCCAGCAGCAGCCCCACCAAGAGCCAGAGGCTCAGCTGTGGTGCTTTGTATCTGGGTGTTGTGGGGTACAGCCATCAGCCACTGCAGAGCTCATCCCCGTTTGCTAGGGAGTTGAAGGGGCTTTGGAATGCACCAAGAGAAGCTCACAGGCACAGTGCCACAGGCAGCCTGATAAAGCACCCTGCAAAAAAGCCCAGGGTACATCTTCAGTGGTGGGGGGGAGGAAGGGGGGTGGGGGGTGTAAGGAAAGGAAAGAAGGAAAAAGAAGACCTGGCAGGGGGAAGATGTTGTGTGAGGTGTCTGAGCCTGGCAGGGGCAGGCTGAAATCAGCTTCCACTAGACCAGGTTGCTCTTGATCTGGCTGCAGCAGGTGTCACAATGTCAGCCAGCACTGTGCAGCTCAGCACATGACCCAGACACTACAGATCTTGCCCAGCCTGCTGGAGACAAACCTGAGCACACAGGGGCACATCAAATGCTAATGTCACCTAGCTCCCATCCCAGAAATCCCTGGGAGAGTTATTTCCCTGCTTTCTGCTCGCTCTAGGTGGAGTCAGTGGCAAACACATCCCACCCCAGCTCTGCAGCCCTTCCCACCATCTGGCCCTTCAGTGTCCAACTTGTTCAGAAACTTCCAGGCTCATCAGTATCTGCAGTTCCACCTCTGGGCATGCCCAGAACTGCCCCAGTCCTGACAGGGCCAAGCAGCTGGGCCCGATTCACACCTAAGTCTGATCAGGATCCCGAGGCTGGGCGTTGCTGAGCACTGCTCCCCCGCGGGCTGCTGTCGGGGATTACAGGTTACCTGGTGACTGCCTCATGTGAAATGCACAAACAGTCCTGGGAGCAGAGTCCACAACCTCCAGCTCCTCCAGCAGCTCAGATACTGCCCCATCTGCAGCTGCTTTCCAGCCCCAGGATTCAGCAGCATGTTCCTGCGGAGCAGCAGATCCTCAGCGGGCAGTGTCCTGCTCCCTGCCCTGTGGCTGTAATGTTCTGCTGCAAGAGGCAGATGGGGACAAACAGCCTGAGAACAGCGACCCTGTTTGTCACTCCCTGGCTGCTGGTAACCCACGTTTCAGAGTGGACATCTTTGCTGTGACAGATAGGCTGTTGGTACTCACCTTCCAGAGGAGCTGCTGGGCTGGGTCAATGCAGCAGAGATCTAAAATCTCCATCTTTGTCTCTTTGGTCACCATGCTGCATGTCTTGGTCTTCATACGGATGTGTCAGGCTTGGCTCAGGCACACTGCAGGGGTTGCTGGCTCTAAAGCAGGGCACTAGAAATGAAGAAACAGTTGAACACTGAGAGATCCAAGTGCTCTTTGCATGGAATCTGCCCCAGCACACAGCCACAGCCTGGGCACTCAGGTCCTGGAGCTCCAGGAAGCAGCATGCGCCAAGGAGAAAGCCACTGGGAACCCCTGTGCTGCTGCTAGGGCTACAGAGAAAACCTTCCCCTGCTCAGGAGCACATCAACTCCCCACTCCAGTGCTCTCTCTCCAGCTGCCAGAGTGGGTATGTGCTGGGTGCATTGTGAGGGCCCGAGAGGACAGCAGACACGGAGCCCTAACCCAGCCTTGCTGTCTGTGGTGGTCTGGAGTCTCTGCTGAAGCAGAGCTGGAGACCCGAGTGCTTCCAAGCACCTGAAATCTGGCAGCTCCTGAGCAAGCTCCCCTCAGTGGAAGGGTCTGGGCTGTACAAGGCTGGAGGGTGAACCAGAGGGGCTCACCTCTGCACAGGCTGTGTGTGGCAAACAGAAGAGCTTCCAGGCTGATGCTGGCCAGGAGCAGGAGTCTGTGAGGCACAGGCTGAGGAAGCCTCAGCACCATGCTCATCCCCAGCTGCCAAGCTGGGCTGGCCCAGCAAGATCAGCACAGAGCTCGGGGTCACAGCACTGTTCACAGGGCCCTGGCGTGAACCCTGTGCCCATCGGTGGTGGCTTCAGGGGAAAGCTAACAGGTGGGCACAGGGGAGAGCTCCTGAGGGCTTTTCCCCTCTCCTCTGTGGCAAAGGCTGCTCAGGAGCTGCTGGAAGCACCTGTGTGTTTTCCCAGGCACCCTGGCTGGCAGGAAGAGAAGTGGCTGTGTCTGCAGTGGTGTCTGCAGCACTTGGCTTGGTGCTCGCTGCCCCCCGCAGCTGTGACAAAGCCTGCCCGGAGGGTCACTGCCACCGTGCTGAGGGGCAGCGTGGTGGTGGTGACTGCTGGTGAAGCCTGACTTCAGGGAATACTGAACACCACCTGGCTCATCCCACCCCGTCAGGAGAGGCACTTGACAGCCTGGCAGCCCAGTCTGCCCACTGCTGGAACAGGCAGAAGAAAATCCTGACTGGTGTGCGGAGGAGGGCTGCAGTGTACTGGTGCTGCTACAGATGACCCAGACACTACAGATCTTGCCCAGGACAAAGTGCAACCAGAGGAAATAGCACAACATCCAGGGCCAGGAGCAGAAGGCTCCACCACCCTGGGTGTATGCCACTGCAGAGAGGCAGGGATGGGCAGCAAATGTGTATCTCATGAGTAACCCACATGTGCATTTTTCAGGTGCCATCATCACCTTGCAGAGGCTGGCAGCTGGTGACACTGCTCTCTGCCATGGCATGACCACGTGCTGCTGCAGGGCAGCGTGGGGGCACAGGAATGTCTGCTGCCATCCTCTTGGCCTTGAGAAGATTCCAGGGGTTTGCTCAGACAGACTCCGTACAAGGATCCATCCACTGCACTGCCCACAGCAGGTGTTGTGGGATGAACATCCTGCACACAGCAGATCAGTTCAAGGATCTCTGTACTGTTTCCAAGCACCCAGCTGCAGCCATCTTGCAGGTGTAGACACAGAAGGCAGCCCCAGCCATGCCCAGCTCCCCAGGATGCCATGGGGATGCCATATGGATGTCCTCTTCTCCCCACCTCCTCATGTGGCTGTAACAGATGAGCAAGGCACATCAGGGCTCTGGGACATCCCAAAGACCCCTTTGCTGGCAGCTAGAAGCCACTGGTGCCTCCTCCCAACGTGTGCAAGCATTCAGCTTCATGAATTCTCTTTCCAGCCCACTACAAAGACACCAGAACAGCTCCCACCCCTTCTTCCCTGTATGCTGCCTCCTCACAGCAGCATCTGCTGCTCAGCCTCGGTGCCTTCTGTGGTGCCAGAGGAGCAGCTCTGCAGAAGGCCATTCCTCCACGTCCCTGCTGCTGCAGCCCTGCCTTGGGTGGAGGCAGGCTCCGGTGCTTCTAGCACCACTGACCTCTTTGATAAGGCTCTGGCACTGGAAAGATGCTCTGAGGCCACAACCTAACAGGGCCTGCTCTGCTTGGGAAATCACTGGCCTCTGGTGAAGCTCCCTGGGCTCACAGGCAGCAGGGACTGCTGGAGGAGAGGCTGTTGAGTCACTGAGGGATCACTGCCTTTCAAAACTGCATTTCAGGAGGCTAGGAACCGTGGTCTGCAATCTGCATGGCTCCCCTTCCCAAAGGTGACCTTGTGCATGCGTGTGTGTGCCCACGCGACCTTCCTTCAGCATTAGCCCTGAGCAGCCTCCCGGAGCCCACGGGGCCAGCTGGCTGTGCTGTGCCCCTGCCTGCTCTGGCACCGGGGCCCTCACAGCCCCCGTCTGGAGGGCCAGGCGTGTGCCTCGGGCCAGCAGAGCTGAAGGACATAACCACCCAGGCTTACAAATGAGAATGCCCTGCCTGATATCCCAGCCTTGGTCGCCTGGAGACAAATGCTGGGACAACCACGGGAAGGGGTTGGCTGCTGCTGCTCCTGGCTCACAAACCCCCTCCCCAGATGTGGAGCCACCGAGGGCGAGCTGTGAGCATGGGGATCGCTCCTGAGCTGCCTTTCTGCCCAGAAATCAGAGCGGTGGCAGAGGAGCCAAGGAGGCTGATCCGCCGCAGCGCAGCTGTGCCGCACGTTAGGTTACTTATTAACCAACGGCACAGCGGCCTCTGCCTTGACCTTTTTTCCTCTGAGCAAACACAACCTTCCTGCCCCTGCAAACAGCAGTTCTGGGAGCTGAGTCACGTACCCCTCACACCACCCCACTCGGGGGCTTGCATCCGTGGTAAGGATTTTAGGCAAACTGAATTTTGCTCACTGAGGCTATTAGTAGTGTTATTAGTCTTAATAATACCAACAGTAATAACAACACTACTCTGAAAGCATCTGAGTACTTCACAAATATTAATTAACAAAACCCAACAGGAGGTCTGAGAGACCAGCAAAAACGGTCAGCCTTGCTTCAGAGCTAAAAGCAGAGCCACGGCAAGCAGAGGTGGTACCACTGCCAGGATATGAGCAGCAGCCCACAGCACACAGCTGGAGCAGAAGTCAGTGGGAAGTGGAGTCAAAAGGACAGGTTCTTCCACAGAGAGCTAGGCTGGCAGCAGCTGTGCTGGCTAGAACAGGGACGTTGGATATGCCCCAGGTGTTTTGTGCCTTGGGATGCACGACCCATTTGGCACCTTGGAAAACCCCACTTGTGCTGATCTGAAATGGAGCTGAAGACCAAGAAGGTGGCAAGAATCCGCACAAGTCCCAACACACTATAGATACACACTGCTTGGTCAGCCTGGATATTGAACCTGCTTTGAGTGTGGGATGCAAACTGTGAGAGCCACAAGGAAGCCCTCTCCACCTTTCCTGCCTGGTTGTCTCGTGGATTCTCTCTATGGGTATCAAAGTGGAGGCCAGATCATGACAGTGGCACCAAGAAGTTTGCAGTGTTCATCTCAGTTGTAAGTTAATGTACCCTGCAGATACCACCCAAACCCATTCTGAATTGCGCAGCATCGGGCACTCAGTACACAAGGTGAAAGCTTCACCTCGATGCCTGCGAGTCTCTGCAGCAAGGATTAATTACTGCTGTTAATTGCAGACTCCTGCGAGCCGCCTCGTGCCGCACAGGGCGCTGGGTGGGTGAGCAGTGACTCCTCTGCTCCTTGGCTTTGCTCAGAGCCCTGCCATTTGTAGGCACGGAAAGGAGCCAGGCAAAGCCAGGCCAGCTGTCCTGTCTGCAGTCAGGAGCACACAGCACCGAGAGATCCACCCTCACACAGACAGCTCCGGGGATCCCAAGCACCTAACCTGTCTGTCCCCACCTGTAAACCCAGGATCACAGCAGCCAGGTCATGGCAAAGCCTGACAGATGTCAAAACAGCATGAAAAAGGCCACCTCTCTACCTGAGACCTCACCCCCCAGTGCCCCTGAGAGCTGCAGAATGCACGGTGACCAGACTGAGCCAGTTCTGTCTGTGACACAGCTTTTCACTCTGGGACTCTGCTCACTCCCTGTGCTTTACACCTCACGAGGACGTTCTTCTCTGTAAAGGTGGATGGCAACCAGACTCTCTACCTTTACACTTATATGCAGCCAATTTACTCCACCTGACTCCTTAAAGTTCTCCACAGAGTTATGTCAGATGCTCTCCAACTTCACCATGAGTTTGGAGCATCTCCTCAGCTCAATAAACCTCAATGTCCAACACCTGCCTCCACAACTGCTCCTTACAATGGAGACGCAAGGGCTGTGGCTGGGATGTTGTGGGTGCTGCTTTTGGGGCATGGTGGGGTTCATTTACCTCCATTTCCCTCTGTCTCAGCAGTGCCAGCCCTGGCATTCCTCTGCAGGAGCACAGTCACTGCGAGGGGAGTGCCACAGCTGCCCTCCCCCGCAGTGCTTTGCAGCTGTGGCTGTGTTTCTGTCCCAGGTAGCCTGTAGAAGTCTGCCAGACAATGCAGGCGCAGTCTCTGGCCTGGCCAGCTCCCACACTCACCTCCTGCAGCAGACGCAGCCCCTGGGCTTACACTGGGCAGCAATGAAAGTGATGCTGCGTCCCTCTGGGAGCCCTCCTAAGCCAGAAGATCCTAGAGTACACAACACGAGCAAAGCCAAGTGGGGGCCCTTGGCATGGCCCCACGGGGGTGCACTGTCTGGGCACAACATTTGGCAAACTTCAGAGGGGCAAAGCCCATGCCAGTCTGGCAGCAGTTCTGGGGGCTTCTGCAGGGTAAGGCAGGCCTGGTGCAGCCACACGCCCCCCACCTGCAAGGACACACAGGGCCAGGCCACTGTGCAGGGCTTGCTGAAGGCCTTCTGTGACTGAGGGGGAAAGACCTGAGTCCAGGGCAAGCTGGAGGGAAGGCTGCTTGAGGCTGCTGAGAGCCTGAGGGAACACTGTTGCAGCAGAGAGCAGTGCTGACCTGAGCTTGCCACGGGCACAGTCTGCAGGTTTGACAGAGTTCCTTTCTGTCCCAGCCAGTTGTGAGCTCCGTGCCCCACTGCCAGCCTGCTGCAGCAGCAGCAGCAGCACAGACAGCCCTACAAGCAAGGCACAGCATCGCTGTGCAGGGCTACAGCCAGGAAAACAGTGCCCTGGTGGGGTGCTCAGGGTCCCATGGAGCTGCCAGCAGTTAAGGAGGAGGATGGTGTCACCATGGCTTGCTGCACTCCTCTTCCCACCTCCCTGAATCCATCAGCAGCCAAGAGCAGCTGCCTGATGGGGCAGGCCTGTCCCACACAGCCGAGGTGCAGTGGTGCAGCAGCTGTGTCCTCACCTAAGCTTCCCTTCCTGTGTCTGGTGGCTGGCTGCCTGCAGCGTGCCATAGGGGCAGAGGGGACGCTGCCTCACCAGCACCCTGTGCTCAGGCTCTCAGGGCTGCAGCACAGGCTGTGGGCATGCCAGCACCTCGGTCCTCTGTGGCTCCTCGGTGGAGGTCCCCCTCAGCAGATGGGAAGAGGAAGGCTCTGGAGGGCTGTGGCTCAGTGCTGTTTACATGCGCTGCTCTGAGCGAGCAGAGGTCTGTGGCACTGCTGAGTCATCAACATCTTTGCCATCTGTGGCCTCTGCAAATGAGGGTTCGCCCTAAGCCAAGGATGATTTACTTTTCTTGGTGGTTCATCTCAAGCTGATGCTGGCTCCAAGTCCCTCAGACTTCGAGGGATTTGGGTAAAAATAAATATTATTGAATCTTTTCTGAGGCAACTCTGAGCAGCAAAGCATGAAAGTCTCTGGCAAAGAAGGGAAAGCTGTCAAGAGTTAGTGCTGGGGGATGACTTCTCACCAACTTCATACCCACCTAACTGCAAACCCACCAGGATCAGCATCTTTGCAGGGTCACAGTCTAGAAACCACTATGAACGAGCAAGAGCCTCTGATGCTGACACAAGGGCCCTGAACCAGGCCTGAGAAGGGACTGGAAACAGAGATTAAGCTACCAACAGGCTCCAGACACCTCCTGTTCCATCTCCAGGAAAGCTTCATTTCCTTCTTCCTCAACCCAGCCACTACCAGCACAGTTCAGCTTCAGCCCTGCTGCCTGCCCCTCCTGGCCTTTCTCCCTGGGTTCTAACAATCTGTCCTTGCCAATCTCTTCTCCCACGAATGGCTACAGCCTCACCAGCAGGGCAAGGCTGTGGTCAGCGAGAGCTCCTGCCAGGGCACACTGGATGGCACTGCTCTGGCCAAGCAGCTGCCCCTTGCTCCCCCACAGCTTGTGAAACCATCCCCTCAGAGCCAGCAGAACCCACTCCAGGTGCAGGTGCCTGGAGAGGGCCAGTAGAAAGCAGCCCTGAACCCTTGTCCTTAGAGCTGACACCAGAGCCCACACCAGAGCTGCTCAGCTGCACCTCCCAGCACCCCAAGCAGCAGGGAAGGTGCTGTGCATGCCTCAGTGTGAGCCCCAGCCCTATTACAGGACACATTGGAACCACCACCATGACATTTTGCAATGACCTGAGTTTAATTAAGGTGTACCAAAGTCTTGCCCGGCCAGCTGCAAGCTCCTGGGTTCTCCCATGGGGACTGTCAGACTGCTGTCAGAGAGCACGTTTAGTAACCCCTCGGGTGTTTATCACAGGGGCAGGGAAGGTGCTGGCTAATCCACTGGGACCTGTCCACAAGGAGCCCAGTGCAGAGCTGCCTCTTAAGGAGTTACCAACAAAGGGCTCAGAGTCACAGAGGTCACTGGCTCCCTCACCTGCACTCTGTAGTGCCTCCTTGCTTCTGCCCCTGCCCAGAGCAGCATCTCCCCCCAGATGCACCTTACCCATTCCTGCAGAGGCACCCAGAGATGAGGAGCCCCTTCTCTGAACACTCCAGGGCATGGGGTCTGGCAAACCAGCTCCGAGAGCATCACTGCAGCCCGGGGGCCTCACGCCACAAAGCCCTGACTGCTTTGGAACAGAAGCTGCTCAGCTGCAGCAGGATGGGCACAGCAAAGCAGGGTTTGCTCCTGAGGAGCTCCAGCCCTGGCAGCTGGTGGGCCCGTGGCTGGACGGGCTCAAGGGAAGTGAGAGAGGAGCACTCTCGGATTGAGGAAGGCAGGAGCCCAGCTCTGCCAGGAGCCCAGCTCTGCCACTTCCTCACTGCAGTAGCAGACGGGCACCAGGCAGAAGCAAGCAGCAAGGCACTGCTGGCACTGAAAGGCTGTGCCACCGTGCTCTGGCAGCACCCTGCTGGGGTACCTGTGCCCTGCACTGAGCCTGGCACACCCCAGCTCACAGCCTGCTACACTTTCTCCTGCAGCTCTGGGGACAGGAGTGCCCCAGGGGCATCATTGGCACAGGTAGCTTTTCTTTCACCTGCACTCTTCAGACGAGGGCTTGTGGCTCTCCACAGCTTTGCAGTGCTGCTGCCTAGGGAACAGGCACACTGGGCAGGGATCTCCTTGGGCTCTTCTGTATCTTTGTGTTCCGCTTGTGACAGGATGCTTGGAAAGTGCTTTTCTGAGCAAAAAGGACATTTCCACACTGCCTTTAAAGCTCTGCCCCACATCCTGCCACAGCCTTCCATGCTACCTGGCACTGCGAGGGACAAGAGGACAAACTTCCCCTGTAGGACAGGGCAGCACAAGTGCATCAGACCCAGTGCTGGCTGACAGTTCCACACAGAGTGGTGACCAAAGGACACAGAACACAAGTTCTGCAAGCTGGTTCTGCTGGCGGATGGCATCTCCATCTCCAGTGTTACTCCAGAGGCTGAAGTGGCTGCCACCACTCCTGACTTTAGCCAGACCCCACCAGAGCTCCTGCAGCCAGGGCAGAGCTCTGCTTTCACAGAGCTTCCAAAGAGTTTTAGACTAGCAGGGTGCCACAAATAGCAATAGCAGAAGAAGGTAGCAGAGTAAAAATACGCAGCATTAGGTCACGGGTGGAGAAGCAGAACAGACAGGAAGCCAAGGGAAGGGACAGGCACGCTGCTGCTCTCCACCACTTGCACTCCACTTCCAGTCGCCACAGAACTCCCCTTTGCACTGACCTTGCCTCCCTCTCTCCTACTGGCAGGGGCAGCCACTCTGGCTAAAAGGAGGGCACCCCGGGAAGGGGAAGAGCTGCTTTCAGAGCTGCCCTTCCACACTGCCTGAGGGGTGGCAGGGTCCCATGCTGTGATGTTTCACCTCCCAAGCGGTAGAAGGGGGCTGAGCACAGAGCCCTGTGCTCCAACCTCCCTGACCCTTGGGGATGCACCTGCAGCCCGGGCCCAGCCCACACGTGCCAAGCTGGGTGCCTACAGCCAGGCCCTGTGGACGTGGCACAGACCACGGCCGGGCCCCGCTGACCACTGCAGGATCTCTCAGCCGCACAAAGAACTCTGAATATGGGGTGAGGAGCCCAAGAGTTGGCACCTGGGGTGCAAGGCTGCAGGCATTCTGAGTGCAGGGTACCAGTGGCACGGCAGCTGGGGAATGTGAGGGCTCAGCACTTTGCAGCCAGGCACCACATTAAAAATAGACTGAGCTGCGAGGAGCCCTCCCGACCCGCGGCACCCGGGCCATGTCTGCCAGCTGCAATGCCTGGCAGGTAGCTGTGCTCCAGTGAATCAGGTGCTGGCTGAAGGTGCCCACAGTCGCCTCCAGACACAGACAGATTTCTTTTTTTCCAGAGACACTGTGTTATTTTTTTTTTTTTTGCACCAAATGAAACTCGGCAGCTCCAACCCTAAGGGGATCCCTGCGAGCCTCCTGCTTGCTCTGGTTCCCATGGTGCTCACAGCCACTGAGTTTCACCTGGAATTCCAGCCTGACAAATCTCCCAGCTCAGCCTAGAGTGACGGACTGTGCCAAGCCCGGGCAGCAGCCACGGAGCAGGACTCTTCCCCTTTCTTTTGGCACTGCTCTATGAAGCAGTGGATCAACCGAGCTGCTCTCCGTGACACGGGGAAAATGCAATCAGGCTCCAGTGCAAGGTGTGGGGAGAAACTTATTTCCTGCTCTGTCTGCAGCCCGAGGGTGAAACAAGGTGAAGAGTTTGCTCTCCTGCCAGCCAGGGACAAAAGTCACTGGTCTCTTTGGTTCTCTTCCATCTGTCCAGAAGTGACCACAGAGTCTTGCTGGTCTGCTGGTGGGCACTTTGGACAGTTCGTGGGGTTGCATTTCAGTGGCTCTGCAATTTCTTCTCCGACAGCTCCCAGAGGACAGAGATGCTTTTGTGCACTATATCTGCTACCATTTGCTGTTGTATCTTTACTTTGGAAGTAATTTCATAAATGACCAAAACAAAACACAACCTCAAACCCCAAAACTCAAACCCCAGGGAAAGCTGAAGAGTGCTGCAGACATCACAAAGGCCTCAGAGCTCCTTCAGCTGATAGGGAGCCAAAAGAAGCCAAAGCCCTGCCTGCTTCACAGGGGTGCTCTGCCATGGAGGGTTGGTTACTGGTCACCAACATTACTTCCTTGGATTTCTGTTTTCTTCTGCAGTCCGATGATGTGGTGAGGCTGTTGATGCTGTATCAGCATTTGTGGCATTAAAAAAATAAATGTGATAATAGAGCAAGTCTTTGGATTCCACAGCTGGGGTGCTTCAAGAAATACACGCCCCAGCACAGCCCCAATGCCCAACTGTCCTCCTCAGCCCATCCTCTCACTCCTCATCCATGAAGAGTGGCAGCAGGGCTGGTTAGCCCCACAGAAGGACTGGCAGGCTGGCAGCAGGGCTGGTTAGCCCCACAGAAGGACTGGCAGGCTGGCAGCAGGGCTGGTTGGCCCCGCAGAAGGACTGGCAGGCTGGCAGCAGGGCTGGTTGGCCCCGCAGAAGGACTGGCAGGCTGGCAGCAGGGCTGGTTGGCCCCGCAGAAGGACTGGCAGGCTGGCAGCAGGGCTGGTTGGCCCCGCAGAAGGACTGGCAGGCAACTGGCCCAGAGCAGGCTGATGTGTGCACGGCATGGGAGAACACCATACACACTGCAGCCAAGCTCTGCAATACACTTGACAGATTAAGACACTTTCTATTTGATTAGGTTTAAGTCCCCACGTAGCTCTCTCTGTTTTCCCTGCAGGATCGTTTGAGAATGCCTCACAGCAACAGGGTCAGGGAAAGAAGAGCATGGCAATGACTCATCCTGCCCCATGGTGAAAACCGTGCCAGCACCTGGTGGGGATTTTAGAGCAGTTCTATTTCTGCAGACTGTGTGAAACATTGACTAGGTTCTGGTGGGATGAATAAAAACAGGGAAAAGACAGAAAACAAATAATAGCTACAGAATAATCAGTAAACCCAGGAACACTTCCCCCGGGCCCTGCTTTTCCTGAAGATGTGCCTCACTCCCTATGCTCCACACGCAGCCCACGCACCGTAAGGTCCAGAAGGGACCTTCCCTCACACAGAACTGAGAAGATCTACACCAGGCTTTCCAATCCTCAAATACCTCAGTGGCAGAGAGCCACAGCTGCAATCCGGGGGTGGAAAAGCTGTCGGCATAGCGGAAAAAGTATTCTGCTGAAACTCCAAACTTTGCAGAAACAGCTGAGTCACTCCTCCACAGTTAAGGTAGTCCTGGCAGGCCAGTGCACCTCTGAACACGAGCTGCCTTGGGAGCAGGGCTGCATCTTGTACGTCCCCACAGACCCAGCCCCTGGGTGCGCACAGCAGAGCGGGTGGATCGGCTGTGGCCGTGCACGTCAGCCCTGCTCTGCAGCACAGCACCCGGCAGGATGGTCCATGTACCACCTGCTCACGCTGCCCCAGGCAAGCCACGTGGCCCTGATCTCCTGCAGATGAATGCATGAAGGCGATGGGAGTCTGGAAACTCAGCCCGAGTACAGCCAGCTGAAGCAGTGAGACAACAAACTGCAAAAAGACCACCTCGCTTTGCCTTCCTTTGGGGACTTCTTATGCCTCCTGATTCTCCAGTCAGCAGCATTGCTTTGGCTGGGGAGAAGGAGCTGCCTCTGAGCCATTTACTATCACAAAAAATGACCAAAATTGCAAAGGTCCAGAAGCCCTGAGGGCCAGCAGATGACAGCACGGGAAACCTGCATAGCTCCTTCCAAAGGGAGCGTAGCGCAGCCTGCACAGGTTGATCACCCAAAACAAGACTTTTGCTGGTTTGACCTGCATTTTAATGAGGTTCTGCTGCAAACTTGTCCTCAGCAGTGCAGATGAGAAGTCTGCAGAGAGGTATGGAGCAGCCCAGCCCGCGGCTCAGCTTTTCGTCGCGCAGGGGCAGTTCCCCAGCAGCCAGAGCAGCAGCCTGCAGCCGTGAGCCACACTGTGCGCACAGCCTGGGCACCGGGGCCCGCCGCTGCCCCTCCAGAACCGCAGTGGTGCCTGAAGCCCTGCGATGCCCACACTGACAAATCGCCCCCCAAAGCCTATTTCCCAGCCGCGTGTTACCTGTCCTGATGACAGCCTCTGGCCAGGTGACCTTGCACCCAGGTGCCTCCTGCTGCAGCGGCAGGAGCTGCTGCACACTGTGCACTGCAACGGGGGGCCCAGGCCCCTACCCTGCTGGCCCAGCACACTGCAACCCGGCGGGGAACACACGGAGGGAAGGCTCAGAATTCTCTGGAACTTTTCTCCTCGCTCTCACGTTTCACAAAAGCCAGCAGTGCTCCAGCAAGAGCACTTTGCTTGTCACGGGAAATGACTCTGACTGGGGCAAAACAGTGTTTCTAAATAAACAGATGAGGCTCGGTAGCATGAAAGCTACAGAAGGAAAGCAGCCTCAGCATGCTCCTGCCCTGCCTGTCGCCACCAAGCACACGCACATGCCCAGGCTTTGGTTGGGTATCATTTCAAGTGCTAGGCCCAAGAGCAGGCGTCAGGCAGTTTGTTCTTCCTTTGGATGTCACTGCTTTGCTCCCAGTCCAGCTCAACTCCATGTAAACTCCATGCCTCTGGCAGAATCAAACTCTGCATACCTCACTCCTGCATTCTCACCGCAGCCTCTGTTCTCCTCTAACCTTCCCTCAGCATCACATACTCTTCCAAACACATCCTTCCTTGTTTGTGCTTCTGCTCTCAGGTGGCTGCCTGCAGCTGGCTGTGCTGTAGCACCATGCTGATGAGGGGAAGCTGCTGCCTCCCTCACCTGTGTTTGGTGTGAACAGCAACACAGAGACAGCATTGCCAGTCTCACCTTAGAGCCTTGCTGTGCTCCTCTGCTCAGCCCTGGTTCCTCTGCCAGTGCCTGCTGCAGCATGAAGGGGCAGAGCAAGGACACCAGCTGAGCTTCTGCCATCATCAGCTGTGTGACCTACAAAGCAGCAGCATTAACAGGTAAACACTTTCCGCCAGCAGCATGCTCAAGAAAGAAAAGACAGGCACAACTCTCAGTCCTTCCAGAAAGCTCCCTCCAAGACAACCCTGGGTAATGCCCAGAGAAGCCCACCAGAAGGCAGCTGTAATCCCTCTGGGGCATGGAGCAGGCATCTTGTGCAGGAGTATGGCAGCCTTCAAAAGCCACCACTCAGCTATAGGCACAATATACAAAGACCAACATACAAGCTGTCCAGATGAGCAAATGTCACCCATTAAATTCACACATGAAAACTCTCTCATGGCCTCCTGAAAGGACAATCCAGGTGAGAGACTGATAGAACTTCAGACCATCTTGTCTCAAGCAAGCCAGCAGCAGCCAGGACACTGCAACAGGCCACAGTCTGCAGAGGTGGGCACTGAATGGCTTCTGGTAAGCATTCTGTGGTTGTAAACAAGGCCCATGGGGCATGGCCAGAGAGGTTATGGGGTAGGGGGCACCAGAAACACACCCCACCACCATCCCCTCTCCAGAACTTTCAAGAAGACCATAGATGCATGGGGACAAGGCTGTAAGAGAGGACTCAAGCAGTCCCAGGTGCCGGAGCAATCCCGATAGCTTGTGGAAACCACAGGACCCAGGGCTGGTGACACTCAGCTTCTCCCTTTCTCTTGCCCATTTCTTCTCTTCCATTCGCTTCACAGATAAATGTTAGGCTTTTATTTACCTTGTTGTTGGATACCAAGCTTTTATTTGGAATATTTGCCACACCTCCTGTCTGTTAAGCTTGAGTAAAGCACTCCTCGGCCCTTTGGGAGCGATCTTTGAATTCCCAGCTGGGGGGTGCTGGAATTTTAATGTCTCTCCTAAGTCACTGTGGTGACTTCTGTGTACTGGGACAGACTATGTAAAAGATCTCCTCCCCCTAGCCCACCGGCTGGGACAGGACACCAGGTCACTGAGGCTACTGCCCAAAAGTCATGAGCAACACCAGCCACAGTAAGAGACATCTGTCACCGTTTCAAACCATCCCTACACAAACTAGCTAGCAGCAGGCAGTTACATCACCGATGGCTACAAACCCAGACTTCCTACCCCACTGGGTAATCCAATCACAAATGCGTTGAGGTGAGCTAAAGGAGAGATGTGAGTGACAGCCCCCACTTGGGAGATCATCACCGCTCCTGGGAAGCGGCCACTCACAGTTTGCCTCAGCAAAGGACACCTCTGCAGTGGCTTTATCAGCTCAGAATTCTTGATGTGATATTTGCAAATGTTATTGCTCACAAGGCAAACATCAAGCAGCACACCTAGAGCTTTATTTATTTACATTACCTACACCTTCACTTCAAATCACAACTTGGTGCTTTCATGTGGTAACCATAGGCTGACCTTTTGGGGCAGAGCTGCTGTGACTGTATACATCTCTCGCTCAGCGAGCCAGACAGCACAGTGCTGCTCTGAACCCTGCAGTCCAGGGACTCAATCCCCAACACCAACCCCCCTGCCTCCAGGGACAACTGAAAGAAGCCAGTTCTGTAACCAATAACACCCTAAGTCAAGAAATCTTTGCCATGGCAGCTCTGGCAATCCCATTCTTTTGATATTGCACACCAGTTCCAGTAAGCACAGGAGGGTTGCTGACTGGAACCAAGCAAGCAGCACTGGCACACAGCCCTCCAAATTTTATATTATTTTATGAGAAGTCTAAATGCTAATTTGCACAATTATGAATCCACAAGAGACACTCATTTCACCCTGGCTCCGTCAGCAGGGCTTTAACTGAGCTGGCACATCAATAAAAATGTGAAAATGAGGTTTACAGAGTTGGTGAGCACTCACCTCCAGCCCCAAAGCCCCAGCACTGCTTCCACCACCACCAGGTTCACCTCATCTCCCAGTTGGTTTGGGTGTACTTACAGGTGTCAGTATGCATCCTCTCCTCTCGCTGAGGGGCTTCAGTACAAATCACCTGCTGGGACCAGTTCACATCAGCATCTCAAGATTTATTCAGTTCTTGAGACAGCTCTGCAGCCAGATGCAATTAAAAGCTGTGGAGGGAACACTCAGAGTGAGAAAGGTGAGGTATAAAAGTTCTTTGCTATTTGAGAAAGTTCTGAAACATTCTGAAGCATTTATTGAGCCAAGACGTTCCCTGACTCCAAGGGGATTCTGCTGGAGAAAGTGGTTTGGATCCCTGAAGGGAGGCTAATTCCTAATGGTGATGGTTTCGAAGGTAAACACCCAGACATCCCCAAGCCTTGCTCAGGAGAGCTGCTGCCTCTGGCTGACTGCACTCAGAAGCATCCCTTGCTGCCTGCTACCCAGCACTCTCATGCTGCCAACAAGTCATTGTCAGAGTAATAAAGAAAGCAGCAAAACTAGGGGAGGTCTTGAATCTCTGCTGCCCAGGAGCCGTGGTTAGAGCAGGAGCTGCCCTGCTGCAGAGAGCTCAGGCAGGGCAGGTGAGCAGAGCCAGCTCCCAGCACATGGGCCAGATCCGGCTCCTGCTGAAGCCAGTGGCAGGGCTCCAACCTGCTCAATGGGAACAGTGGGGAGCTTTCTATCTGCTTCATAAAAATGAAGATACACATCTACTCTCTGACAGATTTTGGGCTCAGAGCCACTGGCTGACACTTGTTTGGTTCTCTGCACCTCTGTGACTCACAGGATAATAAAATGCCCGATTTCCATTCTGCCAGACCTGTCTTTCTCCATGGTTAATTATTAATTTCAGAGGCAAGATGCAATGCTGCAGTAAAATAGGATGGTGTTAAACCAAGAAAAGCGTGCTTGAATACTCAGAGCAAATGAAGCAAGCTGCCTTTTGCGAGGGTTTCCTTCCAACCCATCCAGCCCTCAGACACCAGCCCCTTGCTCCTGCAGAGTCTGTGGCAGTCCCTAGCACAGCGACTGGCAGGCAAGGCAATGCAAGCACACTGCCTCTACCTGCCAGGGTGGCTTGAGCAGGAACCTGATGATAGAAAAGACACTTAAAAACCAGTTGATTTTTGTGCCAGGGTACCTACAGAGAATTGGGCTGCTCCATAAGCCACAAGCATTTGCTGATTTTCCACCACAGCTGTAAATGCTTTGGGATGAGGGCTGCCTTTTTCTCTTTGAATCCACAGCCTAAGTTTGAGATACTCAGCAGAGCCACAAAAACATACATCTATTGTATAATATGGGCTGGAAGGAATTACCTGAACAGACTTTCTGAGCCTTTTGCAGTTCCTTAGGGTATGCTTATTATTGCTATTGTCTCAGTTTTAAAATGAAGTGACCCCAGACACTCCTGAGACACCTGCTGCGTGTTTGTGTGCCATGTCTCTGCCATGAGCATGGATTGCAGTGCAGGAGAAGAGGTGCTCAGGACCAGAAAGGTACACGTGGAAAACATAATTTTTTAGTTAACCTGTTATACCAAGAGGGCAATGAGCCCATTCCCCCACCCTCTACTCAGACATTTGCAATTCTTCTCACCAGTGAACTGGGTCAAAGCCAATACAACCAATAAATCCAAACGAGCAAGGCACTGAGCAGCACCTGTTTCCTCTTCATAGCAAAGCATCTTCCACCACCCCCCCCCTTCAGTATCAAGCTTCTGGTGCAGCCCTCCAAAAGCTGTTCCTTTTCTTCAAACCTCCTAAAGCAGGTCGATGGCACAAGCTCCTCAGGGGTAATTTGTTCATCACAGCCTGAAAAAACCCCTCAGCTTACTGTGAAACCTTGGCCTGCCTCTGCCACCCCCAGCCTGCCCAGGACCTTGCTATGGTCATGGGCACTCTCTCAACTCTGCACACAGAGCTGGCAGACAGCTACTCCCTTCCTCCCCAACATATAATAACTGGCTTGGCCTCACCATCACTCACTCCCCATGTCCCCACGTCTCAGGCTGCTGAGAGTTGTGGGTGGAGAAAGGAGAAGCCACCTCAGGATGGTCAAGACCAGCACCACTGTGCACGCACCCACAACACTGCCCATGCCCATGCCCATGCCCAAGCCCGCACACAGAGTTCTGGTGCAGACGAGTGGGAATGCCACAGCTCTGCCACACTGACCTGCTGCATCCATGGCACACTGCAACCTCCACTGCCACGCTCTGCCACCGTGGGATGGGCTGCCAGCTGCTCTCACAGCACCGTACTGAACCAGGCAATTCCAAGAGGTCCCTTCCAGCTCCAGCTGTCCGAGATATGGAGAGGACAGAACATAAAAATCCTTCCCACCACCCAGCGTTTGTAGGGTGTGGCTAAACCCTGCAGACACAGCTAAGACCTGGGGTCACACCTGGGAGCAGAGCACTCTAGTTAAAGCAAACGCTCCTCAGTGTGCTGCTGGGAAAGCTTTTCACCTGCGCCACGGCTTAATGACTTCTACAAGGCTCAGCTGTGTGCCGGGCCAGGGTTCAGGATGAGGCGCAGCTGGGCAGGGCTGGGAGCAGGCTGCCACAGCAGGAGGCAGGCTGCAAAGAGCAGCACCCTGCGAGGACTTTCTCGTCTGGGGTACTGCTGGGAGCTTTGGGAGCTCCTAGCAGAGTTCGGGCTAGGATTAGGGGAAGAGTGCCCGTTTGCACTGTGCCGAGGACGAGCATCTCCGAACACTTCCCTGCCATCAGTGATTCTCTCTTCACAACACTGCAGGGCGTGCTGTGTTTATCTAACTGTTGAAACACCTGTGGCAGATGTGATCTTAATTTCGAATCCCAGAATGATGGTTGATGCTTCTGCCACTGAAGGGCTGCCCGATCTACAGCTCATTTAAATTGATGGGAAAATCTTTGAGGCCATAAATGGTTTGGTGAAAGCACAGGGACTCGCACGCAGAGAGCGAGGCGCAGCTCGGACGGTAACTGCACGGCGCAGGGTTCTATTCCCATGCTCTAACCACTGCCTTTCAGGCCCTCCCACACGCACCCTACAATAATCTCTGTCCAGGTATCAGCGTTTCCCCACTTGACGCGTCGTGAGGCGCATCAGAGCCGAGGAGAGCCTGGCTCCGTGGGGCAGGGGAGTGAGGGAGCATTAGCCCAACGCCACTGTAACCGAACTCTTCCCTTGGGAGCTGCCAGCTCCGAATCCGCCAATTTACACCTAACAGAAAAGTGAAGTCCTTAACCCTGACCCACGTTCACTACTTGCCCGTCCCGGTGCTTGCAGACCGACGCCACAGGGCCTCACCTTCCCTCCGCCCCACGAAGCGGGCCGGAGCCCGCCGGAGGGAGGCCACGGCCCTCAGAACCGCCTCCCGGGAGCGGCGCAGCTGCCAGCCCGCGGCCTTGCGGCCGCACCCGCCAAGCCTGAGGCGCCTCGGGAGCCCTTGCGAGGCCTGGGCATGCCCCGTGGCACCCCCGCCAGGCTCTCCGGGGCGCTCTCCGTGCGGTGCACAGGGCAGGGGCGGCGCAGGCGAGGGCGGGCACAGACGTTGGGCTGCCCGCAGACCGCGGCCCCGGGCTAGACCGGCCCGAGCCTTACTTCACCCCCGGCCCGGCCGGAGCCGCCTCCCGCCCCGGGCCGCCC
>VWZI01020604.1:1720591-1734098 GCA_013396835.1 Psilopogon haemacephalus | reverse complement strand
CTGACCGCTGCGCCCGGGTCTTATAGCGCCCCACCGGGGCAGCAGCCGCACGCCCCGGCACCTCCCCCTCGTCCCGCCGCCCCGAGCTCGGGCGCTGGACTACGCCCGCCGCGGAGGCTCGGCGCTGATAAGAGGCCCGCGCAAGCGGCGCGGGGACTTTGCGCTCTCTCTACCCGGGGCCGCTCGGCGGGGCAGAGAGGCCGAAAGCGGTTGGTACACATCCAGCGCCCGCTCCCACCCCTGCTCTCCGCAGAGTCTCAAAGTTCACCGTCACCCGCGCGTTCCTGCCAATATTTGGCCAGCCGGGAGCGTTCGCCCCGCCACGTCCGCCTGCGGCAGCCGAGGTGCTGCCGCACCGCATCCCACTGCGGCCCTGCTTCAGCGGCGGGACCCGCGGGGCTCTCCCGGTCGCAGCGAGACCGAGGAGCCAAGCCTCGAGCGGCGCTAGGACCTGGGGTCGGCGCCCGGCGGGCAGGGGCGGGGACCACCGGGGGCACCGGCGGCTCCCTGGCACCGTTGTGCTCGGTGATGGTCGACCGGGTGCCGCCCTGCCCCGTCCTGCGCGTACTGTTGGTCCATCAAGCCCGGAGGACCTGCCCTCCCGGCACGGGACAGCCCGAGCCCGGCCATCCGTGGGCCGACAGCCCCATGCCGCCAGCAGCCCGGCAAGGTGCGCTCCGCTGCCGGCACGGGCAGCCCCGCGGCCTTCGCCAAGCACAGGAAAGGCGGGATAGAGACGCGGGTCTTCCGCCGCACCGAAGAGGTAAACGGGCAAACACCGCGATCTCCGCCGGCTGCCGGCGCTTACGCGAGCCAGAGCGAGCGCAGCCGGGGGCCGCCGCGGAGATGCTGCTCGCCTTCCTGGACTCCGTTCCCGGCGGCTTTGGAGGAGATCCACGTTCGGCGCGGCGGGGCCGGAGAGAGGAGCTGCGTGTCCCGGCAGCGCGCTGCTCTCCCCGGGCAGCAGGGTACGTTCCTGGGTAAAGACAGACTTCTGAGCCCTCGTTTCAAAGCAGCTCGGCAGTGGGGTGAGGATGCTCATTTCTCCTCTTGCCTCCATCTCTCGCAGCCTGAGGAGCAGATGGATTTGTCCTCCCTTGGACACCTTCTGGACGCACCTCAGGAAGCCTCACAGAGCTTTTAGCTCTGTTAATCCAGAAAGTCCATTTGAAAATGACACACAGAAAGGGGTAAGTCCAGAACCTGGTGCAGGCTTAAAACTGCTGCAGGAAAATTTTCAGGGAAAACGACTCAAATGTAAAAGGCTGGAGAAAAAAAATCGCTGCGCTGGTAGAACTGAAGCATGTGAGAGCAGATCCCTAGCTCAGAAAGGGCTTGGCGGATTCCTTGCGATACAGAGTATCTCACAACGTCCTAAAGAGGAAACAGTCAGGCTGCTCCAGGGGGCCATGGTGCGTGCACACATGGGGCACTGGAAGCTTTCTCCGAGGAGCAAAAGCAGCCAGAGGAGTCCCCTGCCAGTATCACCTCAGCAGTGGGTTCTGTGACTACAGCAGGGAAAGAGACTACAGAAAATGCTTTTCACTATCTCAGCCTTCACGAAAGGCTGAACTGTTTTGGGTGCAGTCAGGATCCGCAGCCGTGTTTGGTGCCGTGGCACAGCGGGCCAGGGGCTGTGGCATTGCCTCAGCAACCACCACACTGCTCCGGTCTGTGATAGGAGCGAGTTTGGCAGAGGAAAATGTCCCTGGCTGCCCACACTCTGCTTGTCCTACTCAAGTGAACTGATTCACTGAAAAGGGACAAACCCAGGGCTGGGCTTTTTCCCTACTAGAGTGAACATCACCTGGATGGGAAGCAAGTGATGGAGCTTCTGAAGGCAGCAGAAAGAGGAGCAGGCCGTGGACATCTCCCATCTTAGGCCAGCGCTGCACCAGGCAGCAGAAGCGTGCAACTAAGCTTGTCATTCAGTAACAATACCCACGCCTCTGTAGTCTTAAAAGGCTCTCACATTTTATAATCGTTCTGAAATTAAGGCCTAACCACATATTAAAAGGAATTCAAAGTAAATCAGAAAGTTTAGGATCAGATTCCATTCCTAATTACTGTAATTAACAAACAGGTCCCCACAATTTAAGGACTGGTTTGCTCGGTTGGTTTTTTTTTTTTTTTTCCCACACAGACCCTTTTTATCCAAGTTAAGAACTTTAAAATAACCTCTTTTTACATGAAAACATAAATTCTTGTCCAAGCTGGTTTATGGTGGTATAAAATGAGGTTCCCAGACTTAGACCAACAAGAGAATTCTTCATCCTTTTTATCATCCCTGCTTCTCCGAAGGCAAATAAAACATTTACAAGCTCACTTCCTTCAGACAAGCATAAATGCCAATTTCCACTTTCCTACCAGGTGTGACTGATACCAAATATTCCAAATCTAATCTCGAGAGAAAATGTTTGTCCCCACTGCCTCAGTTAGGGGTGCCAGGGGTGGCTTTAACCAGAGGAGGCGGCGAGCGTTGCAGGCTCCAGGTCCCCGAGGCAGCACTGTCAACTCTTGAGGGTGCTGTTCTTCCATCTCAAAGCAGACCTCGCTGGCTGGGAGCTGGAGGGGGCAGGAGAAATGCTCCACAATTCAAAGTCATTTATGCAGAGGCAGCTGCCCTGGTTTCTGCTGGTAAGGAGGGAAACCGGGTAGAAAAACACAAACGTGGAGGCGTGTGAACATTTATCTGCTTTAGGTGAGGGACTTCTGTGACTGCTGAGGCTTTCTAACTGCACTGAACATTCATCACTGCAGCCAAACTCAGCTCCTGTGTTACTCTCAGGCCTTCGGCTGCCCTGGGCTGCAGAAGAGGTTACCTGGCTGTGCTCTGGAGCCAGCAGCTGGGAAGGGTGTCCAGAGGATGGCATGTGGCAGCCCCGTGAAGAATCGGCATGCTATTACACATTTATTTTACTGCCTTGTTAAACTGCAGCCTCTCATTGCTGCTGACAACGCTCCAGCATGTCCTGGCTGCGTGCGAGACTCTGCGGGGTGAGTGCCAGCACAGCCCAGCCGCTCCTCTCTGCCACCTGCAGAGAGCAGGCAGGTTTGGCTAGGGCAGGGATGGGCAGTGTGGAGCAGAAAGGACGACAGAGCTGCCCTGGGAGTTGAGGAGATGCTGTCCTGAGCTGGGCACAGCACCTGGGAAGTGGGCAGGCAGGCAGCAGCAGCAGTTCTCTGTGTGCACACAGAGCTGGCAGTCAACCGTCCTAGTTTTGTGTAATGAAACAAACTTCTCCCCTCTCCTGTGTTTCCTGCCCCAGGGAGGGGAAACATGATCCTGCACACCAAAGTTGCCACCCAGGACACTTCTCAAAGCAGAGGCTTGATGTGCCAAAGGCTTAGAGTCCAGCAGATCAGTGTGCAGCATGGTTCCACAAGCCAGCCAGGACCTTCAGTGACAGCAGCAGCTGGTGACTGGTCTCCATTTCTGAGGTACAGTTTGGCCCAACAACAGATCATTTAATTTCTCATTACAGTTTACTCCTTTGGAAAAATACTGCTTACAATTCAGAGGTAAACCAACTCAAACCCATGCTGTTTCTCTCTACCCTTTTGGTATCATTCCCCTTGCCTGCAGGGTCTCTATGGCAGTGTCCTCAACCTTGCCATCCTTGTGCTCTACTCACTTCTGTCTCCTCTCCCGAGAGCTTGGTCCTTTGCACTTGCTCCCAGACAGCTAGCTTGGCACCTCCTCACTTCCATTTGCCTGATTCCTGCTCACCTCCATGCAAATGTCACTCTGCCCAGTCTGTTTCCAGCTGGCACAGCCAGGCTGTCAGGGGGTCAGTGGTTCAGCTGACCCTGCATGCTGTACATGGCTCCTCCCTCACAGCTAGGGCCACACTTCACTGACCATAGCCATGGTGCCTACAACACTCCAGATGTTTTTCGGGTACAGGACTGAGTCCTGCTCCAAAGGACACACAGTTGAAAGACTGAAAAAATAGATATGCTAGCACTGGTCCTCGCCTCCCACTGCTCTCTTCTGCAGTATCATGCCCTCTCCTTGGGCTCAAGACTTCCCAGAACACTGTTTACAGTACTACTGGCATGCATCGATTATCACTTTGCTCAAGAGTAGGTGTATGCACAAACCATCTCTCTCTAGCCTAAACAACGACCTCCCTTCTTTCACACCTCCATTTACTTTCCAGCCTTCTGCCTGCCTTACACCCTTCAGCAGTTTCTCTCTGTCTCCAATTCATTCACAGCTGCATCTCCTTGGGAGGTGGAGCAGTGTCCTTAGTCTGTTTCATGGCTAGAGATCTGGGAGACACTGACTTGGCAAGGCCACACAAGCAATAAGGATCGAAGCTGAGAGTTTAATCTCTCCTGTGTCCTGAGCTAATACCACAAGCAAAGAGCAGGCAAGAGTGACTTCTGCTTCCCTCCAAACAAAACACTTTGTTTCCCATGGATTTCTCTGCTATTTTTAATGGGTTTGTTAATTGAAAAGTTAAACTAATTTTTATCTTGAAACAGATTTACGTCTGAAGTGAACTGCCAAGGAAATGCCATCCTTTGATTTCTGCCATGGTATCCTGAAGGGAGCACATAGGAAAGAGCTTTTTGTTTCAGCTCCTGGTGCTAGTCCACAGAACTGGTGTCTCTCCGTGATCCCAGCAGGAAGCGGCACAGAGCTGTGGCTGACACACAAACCATGCACCAGCACAGGAGCAGAGTAGTTACATCCTACACACTCGGCTCCCAACTCTGATTTGAGGGGCAGAGTCTCCTAAAGATACTCTGTGTAAATGCTCACTCGTGGAATACAGTTTTCATGGTATCGCCCACAACAGAATCTGAACATGGAGATTTACCCCTCCTGTACACGTGGAAAACTGGAGCAGAGCCTGTGCCCTGTCTGCACACAGGTGACACCAGCTCCAGGGTGGTGTCATGGAGATGCTCTCATTTCATGGAGATGCTCTCCAAGGGCCTAGGACAGCTGTGCAGGGAGCTCAAGTTCACAAATCCCAGTGTTCAGAACTGTGCTTAAAACTAGACACTGAAGTAATAGGGCACAAAGCCCACTGCACCGCACACCTGGTTGAGCATCACTCCTCAGCAGGGTCTATTGGTTAGAGCAACAGCATCTCCTCACTCTAGGCTCCCTTCCAACCCAAACTATCCTATGAGTCATGTGGTCAGGGTGCAACATCTTTCACATAGGCAAAAGGCAGCTAATGGGGACAAGCAGAACCTGAGCCATGTGTAGGAGACCACGGTCTGTCAGTCCCAAACCATCTAGCTTTCAGCAGGTGCACTTACAAAGATGGGCCAAGACATCAGGAGAGGGCCCCTTAAGTAAAGAGACTTTACTTAAGTGACTTTTTGCTGACTTCTTCAGATTTTAAAAAAGAAGATGGTACAGCATGGCTCAGGCTTCATCACTCTAATTAGTTCTTGTGTGCACTGTGGACATTATTCTGGCAGGACCTTACAAAATCTTGATTTCAGTGGCAGAAAGTTTTGGGGTCACAGGACTCACCTGAAAATGCCAGGGCTTGTAAGCATTGCCTCCAGACTAACAGAAACCCCTTTGACTATTCACTGTAGATGCCATCTTATATCTGAAAGCTTGACCTCCCTGTTGAGCTAAACTCGGCTTTCTCTAATTATGCCACTGCCAGCCCTGGGATTACTGGCATGAGCAATTTAAGCAGGAATTGGCCTAAATGGAAAATGTCACAGGCAGCATGAGGGAAAGCACTCACAAGAAAGCTCTGCAAAGTTCTTAGTCTCTCAGTCACATCACCAATGAATCCAAACCAGCCACCAGCACAGCAGAGGAAAGTCAGCCAGATGCAATCTCAGCTTGGAAGCCATCAGAGTTTTGTTATTAGTTTCAAGCTAATGACAGTGATGCTTCTGGCACCAGAATCTGCCTGCTTCTCCTAAGAGTAACCCCTACACAAAGACAAGGTCACTCACAAACACCCAGGCAACATATCTGGCACTCCTGCCTGCTGGGACAGGACCTCTGCTGCCCTGCAGGCCTGCACACAGAAGCACTCAGCACACCAGTCCTGGCCACACAAACGAGGCATCACTCACCTCCAGATGGACGTTCTTCTGCTCAAGCTGCAGTTTGATGCTGTAGGTAGAACAAGCCCTGACCCGAAGTGCAGCAAGAGTCATCACAAGCAGGTGTCTCTGACAAGCAGAGAGTGTTTCTGAAGGGACCCTAAAGCTGGGAGGTTATAAGGACATTGCAGACTTTCAGAAGAAAGCAGGAATTGTGATGCTTGGAACAAACCATTCCTCCTGCTAAAAGACAGCTGAGAGCTGCCCCACAGAGTGCTTTAAATGAATACGTTCAGAACTCAGAAGAATAAAGCCAGAAGGCTTCTTTTGGTGGGAGCCATCATCCTTTTCATTCATTTCATGGAAGGAGCCCAATGGTATTTCATTTACAACAGCACTTCTGGACAGTGCTGGGCGTTTGCAAGATGTTTTTGTGGTAAATGCTCTCCAAGCAGTGCTGGGAAGGCACTGCCTTCAGCTAGGAGGTAGCAGCATTGCCCTGAAACGTGTGTGACTGTGAAGCTAATCAGTCAGCAAGAGCCCAGGGCTGAGAGGTTTCATGCCAAAGAAAAAGCCCTTGCAAACTACCCGAGTGGAAGCCAACCCGGCTGTGAGCTGGGTTCCCATACTGCAGAAGTGTCTACTTCTTTCCCTTTACTCCTGTCATCAAAAGCAGGAAATGTGAATAAGTTTTTTGAATCTAAGCTATTCATGTTGAGTTATTTTTTCAGGCCTAAACAATTAACCTGGATGCTAAATGTATGCATATTACATGTAACATATTAGCATGAACACAAATCCTAATACGCAGACCCCAGCGTTCAGTTAATGGGGAACAGGAGCAGCACACACTGCAGGATCTGCTGCAGCCCTGCACTAGTGCTGAACAAAGGCTCCTGCAGTAGGGCAAGCAGGAACACTCTGGTGACACACCTCCAGTGCTTGAAGCACTGCACTCGGTGCCCCAGCTGTGTAGCAGGGCACAGCACTGCAGGTTAGCTTGGTGGCAGCAAGGTGGGTGCTCAGCTGGAGCCCTCCTGGGCTTGCTGCCCATGTGCACATCCCTGCTAGGGGCAGGCAGACAGCCGTGCTCCTGCTCTGCCTCGGCTTGGCCACAGGCAGGAAGAGGCCAACGCCTGCATTAGCAGCGGGTCAGGGGAACCCCACACCTTTGTTCCGCCTGCTCAGCACCTTAACGCCAAAGGGCTTTACACCGGAGGAAGAGGCTGTGAGGTGAAAGTGCACATAAACCACGTACCTTGAAGAACTCGGTTTCCTGGTGAGCAGTCCTCCCCCCAAGCGGCCACAGCAGGCTTCCTGCCGGACTGTGCTGACTCCAGAGCGCTGCCTGTGGTCCTGGAGAAGGGCCGCAGCAGCTGTGACAGGCCACCTTCCCTCCGGGCTTGTGCACACCTCGGCAAGCTCCTCTTCGGAATGTCTGTGTCCAGCACGTCCTGGCTATGCAGAGAAACAGGCTTCAGGACAGCCACTGTGCTTCAGCAGGGCAAGTTTCAGCCTCTGCCAAGTGGCTGCCTTCAAGAGCAGGCTCAGTGTTCTGCAGTGCTGTGCTCTATCCCCTTCTCCTCTGCATGCTACCCCTTCTGCTCCCATATTTCCACAAGCAGCCTATTCCCCTCTAAATCATCAATACAAACTTTGTAGTAATATTGCTGATCCTGAATTCTTGCCTTGGGCAAAACTCCTGATCAAATGAGTTGACCTCTTAATTGTGTAAGAACTTGTGACCAAAGAAACCCTGCCTGATGCAGAGAACCCCATGTGGTGTCCAAGCAACTCGGGACAAGAACTTCCTCTGTACACAGCTTTGCTAAGTTGTTTTTTTAAGGCCAGTGAGGTGCAGAAACAGGACCTCAGGGGACAGGCTAGCAATGGAGGGAGCAGAAAGCTGCTCCTATCAGAGGAGAGAGAAACCGAAGCAGTCCCTGTCCAGTGACACTGCTATCCCTGGGATATGCTAGCAAGGTGGCTTTCTCTCCAAACCTGGCTGCAGTGCTTCTGTTGAACAGAACCCACGAGGACTGGATTGTGCCTGGTGCCTTTACTGTCACAGTCAGCACCTGCCCCTGGAAGTGCTTTGCCCTAATGGGAATCTGCAGAGCCAAAGAGCAGAGAGCCAGCTCCCACCGTTTGCAGTTCTTCCACTCCAGCAGGCAGAAGAGCAGGTAACCCACCCAAGGCCAGGGCTCAGCACGCTGGGAGCAGAGTGACACTGCTGAGGACAAGAGACAGGCTCTGGAGAAAAGATCCCTCTCATCCACCTAGCACAAGACCCTCCCAGGTGTGGGCAGCAGGGGGAAGTGCCAGGCACGCTGCAGTTGCCAGCACACCATCTGAGCCTGCCCTCCCACACCAGCTGTGTGAGCCAGGCACAAGTGACTCATTTTCTGCTCCCTTCCATGGGCACAAGTGAGGCAGGGTCCAGTCAGGTGCACCATCCCCTGTCAGGTGACAAGCTCTCAGTCTGTTCCTTGAGCTTGTCGTGGTACTTCCAAGGTCACACAGGCCCCAGGGAATAACAAAGGCAGCGATCAGCAAGCAGTTTTTGTCCCCATTCTCCCAACACCAGGAGAATATGCCTCCAATTTCACTGCTTTTCTGCAGGCTATTTATTTTAGACTTCTGTTCTGAAGAACTGTTTTGAATTCTGGATAAAATTCATGCCTAAAACTATTTACTCTTCTTAATAACATGCAGACAAGGTAAAGTTCCACGGGAGAGCCTGCTCTGTGACAGGTAATGCCCCAGTAATGATGGGTGGGGATTTTCAGGCACTGACTTATGCTGCCTTGGCCCAGAGCCATGGCACCGTGCACTCAGGAGCTAAGCTATCTAAATCCTTGCAGCCCTCCTTTCTGCTTTTGGGAATACAGGACAGGTGTGGCAGTTACTAAACCTGGATACTTGAGAATTCTCCTCTTATTCCCAGGTGTGGGCCATTAATTCTCGCTCAGACTTGTCCAGCTCTCAGGAGGCCCTTTTGAAGCAGACTTTATGTGCATATGTGCACAGGGTAGATGCCATTTGCCTCTCCATCCACTTCCCTGCTTTGTTTTCACTCATCCTTGGATGAGTGAAAGGAGGTCTTGCAGCCTCCTAACGTGCTACACACCTATGGCAGCAAGCCCCAGCACTGTCTGCAGCTCTGCCACACGATACTCCCAATCTGCATCACGGAGAAGTTCAGGCAGACCTCAAGCCAAGCCTCAGTCAAACTCCCAACTATGGCCGCACCAACTGGATCAGCAGACAGCAGAGAACACTTAAGCACAGGCTGATAAAATCTGGACAACCACTTGAAGGGACCTGTGGCTGCTGACACTCCTGTATACCTGGCCACCTGTACATCAGTACAGTGGCACCTTCTGAGCAGCCCTCTGGAATTCTGAGGGGAGAGAAGATGACAGAAGTGAAATTAGGAAAGGCGCACGTTTTTGTGACAGCATTTCTAAGGCAGGGAATTGTGGCAGGGTGACAGTGATTACTGGGGGTAATAAGATGGCCTTCTACCTTCAAGACCTTCAAGATGCCACTGCTGCAGCTCTGCCTCTTAGATCAAAGCACCTCCTTGTGAAAGGAGGCATTGCTATTGGAGAGCCTGGGCCCATCTGGCTTGAAGCACCAGCTGCTGGCAGCGTGAGGGGTAAGCATAGCCTGAGCAAGAGTTTCACTGGAAAAGACATTCATCATCCACAAGAATTTTGTAACCATGACCGAGAAGGCTCTGACATGTGAGTGCTGAAGGACACAGCCTGTTAACCCACGGCACATCCAGGGCAGCAGAGGTCTGCTCATCCTGCCCTCCTTCACTACTGGAGAAACCTGTCCTTCACCCTGCCCGTGCAATCGAGTTCATCCCTCTTCAGACACCAGTGCGAGGCACTCCAGCCACCTGGGTGACCGCAAAGAAGGGAGCAGCACCAGGAGATGCAGCAGCAGAAACTGGAAATAGTTAGCTGCACCGAGGGCAAAACAAAGGCGGCGGCTCCCTGCTGCAAATGAACTCCAGGCAGCGCCACAATGAAGTGGATGTTTGCTATTAGAGCAGAATGGCTCCTTTGCTCACCGAGCATTTGCTCAACAAAAGGGCTGGGACTTTCCAAGGCTGCAGTGAGGCAGGGCTGGAACTGGAAGCACAATCCTGAAACAGCGATCACCACTAAGCTGCGTTTCCTCTCCTTCACCTACTCGGAATGGCTAGGTCTGACAAATCATCCCACAACAGACAACTTTCTACCAAATGAATGACTGGGCTGAGAACCCTCCTAAATGCTGTGCCAAACACAGAGGTGTCCCGAACGCTTCTGCTTTCTGAATTTCCTTTTTTAAACCATAGTCAGGTTCCTGGTCAATGAAACTCTGCAACCCTTCTGCTTCCTGAAGCCTTTCTAACCTCAGGTCTGCAAAATTAAGATTTCTAAAGGTGAGATTTTGGCCTTAGTGTGGGTGAGTCCCAAATGCAGAAAGTAATTCCTGTAATTTCAGAAGAAGAGGGTGACTGAGAAAAGGGAGGTTTGCAGCACCACCATTAGGGACAGCCTCACTTTGCATTTCTGGGCTCCTCCTGAAGCACTGGCATCTGCTGGGTGGTCAGGTGGATCCCTGCTACAAGAGCTTTGCTATCCAGTTGTCCACACTTGGAGGACACAGGGGTAGCAGTTACCAAGAAAGGATCATTATTATTTTATTTTAATATACAATTCAGTGCCTTTGCCCTCAAATACATGAGCACATCACATATCACAGCCTGGAATGGTGTGCTCACATCTAAGGGCCTTACTTATTCCCACTTGTAAATATAAACACAAAGATGTTTCTTTTAGGAAGGAAATGACTGATTGCTCCTCTAGAAGAATGACAAAGGCATTGATGTCAGATCAAAGGGCAAAGCTGTGCAGCAGCAGCTGGGAAAGGCAACCCTGTGACAGAGATCTGCAAGTCTCAAGTAAATAAAACCCAGTGAAAGCTTACCCTGCAGGCCAGCAGAGGCAGAATGCTCACAAGAAAAAAAAAAAACAAAACAAAACCAAACCAAACCAAAACACAACTATGTTTTTCCAAAGGTAGGCTGTGGTCTGGGGTGTTGGTCCAGGGTAGGCTACGAAGACAGAGGTAACATGCATGAAGAGTGGAACAGAAACTACTCAAACAGCCACAAAAGGTTTCCACACTAGGTGGAAGGCTGCAGAAAAGCTCCTCATGATTGCTGTAAGTATGAAGGGAAGATACCAAGTGGGTAATGCACAGGAACATCACCCCCACAGGCTCCTCTCCTTGTCACACCTTTTGCCTCCAGCTCCCACAATTGCTGTTTCCTCAAGAGCCTCTCTGTCTCTGCCTGGGATTTGATGTGGGTTACCTGAAGGTGCTCAATGCCTGTGTCCTTTTTTCCAAGGACTAAAGGGTTTAAAGCATTGTGAGACTGGACGAGGCACATGAAAATATGACACTCTTGCAACCTTCCCTACAGTCACCTGGCCGTGGTGCTACAGCAGCACAGCCAGAACCAGTGCAGAGGACTCCAGCCTAGCAGGGACCCACCTGCTTACAGCAGCTCATCTAACTTGTAACCAAGCAGCTGAAGTGTCCTTTCCTATGCCACATCTCCAAAGCAGCTCCCCAGATGTTTCTGTGATCACTTTTTAGAGCAATTCCATCACATTCTATTTTTATTGTCATACAAAACCCAACCCAACCAAGTCGTACTAGCACTGAAGTGCCCTCCGCGATGGTTTTTCTGCACTGGGACACAGACCATCAAGCAAGCACTGCAGCACTTCCTGTGCGTGGAGCAATGTGGAGCTTTCAGCTGTAAACCAGACAGACTTTGGGAGAATAAACTGGCCTACCTTTGATTTTCTTCAGCTTTCTTTGATGGGGCTTAATGAGCGAGTGGTTATAAAGTGCTCTCAAAGCCTAGGAAAGCACTCCTAAGAGCACACAGTTACTTACCTATTGTGAGGAAAGGATCATGTTTAATGCTTACCTGGAGCTTTGCTCTGGCTCCAGATGGGTGAGTCACTGTCACAGCAAATGTCACAGCTCCAGCTGAGAAACAGAAACACGGGACAGATGTTAAAGCAAATACTTGATGACTGACAACAAAAAGGATCTTGCTGTTAATGAGCTGATCAAAGCTGTTTTCCCAGACTGATCCTTAGACTTCTGCAAAGGCTGGTTTTCCACAGGGCTTTATGAAAACAACAACCACACCCCGCCCCCCAACATCAGCCAGCCAGAAAAATAGCAAACACAGAGACACCTACACTGCCATGTTCACAAACCCCATTCTTCTCTGCCTCCCAGGCACGGCTGGGGCAGCCTGGGGCAGCACACAGCCCACGACTTGCCCCTCTGCATTTAAACAAAGCCTGCTTGTGCCACGCTCAGCGCTGGCAGCAGTGCCCCCTGCAAAGGCACACACCTGTGCCTCAGCCTCATCTCCCACTCAGCCCAGCACACACAGCTCCACCTGCGACAGAGGCATTGGCAGAACTAGGGAGATGTGCACCTGAGCGTGCTGAAAAGCTGAAGAGACAGACAAATTATTTTCTACAACCCCCTTAGTATTACATAAAATACAGCAGAGAATTGCTCCATAACCTTCCTATGGCATTTTATGATCTGGAGGCTTCCTCACATGCCAGCATTTACCACTTAAAAAAACAAACAAACAAAAAAAAGTTTGAAAACTAACCAAGAAACCAGGAGATCCAGGCATTTGCAGTATTTTTTGTTGTTCGCAGGCTCACAAGATGTCAGGGGTTGGAAGGGACCCAAAGAGTTCATCGAGTCCAACCTCCCTGCCAGAGCAGGACCACCCAAGCTAGCTCAGGGCACACAGAACACATCCAGACAGGCCTGGCAAGGCTCCAGAGGAGACTCCACAGCCTCTCTGGGCAGCCTGTGCCAGCGCTCTGGGACCCTTTCCAGTCAAGAAGTGCCAGGTGTCAATTTACAGCCCAGGAATAATTAAGAGGGGGCAGCCCGCGCAGGAACACAACAGCACCTCCGTCGGATACCCGGGGGGCGCCTGCTGCCCCCAGCGCACCACGCGGCCCGGGCCCGGTCAGAGGGGAGGGGACAGGGAGGCCGAGACAGCCCACTCCTGGCCAGGGAGCAGCTCCCTGCGCTGCCCTGCCGAGTGCGGGGAAGCCAGCGGGGAAAGGCAGCTTCGGCTTCCTCCCCTCGGGCAGGGCAGGCTGCGGCCTGGTGCCCGTTCCACAGGACTGCTGGGCCCCGCGAGCCCCCACGGGCCCCTCTGCCTCACTGGAGACAGCGAGATGGCGCCGCAGGCCGGGCCGCACAGCACACGACTTAATGCCATGGCTGCCGCAGCACCACGGGCGAACGGTGCCCAGGGGAGCCCCGCGCAGGCCCCGGCGGGGTCGCCTCAGCCCGGGCCGCCAGGGTCCCGCCTCGGTCCCGCCTCAGCGGATCGCGGCCGGAGCCG
>VWZI01020604.1:1640491-1719878 GCA_013396835.1 Psilopogon haemacephalus | reverse complement strand
GGCCCTGGGGCCGCAGCCCGCCGGGAAGGGCGGTGGCGGCGCCGCCACAGGCCCGCGGGGGAGGGGCGGGACGGTGCCGGTGCCCGCCGTGACTCTGGCTCCGCGCCCCGCCTCGCTCCCGTGGGTGCGGGACTGCGCCGAGGCGTCTCCGGCGCCTTTGACGGCGCGGCCGTGACCGAGCCCAGGGAGAGGCCCGAGAACGGGGATTGTAACCCCCTAGGTTGCGGTCCCCCTTCCCGGGACAGCCCCGGAGCTGCCCTGGCCGCTTTAAACGCCGCGCTTTAACAACTGGTGTTCTTCTTTCCTAGCTTCTCAGTGGAGGTTTGAGTGTCTTGCCAGAGCTCTCTGGGTCCCCGCAGGTTGTTGTAGCAGAGAAACAACTCTGAAGGCAGCCCTGGCACGGGCAGCTGGGCTCAGACAGCGGCCGCCGTGCCTCACTGGGCGCGGTGCTGCTCCGTGCAGGCTGAAAACGCTGGGATTTGAGGAATTAGTTCATCTTCAGCGATGGCTGCCTGCATTATAGTTCTGAAGAGTTAGATTGACACCTCCTTGCCTTCTGGCATCAGGCAGCGTTTGTGATTCTGCCGTCAAAGCTGCGAGGCTGCAATTAAAATACCTGCTTCAGGTGCTCTGAGCACGCTGTGTACAGCGTGTTTGTCTTGTAAGGTCTGTGGGGGGAAAAAGGGGGCAGTGAGGAAAATAGGGGAAAGTTCTGTCAGCCGTGATAGGGGTGAGCTGCCTGGTCTCCAGAGAGGTCAGTGCCCAGCCTGGAGAGGGCAGAAAGGCAGGCAGGAGTGGGCTGTCCTGGGAGTTCTGTGCTGCTGTGCTTTGTGCGAGATCAGCTGCACCGAGACCCTACTGGGGTGTTCCTGCTGAAGGTGCAGAAGGGAGGCCACCTCCTGCTGACGGGTGATCAGGGTCAGCACAGCCACAGCCGCCTGACTTAACACACTGAAACACGTCTTTACGAGTTTTGCCAGAGCAGACGTTGGGATTTTTTGTTTTGGTTTGTTTTTTTTTTGGTGAAAGTAAAGCTAATAAAGACTTTGATTTGTTTGGGAGTCTCTGTGGTCCCTGAGGAGTGCTGTGACACCTTAAGAACCATCTCTGCTTGAGAGGGCCTCTGAGGCAGCAGCTGTTATGCTGTGGTGGGTGGCCAGTTGGTGGCCCAGGGAGAGGAGGCAGTTCGAACTGGCCGCTGCAAACACTACCATTTGCTGGGTGGTACCAGCCTAGGGCTGCTGCTGAGCCCGACCTAATGAGCGGCTTTATGGGAACAAGATGCTGGGAAACTGCTGGCCCCTGCTGTGCTGGGGCTGTCACCCTGTCACAGGAAACCTGTCTGCAGAGAGGAGCCCAGCAGCTGTGCTTTTGGAGCACGGTGTCTGGGAAGTGAACTGCTGAGGCCTCTCTGCCTTTCCCAGCTACCATGTCCTTTACCTGACACTCGTGAGAGTCCTTTATGTCTTGTACCTGCTGCCTTTAAATCTCCTTGCAGCATCCCCTGAGGGATGCCTTGTGGCACCTCTTGGTGTCCAGGATATATTTCCCTCTTGTCCTGCTGAAGAGCGGAGAATTGGCGGCAGGGCTTCAGATAAGCAGGAGCAGAAGTTAGTTTCCAGCCCAGCTGTCAGCCTTAGATGATGGGTGCTGCAGTGCAGGTGGTGCTGCCTGCTCTGCATGGGTGGTGAGGCTGCAGTGCACACCAGAGCATGCTGAAGAGGCTGACACGAAGTGGATCAGCTCCAGGGGGGAGGGAGTGAGGGAGGCCTGTCCTGGCAGGGCTAGGTGGCTCTCTGTGTGACACTGGTTCGTCCTCTGCTCTTGCCTGTGCGCTGCCCGGGTCAAACAGGCCACGAACATCTGGGTTAGTGGAACAGATGGGGAATGGGTGACGCAGTGTCAAACAGCCTGGATAGGACAGAGAGAGCATCTTGGCTGAGAGGCCACCAAAGTCAGTGGGAAACGCTGCTCTCAGAAGAGATCCAACAGGGCTGGGTGCTCCGAGCTCTGCACGAGTCCTGTATGCAAAAACAAAGCTGAGACACAGTGGTGCCTGCTCGCCCGGGGGTGCCCCAGGGGAGCCCACACTTGCCTCTGCACTGGCCATGCCTGTGCAGCCACAGATGCTTCTGCCACTGGCTGTGCTGCAGGTGCAGTGTGCACTCACTCAACTGCTGACCCAAACTGCCCCTTCACCCTTAGAGGCGGCTTGCAAAAGGTGCTGTAAGAGCTGCTGTGTGGCAACAATCAGACAGGCAGGTGTGGGGGGGTGGATCTGGCTGTGCCAATGCCAGAAGGCAGTGCTGGGCTTTTTCTGCTCTGGACTGTGAAGAGTTTCTGGGTAGGAGAGCCTGGGTGTGCTCACAGCTTCTTCACTTGTCCAGGATCCTGATTTTGAGTAACATTCAAAGCACCCCTGCTAGGCTCCCCCTTCACTGTACTGAACCACCCACAGCTGCCCTCCTTAAGGAAGAAAATGCAGAATGGCTCTAGCCAGCACTGTCCTAACCTTTGCGATGGTAGCCTGGCAGAAGGTGGAACAGCAGCTCAGGCTGCTGAGGAAAACAAACAGGACCAGCTGCTGAACTGGTGAGTTCGCCAGTGCCACACAGCTTTACCAAGAGCTCACCAGCAGGGCACAGCAGTGCAGGCAGCCAGCCCCTGTGCTGTTGCTGCTGCAAGCCAGGGGCCCTGGCCTGGACACTGCCCACACTGGGTCGTTACCATTGCCCACTACTACCTTCAGCTGCTTGCTTCCCCAGCAGGTCCTCCTGAGGACAAGCAGGGGGAGGGTGTTGGAAATTGTGTGGTGCTGCCAGGGCACAGGGCTGCATCACTGCAGTGCAGTCAGAGCTTGGCACCAGGGCTGTTCAGTGAGGTACTTCTGACCATGACAGGGAGCTGAGGCTCCCTGACTGACCACCGAGTGCTGTTCCTTGGAGCTGTAGGTCAGTGTTTCAGAAGCCTGCAACAATCCTGCTGTCCTTCCTCTCTTCTCTGCCAGGCATTTCGATCAAGTTGTGGGATGAGAGGGGGAGCAGCTGTTAGCCTTGCCAGGGCAGCAGCTCTGGAGTCCTTGTGCCACCAGTAGGGTCAGGAGGAGGCTGACCTCAGCAGCAGATGAGAAGGTGTCCTGCTCACCAGGCCTGTTTATCTGCTGGAAAGGACCGTAGAAACTGACCAGTGCAGGAGCTGCAGGAGGGGAATATACTTTGTGGATGAGTCAGCTGTGGCTGCTGGCATCTGTTGGTGGCAGCAGTCCCCTGTCTGCCCTGAGTGATTCCCACGCTGCCAGCACCGTGCGGTCCTGTCCCACTGCTCATTCCAGTAGTGATGCAGGTTAGCTTCTTGTGGCTGGAGGGGTCCTGTGAATGTGCCTCACTCACAGCCCTGGCACCACCCTGCTTTTTCTGTAAAGTGTTTTTTGTCTACAGTCATAAGCTTGGACATCATCATCAAAAGCAGGTGCTATAAGGTGACGGAGGAAAGGTCTGAGCACCTTTGCTCCAGAGAAAAAGGACCAGGGAGGAACTGGTTTGGAGAGGCCAAGGATTAATTCCTCCTGTTGGTCAAGAGTCAGGCTGTTAATAGGTTTGAGCTGAGGAAGGACATCTCCAGTCTGAAAATGAAGCTCTATAACTGGAGGAAAAGTTAGACAGTGGAGCCTGCTGCCAAGACAGAGGTTGTGCAACTGGAGATAGTCAGGGTGAGGCTAGACACCCATCCAGCAGGGATGGCTTTGGAATGACTGACTGAACAATGCAAACAGCTTGGCAGGATGACCCAGTAACAGCCCCTTCCAATCCAAATATGCTTGAGAGGCTTCTGAAGTGCAGCTGGCAGCTTGCCCACTTCCAGCAGCGCTGGGACGTGTCCTTGCCAGATGTGCCATCAGTGCCTGCTGCTAAGCCAGGCTGCAGAGGGTTAGGGCTGAAACCAGCACCTTTAACAGCACTTGTTTCCTTTCCTACTAGGTTCCTCTTGCCCTTAACCCATGTGAAGATCTGCTGGAAACACCTCGAGACATCCCAGCTTTCAGCCTCCTGAGCTCTGCTGTGTCCAGGAAGAGGCTGTCCAAATGAGCAAGACATCCCCACAGGCCCCCAGCGCAGAGGCCAACGGAGTCAGCGTCATCTACACCCAGGCGCACAGCAGCGGTCTGCAGCAGGTCCCGCAGCTGGTGCCCGTCAGCCCCGCGGGAGGGGGCAAGGCTGTACCCCCCAGCAGGCAGGGCAAGAAGAGCTCCTTCGTGGACAGGAACAGCGACGAGTACCGGCAGCGCCGCGAGCGCAACAACATGGCGGTGAAGAAGAGCCGCCTGAAGAGCAAGCAGAAGGCGCAGGACACGCTGCAGAGGGTCAACCAGCTCAAGGAGGAGAACGAACGCTTGGAGGCAAAGATCAAGCTCCTGACCAAGGAGCTGAGTGTACTGAAAGACCTGTTCCTGGAGCACGCACACAACCTGGCAGACAACGTGCAGCCTGTCGGCACCGAGCCCCCCACAGCAAACCCCGACAGCGGCGGGCAGTAGGCGCTGCTGCAGCCCCTGCCACGCACCCACGCCCTGACCGAGCACAGACTCTGCTTCTCCTACCCATCACCTCATGGTCTGGGTTTAACACTGAACACTTGACACAGTTACTCCAAAACCCACTTGGGTGCTTTTTTTAGACCTTCCTTTCCTCTCCGGGATTCACCCAAAGCTGTAGAGCTCAGCTCACAGCCAGCAGACAGCTTGCTCCCAGGGAATGGCATTCCCACAGATGGTCACTTAGGGCTTGCACACTGGGAGGAATCCAGCAGGATAGGTCACTGCAGTACCAGAAATGCCTCGCTGGCTGAAATGCCGTTGCAGTAGCTGTGGGTATGCCTCTCCCCTTTGCTTGCTGTGTTACAAGCTGCAGAGGCCCTGGCTTGGTTGCTTTTCCTAGACTGTACCTCCACGGAGCGTGTCCTGCAAAGCACTACCTGGGGCTTTGTTGTCCAGTGGTAGTTTCTGGGGAGGGTGTAGCAATGGTGAGCAGCAGTATATTCTGAGGATACGTACGGGCTGTCTGCAGGCAGTTGGCTTCCCACTGACTGCTGAGGCTGAAGCATCCTGTACTAGAGGTCAAGCAGCACACACAAAAGCTCACTGTGATCCTGCAAGGCTTTGTGAAGGTGCTGCTCCACCTCTTGTACAGGATGCCTCACATCCAACCAGGATCTCACAAGAGAAAGAAAATGCCCAGATGCTGCTAAACCTGTGCTCTGCAAAGCTGCCTTCCTGCTGGGGTGCAGCCATCAGGGAGAACAAAATCTGCAGCTTGCCTAGGGTGAGCCACAGCATTTGGATCACTGCCCCTTGACACTCATCTCCACCTTCATGGCTGCTTAGACTCCAGAAACCCCAAGAGCCCTGCCCCGAGTACCTGCTATACAGTGGGCTTGCTGCAGCCAGCTCACAGCTCTGAAGTTTCTTCAGTCTTGGGTTACTTCCTAACAGTTTTTCTGGAGCAAGTTTCTTCCTCCTAGTGCTGAGTCTTTGCCAGGGTCCATAGGCAGTGGGCTGGGCTGCAGTGAGCGGTGCACAACAAAGCAGGACCTTTGATGTGACCTTAATTTATTTCCTTTTAAACTATTTCATTGCTGGTATGGTTGTGTTACACTGAAGCAGTGCCTGGCTGGTGGATCACTGCCCTGTCTCACTCTCCCCACAGATGACTTTGTAGGATGCTGTTGGCCTCGTGTCTGTCCTTAGGAAGAGAATTGGATATTATCTCTATGAAGATGCTGTTAACAAACCTTACAGAGCTGGGTTTGCATTTACACTTTTAATACCTACAGACAACTTCTATGGATTGTTTTGGATTCTGGTAGTCTTTTTACAAAGATGTTTTTTGGTTCTAGCTGCAGCTTAAGTAGGTAGGGTTGAAAGAGCAGCAGCTAATAAAAACCTTTTGCTTCTAGTGCTGGCCTCTTTTTTCCTCTCCCAAATGCAGAGGTGCCCACCTCAAGCTGCTGTCTGGGGACATGAGTGCAGCAGTCTCCACTCCCATCTTCCACTCAGTAGAAAGAATCAAAACCTGACTGCAGCTTTGGCTAAACTCCAGCTTTAACACACAAAAGAAATGTTAGACTGAAAATGCTGCAGCTAAGGGGTCAGGGAACAGGACACCAAGGCCTACAAGGGAAAGATGACCCAAGAGCATCTGATGTGTTACCTGCAGAAGCTGCTCTCTGCCCTGGCTGGCTGCTCTCTGAGCTAGGACAGTGCAGCCTTGGCCTGCAGCTGGTTTGAGAGGCTGCTGTGGGGTCCTCCCCTAACGGCCAGAAAGCAGTTCCCAGTCTCTGAAGCACCTTTCTGGCTGCTGTAAAAAGATCTCTTAAGTCCCTTTGAGTGGGAGCAATTCTGCTGCTCTGAAGAATGACTTCTTCACTTGTCACTCCTGACAGCTCCACCTGCACTTCTTGTTTAAGCAACCCCCTGCCTGCAGGACACTTCTGGCTCAGCAGCCTCCAGGCTTGCTTTGGTTGCCTAGGGGTGCATGCAGGCTGCGTGCAGCACATCGCTGCAAACACTCAAGCCAGGCACCCAAGATTACACCCAAAGGTCACCTTAGATCTACCCTCAGGGACAGCCTGGCTTCAAGAAAGGTGTCACTCTCTTGTTCTTAGCCCCCTCCTGACAAACAGCAAGGCCAGAGGTGAGGTTTTCCTCTTGCCCCAAGGTGGAGCAGCCCAGGCTGTGTGACAGCAAAATGCCTCATCTTGGCTCTCCGCTGCCAGGCACAGCAGAAGAGCCATACCTAGGTGACCTGGACAATTCTCTCTCCTTGCTGGAGAGAGGCTGGGCCCCTTCTGAACACTATGACTCGGTCTGCATAACCCACCCCTGTTCATGGCAGCCAACAGCCTAAACCCCCTAAGGCAGTCAAGAAGAACTTTCCCTACAGCCTCTGTGTCCCCACCAACACATTCTCCGTGCATTAAACAGCCCTTGACCTGTTTTTAAAGGCTTTGCTTCCCTGCCCATGTAGCAGAACAGTTCTAATGCACTTTTTGATGAAGTGGATAAAATTTTTCCTCACTATAGCAGAGGTTTCTGGAAGGAAGGATGAGATTTATGCCCACCAAGTGACTGCAGGCAAATGGGAGCCAGTGCTGCACCAGCTCCCGTTTGTGCCTGCCCCCAGAAGCAGCACAGCTGTCGCTGGGGCACGCAAAGCAGAACCAGTTCTGCCTCCTGCACACACCAGATCGCTCAACCTGTTCTGCAGCAGAGGGCCCAGCTCCTGCCAGGGCGAGGCACAGCCAGGGAACGGCCCATTAACTGGGCTGGGTCACGGCTGAGCTGAAACACGGCCAGAACTCAGAGCTGCGGTGCTGCTTTGAAACAGCCCAAGCAGCAGCAGGCTTTGGAGTAGCCTCAGCACTGAGCCATCCCACTCACCACAGGAAAGGACTTGAGTGTGCAGGGAACAGGGCTGGGGCCACAAGCACCACCTGGCACCGGGAAAAAAATCTGAATTTTAGAGGGAGACAAGTCCAGAGCAGTTCAGGTCTCAGCCTGATGTCCTCTGCACAAGGACTACACGTACAAGGCTTGAGGCACCACAGCAGGAAGCAGCAGCACAGCCGCACACACAAGCTGCTGCTGTCACACCCTTCCCACTTGCCACCTCCAGCACTTCTCTGGTACAGACCAATGCCCAGCCGTCTCTGAAGAAACACAACCTGGCTCATTTGCTGACCAAGTGACATTAAGCAGGAGCGAGGTCCCTGGGCTGTCCCTCAGTGTGTCTCTGTCTCCAGCGTGCAGCGGTGAGCACTGGGTCAGCAGGCTGCTCCTGGCACAGAGCTGCTCCTCATCACCACCACGGCAGCCTGCAACACCCCCCAAGCCGTGCTGGGTTCTATCACCTGAGACAGGCACTGCAGCTCACAGCTGGTCCCACTGCCTGCCTGCCAGCTCCAGGACACAAGCAGCAGAGCCCAGGTGCTGAGACATGGAAGGCAGCTGGGCAAGCCCTCACCTGGTTAGACATAAGACCCAGAAAGGCCCTGACACCCTGCAGTGCCTTCAGCTCCCCAGCACAGCAGAGATCTGAGGCCATCTCATCAGTGAGATGAATTTCATGCACTTGGAGGAACCAGTGCTGGGTTAAGAAACACATTTATTCTCCTGCAGGGTGATAAACACCTACAGTATGAAGAGTTTTTCTGGGCAGTTTAAGGCTTGCATGCAAGGAAAATCATCTGATGGTCACTATGAATGTTTGTGGTGTACCCAAATAAAAGGCACAGGGTCTCACTCTGAACTGGCTAGCACTGGGCAGTGACTCTGAGCCCTGCACCAAAGGCATCTGTTCCCTTCCTGCTGTTTCCATAGCCCCTGAACACCTCAGCACTTTGCGTCCTAGGGAAGCAACAGCTGGACAAACGTAACAAGCACCAGGCTGGAGGCTCAGCACCCAGAGCAGAGCAGCCTGGCTAATGGTCAAAGCTTCCAGGGCAGAAACTGGTCAGAAATTGAAACAGGAAGGGGGCAGAAGAGCACAATGATCACCAAGCTGGGAGCACCATGATGCCAAGGAGGAATTTTAATACAAATTTGATTCTGCTTACCTCAGTGACTCTGAAATAAGATCCCTAAGAAACAAGAGAAGTGTCCCTGCACCCACCCGGAGCAGCTGATTTTTCTGTTCTGGGTTTGACAGTGCTTGTGCTGAAGCTTAAGAAAGGACTATGCTTGTTAGAATTGCTGCCAGCACTCTGCTAATCCATTTGCTATTCCAGAGTCCCAATCAGCAAAGTGCAGATTTACCAGTATCTGAGGGGGGCCTACAGGAGGGCTGGGGAGGGACTGTTCACAAGGTCTTGTAATGACAGGACGAGGGGGAATGGGTTCAAACTGGCAGAGGGGAGATTTGAACGGGATGTTAGGAAGAAATTCTTCCCAGTGAGGGTGGTGAGGCACTGGAACAGGCTGCCCAGGGAGGTTGTGTCTGCTCCCTCTCTGGATGTGTTCAAGGCCAGGCTGGATGAGGTCTTGAGCGTCCTGATCTAGTGGGAGGTGTCCCTGCCTGTGGCAGGGGGTTGGAACTGGATGATCTTTGAGGTCTCTTCCAGCCTAGACCATTCTATGATTCTATGATTTGTAAGGTGTCTAAGCAGAGATCTGAGAGAGGTGCCAGGCCCCCTGGCAGTGCAGCAGCAGCGCTGGGGTTACCTGGGTATCAAGCGCTGCAGCCTGCCACCTTCGCTGCTAGGGAGGGCATCACCGCACCCCGCAGCCTGCTGCCCCTCTGCCACTCACGGCTGGATGCGCTGCGTTGCCTGTGCCTGCTGGCTGCGGGGCAGAAGCAGTTCCCTGCTGCTACTGCTTGGAGCTGGGGAGGCCCTCAAAGGTCTTGGCTCCGGCCCGGCCTTCTGCCATGAAGGCCTCGATCTCTTGGACGGTGCGTGGCACGCAGGTCAGCAGCTCCATCCCGCTGGCTGTCACCACGATGTCGTCCTCGATCCGCACCTGGCAGACAGAACAGGAGGTGACCAGGCCGTCCCGGCCGGAGCGATCGGCAGGAGCACAAGCTGCGTGCCAGGCTGTGCTGGTGGTGCAGCACCAGGCAGAGCAGCGCCAGCCAGCACTGGAGCTGCCCATCGCCCCCAGCACCATGCTGCACAGCTCTGCAGGATCCAGTCCCCCTTGGGCTGCCAGCCCCTGCCACCCGCCCTGGGATCACACAAGCTCCACGCTGACAGCAGCAGAGCAGCCCCACAGGAGGTGGTGGCTCCTCAGGTGCTGCTTCTGCTATGTCTGGAGCAGCAGCAACAGGCTGAGCAAGACGCTGCATCGGTGACCTCATGCTGCCAATAAATACCAGCTCCTGACATCAGGAGCAGCCAAGGGACGCTGCCCTGGTTCCGTCCCTGGCCTCGCTGGCGCAGGATGTGCTAGGGACAGGGGCGGGGGCAGATGCCTCCTGCTGCCCCCAGCGCCCACTCTCCAAGTGGTCCTCTTGTGCTTCTCACACTCACGCATCCCATGCTCTGTGCTCCAAACACAACAGACTCTCAAGGGAAGAGCTGCACCATCAACCAGCTTGCAGCTGACACTCCAGAGATGGGATTCTAGCTGATGAGAGGGTCCTCAGCAGGTTCAGACATCACTGCATTTCAAACCATGCAAGGGCAAAGCAGATCCTCTTAGTCTTCAGCTCCTGTTCCGCTGCAATGAGAAGCCTGCTCCATTTCTGCCTGCAGAGTCACTGCCCCTTATCTTATCAGAACACTGCTGGGCAGCTGCTGAGCCGCAAGAGAAGCGACCTGGGCAAGGTGTGAATCCCAGGGAACACAGGCTGCCAGGGCTCCCTCCTCACAGCTGCTCTAATTGTTCCTGACCTCTTGACATTTTCAACTAAAAATAAAGCTGGATAACATTTGTACTGCTGATTGCAAAATAATCCATTTGTTCAGGCAAAATGAGTCACCCAGCCCCCGTTAAGCGCTGAAGAGTGCCCGTGCCAGCCCATCTCCTTCCCTCGGATCAGGCTCACAGCATTACAAAGCAGAACTGAACCAAGCCCACGGAGGGCACACACTGGATGTGGGCAGCTGCAGGCCCTGGGGCTCTTCACACGTGGTGTGCCTGAGGGGCCGGTGCCTTGTTGCAGAAGGGGAAGGGCTCCATCCACCTCAACACATTTTAGCAGGGTGGCTTTTTTGATTCCCTGCTTTGCATTTGGCCAGCTGAGCCAAAAGCAACCCAAGGACTCACCAAGACAGTCACATGAGCCTGAATCCTGCCCTCTACCTCACAGCACCCCCAGCACCTGCTTCAGAATCACAGAGCTGCATTGGCTGGGAAAGCCCTCTAAGAGTACAAGGTCCAACCACCATCCCAAGATCACCATGTGCCCAAGTGCCATGGCCACATAAATGGTTGGGTTTCCAGTTTAGTGCTTAGTGACTTTGCCAACACCATAGCACCCTCTGAAAGGGCAGGGAAGCAAAGCAGATGAAAGGCAGACTAAAAGGGAGGGGAAGAAGAGGTGGGACAATGTGTCCATGAGTACAGTAGCTTATCCAAGCCACAGGAGCAAATCAGGGTGGGAAGGAACCAGAAAATGGAGCTGGAGTTATGGAAGGAGCTGGGGGAAGGGGGACGCAGTGGGGCGAGACAGGCCTGACAAATAGTGGACAAAACGCTGAGGCTGCTCAAGAGCCCACCCCAGAGGAGATGTGAAGAGAGAGAGCCTGAAATAAGGAGAGTGCAAGGGAGTGGGAACTGAGAGCTACCAAATATGGGAGAACACATCAGTCTGGAGTGTCCCAGAGCAGCTCACTGCACAGCAGAGACACTGTTAGGAGATGGTGTAAGCAAGCCACAGCTGGGGAGCGCTGTGAAAAGCAGGAGAGCCTGCTCACCACCAGCACAGTGACACATCTCAGATGTGATTTTAGAAGACCACTGGTGCCAGCTCTGGTTGATAAAAGAGCAAACTCATATTGAGCAGGGTTCAACTTCTCTGCTTGAAGGGGAACTGCTTAGGAAACAGAGCTGCCCTTATGTAAACGTGCGGGGCTGGGGAAGGCACCTTCCTGGCCCCATCTTGCACAAGGTGGTTTCTGGAAGAGGCTAACAGGCTCTGTGCCACACAGTGATTCTCACCTCATGCTGCCAGTCCTCCCTGCTCTTACAAGCAAATCCTTGTCTCAGACAAACTTCATTTCAAAGGTCCAGAGGATCAAGATTAGCAGGGTGAGGCCACCTATTGTGTTAGATCAAGTGATATGGTTGGAAAAAGAAGCTTCAGGCACAGGCCCTTCAGCCAGGCTCAGAAAGAAGCAATAAACCGTAAGCTAAATATAGGTTAGAAACAACTGCTCTTACTTTAACTTAATTACGTTAATTAGACAACTTAAGAGAAAAGGGTTTCTAAGCAGCTAGTTGCTGGTTTTGGCCTTTCTACAACTCTCCTTTCTCTGACAGGAACTCTGAGAAAAGTTAACTATTTCACTAGGGTGACTGCTTTGCTGTGCAGGCTGTCCCAGAGGCTGTGCAGCATTGCTGCTGTTGCACCATCTGCAATGGTAGGAGCAGAGGAGCAGGAGGCTCACTGCCTAGTGAAGCATTGCAGTCCATGGCACACAGCCACCATCAGACTGCAGACACAGCTCAGCCCTCCAAAAGGCTGACTGCACAGCTCTGCACACCAAAGGCAGAAGCAATCAATTGCCCTGCTTGCATTTCCCATCTGCTCCTAAGGGAAGCCCCAGCGTTTGGAGAAGTGTTCAGGGTGCTGGGCTTTGTAAAGCTCTTGAGCTTTCAGACGAGAAACCTCTGCAAGTGGAAGCCAGCAAAGGATGCAATGGTTAGCTGGCTCACAGAATCCTTCCCTAAGCTGCACAGACTTGTCCCACGTTAAGCCTGCTGCTAGTTCTACAAAAGGAAAGGCCAGAACAAAGACGAAATATTTAAGAGCAAGAAAAGGCTGAGTGGCTGCACTGGGCCTCTGAGCAAGCATCGTATGAACAGCATGAGGCAGTAATCAGCTTACGGAGGGTGGAAGTGTCTGACCCTTAAAGGGCAGCACTTGGGGCTGGTGTTTCCCCTTCCCTGAGGAAGTGGCTCCTGCTCCTGAGCAGCACCCAGCCCTGCACGCAGCTCTGCTGGCACAGCCATGGTTATTTATGAGTTGCACGGGCAGAGGCCAGCACCCAGGGCAGCCCTGGGCCCAGAGGCTTTGTGACCTGAGTGAAGCTGGCCTTGGCTCTGCAGATGGGGACCCGAGCGAACGCCCGGAACTGGCCACGGATGGGCCGCAGGTAACAGCTGTGCCCAGCACCCCAGCCCCTGGGTGACAGTGGGGGCGAGTTCCTTAACCCACCTCGGCCCCCAGCACACCTTCTCACCTCTCTCCAGGGGCACCAGTGCTTGGCCCAGAGCAGCTCGCTTGGGTCTCCGAGCAGAGGCCTGGGTGCGTGCTGCAGGGAGGCAGGAGGGCTGGCTGCAGAGCAGGCTCCTCATAGCCAGCCCCGGGCAGTGTGGTGCCAGGCAGCAGCGGCAGCCCTGCCCCTAGGGGCACAACCAAAGAGCTTCTCACCTCAAGGCACAGACTTGCCACAGACAAGAAAACTACCCAGAGCCAAGAAAAGCCATGAAGCAGAGGTGAACTCATTAAACTCCACGCTCCCTGTGTGGACAGCCCCACTGGGAATTCCAGGGGTGCTTCTCTGGCTAATAGGAGTTCATTTTGGAAGTGAATTACACTAAAGCAAATAAAGAACACTTTAATTAGTGCTGAGCTCTGCAGAGGGAAATGCAGCACTCTGTTCCCTTGCAGAATCTATTTTTCCTTTAAGCTTTAAAGGGAGTCTGGGCTGCCTGTAGTGAGCTAGGACTGACACCAGTGCTGACCCCTGCACTACTGGTATTTGTTCCTGAAACCTGGGCTTCCCAAGAGCTTTTTGAATGCTCTGGAGAAAAAGGTTTCTGACATACTTTTGAGAGAAATCCTCACTCTGGAGAAACCAGAATGTACCAGCGTGTGGGCAGCTCAGCACACTACAGAGCAAGCTGCATCTTCTGCTTATGCAGAATGGAGTCAGAGCTGCAAAGCTGTAAAACTTCACCCTGCTCATGTCCTAATGCAGCTTTTGTGTGGAGCTCAGAAATACTCAGATGTGCTTCTCTCAGATTCCACTGCCATCCTTCTGCACAAAATCAAGTGACAACATCTGGCTGGGCCTTTATGTGTATTATTATTTTTACTCTCTAAGTAAAATATATTGTTCACAAGGGGGCTGGAGATTTAGATCTTTGCTCAACTGCTTTTGGGCAGCTCCTCCTTTATAGCAGTTTGTTGGCTGGGTCTCCTAACAAGTCATCATTACAGGAAGCTAAGCAAAAAATGGGAGAAGGTTAGGCCTCCTCTTGAAACCTCTAGAACAGAATTGCCTCATCCAGCACCTTCCTACCAAGGCAGAGATCCTATGCTCTACACACTCACAGGGGCAGCAGGTGAGCCACGTGCATAGCCCAAGGTGCAGAGCTGGAGCAGGCATCCACAGCAAGCCATGGGAAAGCATGGGATGTGCAGAGCATTTCCAGAGCCGGCTCCCCAAGGATAGGCTCGGCTGCTGAACAGCTCTCAGAGTGCTTACAAGGGAAGCACAGACAGTTAAATCTGGCTTTGCTCTGGTGCTGAGCTACTACAGAGCGCTACACGGCTCCTTCAAAAGCTGCCTCAGTGTGCAGTGCCACATTCAGTGTGCTCTCAGCTGGAAAAGGCAGAGTCAGCTGCCCTTAGCCGGGCACCATCTCAGCTGCCTGGCAGCCAAAACAGCATGGACCTGGTAAGGTCCCACAGCTCAGCAGCTAGGGTAGAGCCCCATGTCTGTGGAACAGGCTGCACACAGATCACATGGGGAGCTCCAGGGCTGGCTGCTCAGGAGCTGCCTGCTCACACCACTGGCAGTGGCCTAAGTGCCTGCTCTGTCGGGCTGCTGCTTCAGAGCCAGCTCAGACCAAGAGAGCTGCCATAGTGCTCCATCCTGGCTGGCATGTGCTGATAAACGAGCCGATGGCAGCAGCAGACAGTTCCTAACGAGTGACTTTTCACATAAGAAGATCACCACTACTGGCAGTGATTGTGAGCTTTGCTGAGACCCAGCAGAAGAGCCGGGAGGAGGATGGGGCACTGCAGCTGCCTGCTCTGTCTGCTCTGAGCATGGATAGGGAAGCTCAGAGAACAATATGGCACCCCCAGAGCACTCGCCCTGCGCAGATGAAGGGCCCCTGGATGCCTCCACAACGGCTGAAGGTTCTGTGAGGATGCTGTCCTCCAGTAGGAAACGTGCCCTGGGCAGGGCGGAGGGATGAAGCCCTCTCTTCACACAGCAGCTGCAGGAACCATCTCTGGGGTGCCGGCTCCCTGCGGGGTCAGCCACCCTGCCCGCACACGCTGCCGCCCCAGCACCGGGAGCACGGCGGCAGCAAGCAGACAGGAGCCCTTCCGCCTCGGAGGCACTCACCCCGCCGAAGCCCCTGAAGCGCCGCAGCACCTCGCCGTCGATGAAGCAGGCCTGCGCTGGGTCCCGCAGCGCCTGGTCCAGCAGGTGGTCGATGAAGTAGATGCCCGGCTCGATGGTCAGCACCATGCCCGGCTCCAGCCTGCGCGCCGTGCGCAGGTTCCGCAGCCCCGGCAGCTCGATGCGCTCCACGCCCTGCAGGGGAAGTAGAGACCTGAAACACAGTCAACGCCGGCGCGCTCCGGAGAGCCCCTCCTGGGCGGACTGCTCCTTCACAGACCCCAAACGGAAGAGACAGGGGCGGCAGAGGCCTGGCGCCGTTCCACTCCCAGCCCCTCCTGTAGCTGCCGTGCGGCGATGGGCAGCCTGCACTCAGCGCCCAGGCTGGCTTTGCCCCACACCGATCCCGGACCTGGACACGCTTGGTGCCCTCGGCACGGGGCTGCGCTGCACAGCCACCGTTCCCCAGGCTGCACGGCCATCATTCTCTGCGCTGCACAGCCACTGTTCCCCAGGCTGCACGGCCATCATTCCTGCACTGCACAGCCACCGTTCCCCAGGCTGCACGGCCATCATTCTCTGCACTGCACAGCCACCGTTCCCCACGCTGCACGGCCATCATTCTCTGCACTGCACAGCCACCGTTCCCTACGCTGCACGGCCATCATTCTCTGCACTGCACAGCCACCGTTCCTTGCTCTGCTGCTTTCAGCTCCCGAGTATGGTGCCTCCAGCAGCCTGCAAAGGCTGTGCTGGCCCATCTGTGCCACGGCTGAGCCAGCCCAGGCCTGCAGCGCAGAGCAGCTCTCCAGGGTGGTGCCAGTGCTGATCCTCACTGAACCTCAGTGACATTACACTGCTACCACCTTGATTCGGGAGCAGTGAGTCTACACATGGCCTCATAAAAGCAGCCCGTTTGAAAGTAAACCAGTGTCAGACTGTGAGGCAGCAGGGTGCTGGCTGATAGCAAGACAAGCGAAGCCCAGACAAGCCCTGACTGGCCCAGCACTCCCTTCTGCCCAAACGCCAGCAAAGAAAATGATAGCAGAGGACATGCTTCCTCAAGGAGCTAGAAGCACTGCGAAGACTGGTCCAGGAGATTAATTTTCTTCCCCCAAATGTGCTAGGTATTGCAACATGGTTATAAATAGACCTCAGCCCCATCGGCTTCCTGGCAAACCTTTGCAAAACATCACCAGCCGAGCACGGCCACGTCCGGCAAGCAGCCCCCAGCCCGGCAGTCTGCACACTCGCTGCTCACCAGCACTCTCCCACCTCAGCAGCTGAGCCGCAGGCTGGCAGGCCAGCAGAACACGGCCCTATCTACCTGGGCTCCAGGGACAGCTCCAGCTCTCGCTCCCAGCCAAAGGTCTGGTCACTTTCCTTGGCAGAAGAAGTGGCAGCTGCTCTCAGGGCCCCCAGCAGCACGACTGGCATCGGGAGGGCAGAACGTTGCCTTTCTCTAAGGACCAAGCGCACTGCCCAGCACTACTTTGGGTGCCCTGCAGCAGGTGCAGCTCACCTCAGCACAGCTTCTTGTGTGAGCAGTGCAGAGTGACACAAGAGAGTATTCTACACAACAGCCACTTCTGGGTCTCACTGAATCACTCTTCCAGATGTGCTCTGAAGAGCAGAGTTTGCTCCTCAGCTCCACTGGCAACTCAGAGCTTTCAAAGCTGCTTGCCAAAGGCAGGCATCCTCAGTGCTCACTCAAGCACTGCTGGGTGAGGTTTTCCCTTTGCAGAGCTTCTGTTCCAACTCACAGAAGCTTCAGGGCACACTGGCCTGGACCTCTGGGGGAGGTCTGCCCACTTTTCAGTGATGTGGAGCATTTGCTTGCTCTCACAAGCCAGCAAGTGCATCCTGACCCTTTGCCCTGCCTGCTCTATAAGTTTTACTTCAGTGATGCAGAGCATTGCACTACCCTGAGAGGAGGAAGCACAATTTGGCTGAGGCCAGGAAGCAAGAACACTCTGATATTTAGCAGGGCACTCTGCATTTATACTCTTATCAAAACCCAAGGAGCATCAATATAGTTCTAAAGTTGAAACAATAACTGCACTGAAATGGAGCCATTTTTCTCGCTGCTGCTGCCCCATGGGGTTTGGCATCCCACACATTCATTGTAATGCCTAAAGGAAATGAGGGCATCCAATCTTGTGGATTAATCTCCCCACGAGCTGTAAACAATTAGATTAGTGTCTGGACCTTCTGGTGTCTTGCCAACTATCTATCGGCTGCTTTACAACAAACAACCCATAGCTGGCTTTTAAGTACACTTCAATTCTACTGGCAAATGCCTTTCTGGGCAGGCAATCCAAGACAGATGCTGGAAACACGAATGCTGGGGAGGCAAACAATGGCAAACATCCTCTGAAGGCAGCCCTGGCACTGCCACTGCAGTTTTTGGCCTTTTATTACAACAAATGAGGCTGGCCACCAGGTGATGGTGGAGCCTCATGCCCACTGCAGACACCTCTGCACAGCCACCAAGGCAAGGTGCAGACACTTTGTTTGGACTGTTCACCCTCTGATTCTGCTTCAGATATTCCCTCTGAGAAATCTGCCCTTTCTCACCAAGGCAAGGGCTGGTGCTGCCACCGGGCAGCATAGCCCTTATGCCATTCATGGATTTCCTCCCTGGTGAGGAAGAAGCTTCCCTGGATGCTGCACCCCCTGTTTTCAGTGATAACCACAGCGACGTCACAGCAGCAGGACCCTGCCACACTCAGTGCTGCACAGTGGCCTTGGCAGTGCTGGGCTGATGGCTGCACTCGGTGCTTACCCAAGCTGAGCAGCTCCATGGCTCTGTGCCCTGTGAAGCACAAGCTCTCTCCAGGAAGGGCAGAATGTGACCTAGAGAAGAGGAACACCTGGGCAGCTGAAGAGCACCTGCAGTGCCCTGCTGGCTAATGGCTTTTTGAAGAACTGCTTCTTTTCCTGTCCATTGCAACAACAGCTTCCATCTGAAACTGTTATCTAACGCTGCCTTTATGTGGGGGTTCTGCTCCCAGTTTACAGCTGGGACACTCCCCACAGTAAGCACAGATGCAGGAGTCTGTCGTTTGCAACTGTACTGCTGCCAACAACAGCAGATTCCAATCAATGGTTCATGTAAGGTAACAAACCTCAGCATGTCCAGGCAACAAGGACTGTCAAGGGAACAAGAGAATTAGTATGGAAGCTGAATTCATTACTGTCCAAGCAAAACAAAAGTCCAAATTACATGTGCAGTAAAACCAAACCTAGCTGTAATTTTTGAATAAGCAGGGAATTAGGTAGGATGCAAATATGGCTGACCCTCAGAAACAGGCTGTGGAGGAGCAGGAGATGCAGTGTCCCCTGAATGCTTCAGGGCAAGGATGCACTACTGCCTGCTCCTGAGCAGCTGAGTGGCTCCTGGGGTGCTGATGCAGTCTAGGCTGTGCCGGATGGGGCTGGCTAAGTGCAAAGTGAGCAGGAGCAGAACCAGGCTCAACCGGCTTGAGTGAGCCTCAGCTTGACTGTGCCTCAGCCTGGCTGTGTCGGAGGGCAGAAGCAAAGCCCAGGTGATGTGTCTGTGCTGCCTGGTCACTGCTACAGGCTCATTACAGCACTAGGGATGCACAAGCAGAGATGCGAGGGCACCCTCCCTGCTCAGCCACCAGGCAGCTGTCTCCTGAGGCCAGCAATGGCAGCAGAACCTGGCCACAGTATAGGGCACCAAAGCTGCTCAAAACTGCAGGCACTGAAACACTCCCAGGGGCTCCTGCAGTGATGCTGATCAGTCTCTGGTACTTTTCTTCCAGCTAAACCATCCCGGAGCTTCTCCAAGCCTGACAGCCTGTCCCAGTTGGGCCATATGCAATGAAGTCCCCACCACCTCCCCAAGCTAAGTGCCATCAGGTATTTAAATGCCTCAGTACACCAACATTGTATTTAGACTGCAGGAACTCAGCACTTATGTGAAGCCTCAGCTCTTTGCCTCTTCCCTTCTCTCCCTCCAGCTTGTGATTAGCTCGGTTAGTGCACAAAGCAGGGAGCCCTCTGCAGCTAATAAAGTGTCCTCAATTCCACTGCATTGGCTTCCGGGCCCTACTCTTTTTGCCCGTTTCTCTTGATGACTGCTGCTAATGAAGATTGGTTTATTCAATCTCTCTGCCCCAGCTGCCCAGAGTCACCTGAAGGAGCTGCTCATCAGCCTCGCCTCTGCAATCAGCAGCAAGTTACCAGGAACATGCCCCAGGCACCACATACCACTTGTGGCATTTGCAAGTCAAAGCTTCCACTTCTGCAGAAGAATCTAATTACTAGCCGGAGCTTTTGGGACACAGCTCCAAGTTCATTTTGGGGAAGCAGAGGGCAGATGATGTTTAAGTGGCTGTTTTCACTTGTTACATTTTTGTCTTTTCCTAGAGGTTAGCTGTGGTATCAGTTTTAAGCTGCCTAATCACTTCGCTGCTATGGCAGGGGATGCACCTGGCACTGCCTGCTCAGTCACACAGAGCTGGATTTCAACCCACAGTTCCAGTGTGGATTCCATGTAATTTTTACTTCCTGATCCTCAGGTGTCACCAAGCCCCATTGCTGTCATAATGGAAATAAAATTAACAGCTTAGATATTTTCCTTTTTCTTAAAACCTAACCACGAGTTAAAGCCCAACGGAGGGCAAAGTAACAACCACCAGTAAGAACCAGAGGTGACAGCTCTGCCCTAACCCTGGAAGAAGAGGTGGAATATTTAGGTAGCCAGTTCACAGGACATGGGATGAAGAGTTGCAGAAGCTGCCAGCAACACTGCAGTAACATCAGCCCCATTTAAACCCCAGCGGGCAGCTTGCCTGGTGACACACAAAGCGCAGCCTGGAGCAGAAGAGCTTTTCCTTCGGCATCTCTGATGCTAGTAATTGCACAGCAAAGCCCCTAAAGCACACCTGGGATGGGTTTTATACAGAAAAGCTTCGGGTTCTCTCTCCTCCTGCGCCTACAGTGAATTGCTCAAGCACACACAACCTCTGCTCCTCTCCGAACAATTTCAGAACCATTTGGACAACAAATATTCAGAAAAAAACTCTCTTAGCACACAAAGTCTTCTGCAAGAAGTAAAGCAATCACAAGCATCTCCTTCAGAAACATTAACCAGAACTAACAAACCCACAACAGGCAACACAAAGCCTCCAAGCACAGGGCAGTTCCCTTCCAGAGGAGGGAAACCCTGTGCAGGGAAGGCAGGGCTTGCACCTCCGCGCTGCACGGACACTGCACCTCAGCCTTCTCTCTGCCTCAGCTCCCCCAGACACCCAAACCCCAGCACCTGACCTCATCTCTGATTCTATGGAACTGATGAGCACACACAAGGTGCTGCAGCAGGGTAAGAGGATCTATTGGGTCTAAAGCTGGGGGAGGTGTTAAGACCCCTCCTGGAGAATCCGATGCCGCAGGGAGCTCTGCTGGTTGGTGTCTGACCCAGCAGGCAGCAGCGAGCACTCTGCGTGGAAGTGCTGTAGGATTGAAAATCTTCACTGACTGCTTCTTGCGTGCTCAGCTGCTCACAGCGACACAACTCTGCTCTGCAGGGACTCAGCCAGAAGGAAGGTGACTCCAGGGGACCCCATTAAGTAGAAGCAGCAGGATTTACTTCCCGATCCTTTCTCAAGGTGAATGAATGCTTGCAAGAACAAATTCTATAGCTGGGGAAAGGCCATTTCACTCTCAGCTCATAGAAGCACCTATCCTGCAGGTTGTTTTGTGTCTGCAGGTCCTGGGTAGGCACAGCTAGAGTGAGGCTCTGCAAAGTTCTGACCAAGCAAATCAATTTGCATCACCGAGGCTCTGCACAAAGGCTTTAGGCTTCATCCTCTGCTTCTTCAAGGTGAAAACATTAAGGCATCATTTGCAATGCTAGCCACAAAAAATGACAGCTCCTGCTGCAGCAGAAAGCAGGATACTGCAGGACAACAGCTCCTGCCTGAGCAAGGAAGGGAGCAAGAGGATTCCTCTATTCTCTAGTTAGTTTGGTGACCTAAATCCCCAGTCAGTCATCTGGGACCTGGGAGCAGGATCTGTCACAGAGCCAGCTGCAGCCTCTCCACCTCCCTGAGCAGCAGGCAGCTGCAGGAGGGCAGGGATCAATCCTAGCCCGGCAGCCACGATGTGCTGCTCCGGAGCAGCCACAGAAGGATCAGCTTTTCATGGGGACACAGCTGAGTGGCACTTCCAACTGAGGGAGAAGACAAAACAAAAGGCAACTCTTACTTCAGCAGATGCTAACATCGCAGCAGTTATTAACCTAACTTCAATTAACTGCCTCATTATTACAGAAAGCCATCAAATGTACTTAGAGTTCTTCAGAGCCTCACAGTCAATTAATAGAACATGAAATTGAATCAACTCAAGCATCTGGAGACGCTGAACCTAGATTGAAATGGAAACTTCAGCCCCATCTACCTCAGGGTCTGGAAATCCAGGATCACCTACCACATTTTCTGCACTGCAGCAGGCACAGATCCTCGTTTCTATCCCACATCGAATTCACCCAGAAACAACGGAGAGGGTGTGGGAAAACCATCTCCAGCATTACATTTTACAGCTGAAGTGAAGCCCAGTGGAGTTCTCACCCTTTGAAGCTAGCTCTGGCTGACTGAGGGCCAGATTTTCTGAAGTGATTAGTACCACTGGGGCTGAATTTCAGGGCTGCTCGAGTTGCAGTCAGACCCCTGGAAGCAGCAGGCAGCTTTTCAAAGCGGCACTCCACGCCTGCTCTCCCTGTGAGGCACATGGCAGCCCCCCGCAGGAGCCCTGGCTCCCAGAGGGGCTCCTGGCTGCTTCTGCAAACCAGGACACTCACCCGTGTGCTCCAACGGCAGCACTGCTGCTTGGGGCCTTGCACAAACCTTGCCCCCAACACAGCTGCTAAGCTGCCTCTGCTGGTGGCCAGAGCCGATTTTATTTTGTCACAACAGAAGAAAGAGGAAGGGCAATGTCCTGCTTTCTGGTACCCCAGAGTGGCCTTAGTGGAAAGCCTGCAAAAGTCTTTTGCAGTATTTGTCAGAGAGGAAGAAAGTGCTGGTTTGGTGCTGCATGTGAAAGCAGCTCACTGGAGAAGATGAAAATTCAGTGCTGCCAAATCTGAGAAGAGCAATCTCTGGCTACCAATGAATAACTCATCTGAGCTAACAATGTCTGGAAATGGTTGCTTTGGAACACACAACACTCTGTGACAGATAAAAATTAGGAAATTAAAGCTTATTGTGTTATTCCAAATGTAACTGTTTACACTTGAGGAAAAATAATGGAATAAAATCCACTTGGAAAGTTTTTATTTAAAAAAAAATCCTTTGTAACGCTCCCAGGAACTCCTATGGCCAAAAGCTTCTCAGCTAGCTAGAAAACAGGAGCAATGATACTACAGGCACGGGCTTGGTGCACACCAAGCACACAAAGGGCTTTATGAAATCCCTGCTAGCTGCCCAACACCTCACACACCCCCCCCATGTCCACTCCACAGCCTCCTAGATGCTTCCAAAGGTGTCTCCTCATCAAACAGTGAGGCACAGACACAAACTCTTCTCCCGCACGGTACGGGCACACAACACTCACAGGAGAGGGGCCCAGCTGCTCAAATTGAGATTTACCTGGAGGACATCACGTTCCCAGAAGCCTCCTAATGCCTCTCTGGCCCCACAGCCCCCTCCTGCCACGGACAGGAATCCTGTGGAAGCCTCCTGTAAGAGCTTCAAGCCCAGAGGAGAAGCCTAACGAAGCTGACCCCGTCGCCAGGTTTTGAGCTGGGTTTTGCAGCACCAGGTGCTCCAGTCCCTCACCTTGCTGGGAGAGCCCCAATGAGCTGGGCTGGAGGGCAACAAGAGCGATCACAGAGGTGTTTAAAGGGGCTGCTCTTTTGCAGAACCCCAAGTTCACTCTTGCTCAAACCAAGCTGATGCCACACACCCACCTCTGTGCACACTGATATGCAAAGACAGGACTCCAGCTGCATGTCTGTTAGCTCACACCTGGGCTGCCCCCACAAGCAGGAAGGGGCTTCCTTAGGACTGGTTTTCCAGTCAGTCAGGGATGCAAACACTCTTAAGCTCGGGATGTAGCTGCCTGTCTAGTTTTCGTATTTCCAGGTATAAAATTCTCTGGCTGCAGAGAGCCCTGCACAGATCTGCTCTTTTCCCCTGAGCAGGTTCTGCATGGCAGTGCAGAGCCTAACTCCTGACAATCCAGCCCCTGGACCCATTCTGGGCTAGAAAAGGCTGCCCTTCCACAGCTGTACTTCCAGCAGAAGGACTGCCCCAGCAGATGCTGTGGTGGACAGTTAACAGCTCTGCATCTGCTCGCTGCTTCAGGAACTGAGTCTGGGGCTCTTGGGCAGGCTGCTGAAGAGGATGGCAACTCTGTGCAGGCTGCTGCTCCATACTGCTCCCAAAGCAGTTCCAGAAATGCCCCTAGAACTGCAGGTCCTTGCTCAAACTGTCAGAGTTTCTAAGCAAAAGCCAGCATGGTACTTTCCCTTCTCACAGTTCTTTGCACTTGTTCATACAGTTCAGGTATCTCCATTTTGAGACTGGAGATCAGAATCCAAACCATGCTGAGGAGACAGCTTACTTCCACATGACACAGCCACTGGGATGTACCTGGCCAGTGGCAGCAGTGAGCTCCCACAGCTGAGTAACAGCTGGCATGCAGCAAGAGACTCTTCCCACTGCAGGCCTTGGGTAGAGTGAGATGCCCTCTGCCACTGCACAAGGTGACAGGTGGCACAGCGGTGACGCAGGCAGGCGCAACACAAGGCGCGCAGAAACGGCACAGACAAAGGATGCCCAAAGGCTGCCATCAGTTAACTGCTCCCCACGTGCAGCTCCCATTTTAATGAGCTAACAAATTCCTTTAACAGAGACTGCAGAAAACATCCCATGCAGAACTGCACTAAATGCACCTCTGCTGCAGCGCTGGGGAGTTGGAAGTGGCTCATCAGGCATGCAGAGAAACGCTGGTGGAACTGAGAGGGGTTAATCCCTCAGGCACTGACATGGGACTAACACTAACCTCTGGGTAGCCTCCAACGTCGTGCACGTCGATGCCAAGTAGATGTCCGAGCCCGTGTGGCATAAATATTGCACCCAGATGAACCTTCACCATGTCATCCACGTTGCCTTTCAGGATGCCAATTTTAGTCAGCTCCTCCAGATGGACTCTGTCAGCCAGACGGTGCATGTCAGGCCAGGCCACCCCTGGGAGAGCAGACACAAGAGCTGAGTTAACTCCTGCTAACAGTTGGTGAGATCACTTTCACAAGGCAGATGCACCACGTGCTGGTTGTTCATGGAAAGAGCAGCTCCATTAGCACAAAAATCCTTTAAAGGAGACAAAACTACCTGAGCATGCATGCAAGGCACAGAGCACTGCAAGCGAGGCAAGGAGCAGCACCTTATAGCCCGGATGCAGACACTGCAGCTGAGCATGCCTGTGCAGACACAGAAGTACCTGAGCGTTCTGACAGCTTATCAAGTGCCAAATTTAGGATGCAGAACACGAATGCTACACTCCCCTCATTTCACCAATGGCCATGCCCCGGAGACAGGCAGCACCTTCCTGCGTACAGAGGATTTAAAGCCCACGTCCTTCTTGCAAAGGCTCTGCAGAAATGAAGGGCTGCCTTGTGTTCTTGGGCTGTCTAAAACACAGGGCCTCAAGCAGCCTCACAAAACCCTGCCGGCTGCCTGCAGATGGTGCCGGCAGCCATCGGACCCCTCTTTGGTATCCTGCGTGGCTTTGCTGGACAAACTGCTGGGCAGGAGGGACAAGGAAGCAGCTCTTTGGTTAGAAACAGTGCTGGCTTAATTAGTTCACTATGGCTTTGAGTCATCATCAACAGAGTCAAGACAACTAGGGCTAAGGTACAGCAGAAGAACATTGTCCTTGTTCAGCTTTGGCATGATTAAGCAAAGAGGGAAGGAGCAATTTTTAAGGCAACCCCCACCAAATTCCATTTGCTTCAGTCCAGTTAAAGAGGCAGCTCTGGGGGCTCGTGAGCACACTGGCATCTCTTAATCACATTAGCACTTCTCACTGCAAGTGCTCCAGAGGCTGGAACGAACTCATCCTATGGGAGAGCTTGAGCCGCATCCAGCTGCTCGCTGTGGCTCTGACAGAAAGGGCAGCGGCAGACTGAGCAGCGAGCAGCTGCTGTGCCTCGCACACCCAAAGGCAGCCTCCTTTTCCTCACCAGACTACTCAGAGATCAGACTTCTCAGCCTTTTGCAGGCAAGCAGCTGAAGAGGTCCCTTCCTTGCCCAATAAGGCCACAGGCCAGAGGTGAGGTGCACAGTGAGCTGGACAAGCTCTCAGCTGCTGTTGCAGTGCTCAGTGATGCTCACTCACAAGACATGTGCAGGCTTCCTGTTCAAAATGTGCTCTCCCTTCTTTAAAGAGCTCTTGAGAGTTTTCCTTCAGGTAACTGAAAAAGCCCCATCTTCCCTCCCTTACCACAACTGGAACCAGCAGCTCCTTGACAAGTCTGTTCAGGACAATCATATTTTGCAAGATTTTATCCTTCTGAGCACTGCTCACACTGCAATTCCTCCTCTCTAGGTCCAGCTGCATTTCACAGCTCCCTCACTCTGAACTCCAGTCTGCTGCAGTGACAAATTAAAATCACCACAATCTCCGGCATCAGTAGTGCAGGTATCCCACTGGAAGCACTGGGTCCCTCTGCTTGTCTGTTCTTTGCACTTGGGAGAACACAGAACTTCTGCAGGTAACTCCCAGGCCAGCTACTGCACTTTGCAGCCCACTCTAACTGCTCAAAGTCTTTAAAGTTCTTCCTGGAGACATCAGATGTTCCTTTGGGATCTCTCCCATGATTTCTTAGCTGACTATCACCACAAGTCTCCTGTTTTCATCCTCACGACCACAGTGCAGTGTCTCACTCTGGTGAGCTAGGCAGAGCTTCACACTGTGCTGGTACAGAGGCAGGCCAGAGCCGGGTTGCTGTGTAGACCAAACACAGCCACAGCCTGGATGCTCTGAATCAGCTGCAGGTGAGGTGCCTGCTGTGTGCAGATCACCTTCCCTCTGCAGCTATCTGCCTGCATCCAAGCCCACAGATTCCACTTCAAGAGACAGAGCAACCTTTATCAGTCAGGAAGAGGTGCAACTAATGAGAGAAGCAGAGGAGACTGATCAGCAGCAGGACCATGGCAGCCCCAGAGTCGTTTGGCTGCACAGGCCTCATGGAGCCACTGAAGGACTCCAGTGGGCAGCTGAGGAGACTGCTGTGAAGCCTGGGTACTGCTGGGCACTGAGCAAACCCACTGGAGTCTCTTCTTGGAAATCTTCTACTTTCTTCCTCTTCTCTTCCCAAACCCCCTCCCACCCAGAGCTTTGCCCTCTCCAGCTGCTTTGGTTTTTATTCATCTCATCTACCTCATTAGAGACTGAGCACAACAAAAAAGCTCCATGGCAAAACAGATAAGCAGGCTGGACAGAAAGCCTGCAGCTTTGGGCCTTCTCCTGAAACACAGGCAGGGCTTCAGGCACAGCCCAGCAAACACTGTGGGCCACTCTTTATCCTCAAGCTGGTGCCATCAGCTCTGCCACAGATGAGATATCTTCAGCTCCAGGGACAGCTGTGGCTGGAGGTGAGCTGCATTGCTGCTGGAGGCCTCCTGCTCAAGGGCACACATCTTCTACATTAACAGGTGTGCAGAGCATCACAGAATCACAGGACTGTTTGGGTTGGAAAAGACCCCACTGAGTCCAACCATCAACCCAACTCCACCACTGCCACTAAACCCTGTCCCCAGGTGTCACAGCCACAGGTTTCCTGAACACCTCCAGGGATGGAGACTCCACAACCTCCCTGGGCAGCCTGTTCCATCCCTGACCGCTCTATGTTATTCAGATGTCTGTGGGCAGCACTCAGACCAAAGACAGATAATGAAGGAGTCCCTCTGCAAGCAGCCAGGGCCCAATCTGCCCAGCAGGGCAGCACATGCAGCTGCAGAGGAAAAAGCCACTAACTACACAAGGCTGAACAGTCAAGGCTTCTATAGAACCACAAGTGGGTTGGGTTGGAAGGGACCTTAAAGCTCACCTAGTTGCAACCCCCCCTGCCGTGGGCAGAGACAGGTCCTCCCAGCCCAGTGGAAGGTGCCCATTGTTTTGTACAAAGAACCCTCAGTTCCTAGAGGCTACTCCATGCCCAGGCACTTCAGTGTCTGGATCCACAGTGCTCCTGCTCTGCCCCTCACCGTCAGCTGATGCAGCAGAAGTCAACCACCACAGGAGTAGTGAGAAACCAGCTGAAAACCTCAGTAGAGCAGCTTCTAGAGGAGTGGCTCTGAGATGAGCTGCAGGAGCTAGAGCAGCACTGTCCTGCAGCTCCCCCAGCCCCGCACCCCCGATCGCCCTCAGCTGTCATTGGGGACTGTTACTGCTAAGCTTTGTCTGAGTTCCTCTCAGCTGTGGACATGCTTTGTGCATAAGAAGGTTTGTCCTAGCTGCAGATGTGCCCTTTTTACCCAAAATGCATTTCTGTTCTTACCTGCGAGTCAATTTCTAAAGCAATTACTGTCCCCTGACAGGGGAGGTTCAGAAACCTGGATTCGAGGGTCCTTGGACTTTGACAGCTTGGGCCAAGCTGAGCCTGCCCTCAGGAAAATCTGCTGATGAGGTGTCTGCTCCATCCCTAATTCTCTGCCAAAGGAGATAGTGGCTAATGCAGGTCACTGAACCAGCCCCTGGCTCCCAGGGGAGCCCAGCTCCATGGGCTCTTGTTAGCTGCCACGCAGCATGTGCTGGGGGGAGGGGTGAGGGCAGGAGGCACCTTCCACAGCAACCAGGCACCGGTGACAGCCAGGCACCGGCTGTGCCCCGTAGAGAAGTGGGACACAGCATGGACTCACTGAGCAGCACAGGACCAGAGAGCCTATTGCCTGCCAGATGTCCTGCAAGCAGCACACAGAGCTGTGGGGCGTTGGGTTGAACAGTGCTTTGAAACTGGCTGTTACAAAGGAGTTAAAAACATCTGTTCCCACCAACCTGAGTGCTAGCTCAGATACTGCTGAGACAGTGAACACTGTTGTACCTCCTTCAGCACATTGCCTCTCTAATGAGAAGTCCATTTGCCAAACCCCTCCAGTTTCAGATGAAATGCCACGGGTTAGGAGCTCAGAACCATCCCTAAGGATCTCTGCAGCAATCTGAGACCTCTCTGACCATCACTGACACAGGAGGAAAATTTTTGTTCTAGCAAAAGTGGGAAGAAAGGCTTTGAACGAAGACAGAAATCCAAAGCATCTCTGTGTTCTAATATACCTCAGCTTCTTAAACATTGTAGTTAAAACTAATTAAATGGAGAATTAAAAAGGGGAGCTGTTAGAACACCTCACACTCAGCCCCTGCTACCTCCAGTGACCACTTTCTGATGCTTTCTGAGGAAGCAGCCGAGAGCATAAAGCAGAAGCAGCACACAGAAGTCACTTGGAGCCACTGCCTGGTGTGTAGCCACTCTGGCTGGGAAGTGCTGCGAGAAGGCTCTACCAGGATTGTTTTGGCTGCTGCTTAGGGCACTTTGTGGTTGTAATGTGACAATGATTAAACCACAAATGATTTAGCAGGGTTTTGCTGTTGTTGCAGGGTGGGTTTTTCCGCCAGCACAGATGTCACAATCTTACTAAAAAAATGAGTATGGCAAGGTTGTAGCAACTTATCCCCAAGCTGTGCTAAGGTTAAGCTAATTTAATTTCTGAGTGTCCACACACAAGGGCAAGAGGCCTGATGTCCCCTGGCACTGCCACTGAAACGCAGGCACGACTCACTGTCCCAGTCCAGCCAGAATCCAGCTGCAACAGATGACAGTCTGCCAGCATGCAGGGGCCATATCAGACACAAAACAACAGCTTCAGCTAAAAAAAAAATCAACCCAAACACTATTTCTATACTAAAAAAAAAAAATTCTTCTTTCCTCTTCCCTTGGGTGCTGGGGAAGAATCTGCTTCACTTCTGATGCTCATGTTCTCCTCTGGGCCCACTGGACTCAGCAGCTCCTCAGCTCTGGAGCCTGGTTTCTCACAGCCCCAGGTAGGGCAGGGAACCAAAGCACTGCACCCAGCTCTGACACTGGGGAAGGGTGAAGCTGTGCCAAGTTGCCTGTGCTGTGCACGGACGTCTCCTTGTTCAGGGGTGCAGCATTAGGCAGCACTTTCCAGCTGGCTGCCACGTGGTGAGCAAAGCCTCTTAACCTTCCTGTTCTAAAAAGGTGAAAGGAGCTGCACTGACTTTGCTGCTCCACTGCACCTGCAGATGCCTGCCACACTGACTGCAGGGCTTGCCAGGGCCTCAGCCTGCTGTGTGCCATGGCTGCCACAGCTCCCCAGTACGATGCACCTCCCTGGGAGGTGCAGGAGTGACCAAAGGGACCGGCTCCCCACCTCCTCTGAAATTCCTGCCTCTTCTTCCCAAGGCTGTATGGTTGTACTATTTGGTTCTACTGGCACATGGCTTTTGTCCCTGCAGCTTCCAGAAGACTCTGGCTAGGTAAGCTTGAGGGCAGACAGCACAACCTGTGTCCTGCAGCCTTGCTCTCAGCAGCTGCAGCTGGTGCAGTGCCAGGATCGAAGGACTCTTGGACTTTGTCCTTCACCCCAGGTTACCATGTGTGAGGAGTGCATGCCCTGGACACTGAACTGGAGATCAGTGCACATCAGACCATGCAAAAGCAGCCTACTCCCCCCCTCAAATCACTGCTAAATTCAGAACTGTGCAATGCTACATTATCACCTGCTACAACTGGGGGAAAAAACTTCGCTTTAACCCAAACCCCACTCCCAAGAGAAAGGCCAAAATGCTGCAGCCAGCACAGGCCCCAAGCCTGCCAACACTTCTCGGTGCGTTTGCTTTGCACCATAGCAGCTCTGAAGAGCCACTGGAAGCAGTGGGAGACCTGATGCACCGTGGGGCTGGAGAGCTGCAGGATGGTCCTGAGCCACAGCTGTGCTCAGTGCCTGTCTTCTCCAAGCCTCTCCCCTCCTTCTCTTTACCTCAGAAGACTTCGGTCTTTTGGGAACTACTTCTCTGCATGCACTCAGTATCTACAGTCCAAAGGAACCTGTTCCCTGTGGGCTTCAAGGAGCAGCTGATAGCTCCATGTTTAATAAGATGATGTTTTCTTTGCAGGACACCTGGGTTTGATCCTTTGCCTGAATGCTTCTGACTGCACTGGGTTTTGAAGTGCACTGGAACGTCCTTTCTTACTGCAGGGTTACTTGGCAATCTATGAAATCTGCAATGGCTCATCCTTGATCCTGCAAGAAAGGGTTTAAGAGCTTAACGCCCCCCTGCCTTTCTGTGCAATCTGAGTGCTGGGAAAGCTCTGAGCAGGCAAGGAATCTTCCAGCCTCCACCTCCCTTTACCACAGATGTTACTCCTGAGACGGAGCTTTCCTCCAGGAGGTTCCTCAACAGCACAAGGCAGCATGATCCTCACTCTCCTGGACAGTAAAAACGAGACCTGGGGACATGCACACGCCCAGCCTGGGCAAAGGCAGAGAGACCCCAGAGCCACGTCAGTGCTCACACACCACACGGGAATGGGCCTGGAAAACAAAACTTCTGTGCAGATTTGGAGCTACTTTTGATTTTTTGTTTCAGTGAAACACATAAACATCCATCAGCAAATACTCCAGCTGTTCACATCTGAATGCAGTTTGGATTCAGCAGGGACTTGGGATAGATGAGCTTTAAAAGGCAGATAAATGCAGGGATGGGGAACCATGTGGCTGCCAACCCAACCTCACTCAGCTCTTCCTTGGCAGCAGTTTGCTAGATCAAGAGTTTTTTTTTTTTTATCTGGAATTTAGGACATTAGACCTTACTGACTGAGGTGTTTGAATTCCTTCTCCCTCTCCCCCCAGACACTAACATCTAAAACCCAGAGACCAAAAAAGGGTTTTCTGGTGGCGTTATTAAACAGACAGGAGTTTTGCAGAGGCACCAGGAACACTGAGCACAAGCAGCTCTCTTCCTTCCCCTTCTCCTGTGGCTTCCCACTGCTCTTCAGAGAAGCTAGGGAGGAATGTTCAGAGGTCCCAGTGTGCAGTTGCAAAGGGATGAAAACGGGAAGTATGTGATTGCTCATTAATCTTAAAGACTCTGTTTATGATTTGGGGCATTAATCCAAGTTAGCTTTAATTGCAAGACTGAAAGATAAGCTTACTTCCTTTTCATTTCCTCCCAGCACAGCAGCATTTGAGAGACCCCAGTTGTTCTATAAACAGAAACTGTAAACAGGAACTTTCCACGTGCCACACTCTCCTCACGCCAGGAATTCAATGTCCACAACCCTAATTATTCGTATTCTCTAAATGCTCAAGATAATAACCCAAAGAATAAAGAGCAGCCGTCAGCTGAGAGGCTGCCCAGAGTGTAAGTGCCCAGCCGACTGCACAGCCATCGCAGCAACCAAACCTTCCCACCACCCACAGGATGCAAATGCAGAGGAAGCCCCAGGTGGCCACCTTACTTCCAGCAGACTAACTCCTAGGGGAGCACAGCTCCTGCTAGACCTCAGAAGAAATCTGTTCCCCACATGCCTCTCTTCCATTTGCTGCCAAAGCTGAAAACATGCAGGAAAAGCACCAGGAGAGCTCACCACAAAGCACAGCAAAGGCACCTGCGCGCTGCCACCGGGCGTCAGCAGCCACTCCTGGCTCGGGCTCGGGCTGCCCGCAGGATGCCAGGCAGCCTGCCTCACACCTGCTTGTTTGTTTCTCTAACGTTTGCCCAGCTCTGGTCTTTCTGTACCTGACTGCAGCCTGGCTGGGCGTGCACAGCTGTTAGAGGCCAGAGCAGCTGGGGCCTGAGCAAAAGCAGTGCTCGGTGCCCTTCAGAAGGCTTTGGCATCCCCAGGGAGCCGCAGCTGCCGGCAGGGAGGAACCGCTGCACACTGCACATCACTGGGATGAAGTGCAAGGGAAGGTACTGCCTGCCAAGCACCTGTGCACTCTTGTGATGGTGAGGATGTCAGCAGCTCTGCCTTTGGAACGGGCTTTGAACGGCAAGCAACAAACAGCTCTGGGCCAGGTCTGGAACAAAGGGCTAAAATAAATGACTGAGGAGCTGGTCCTTAGCTCAGCTCTTTTTGTTCCAGGCACTGTGTGAAGACAGCAGAGGGACAACCAACGGATGCACCTACAAAATTTGATCTCCACCCACCCTTGGAACTGAGACCTCCGAGTTGTCCCCATTTACTTTGGTCTGGTTCACACAGGGGAGATGTGAAGTGCATGAGCTGAGTTCATTAGGGACGGAAGTGAGCTAGGAGAGGTACTGCTGGAACGCAACTGGTCTGCCTCAACCAATGCAATAAATCTAAAGAGCCCGGAGAGCAGTGCAGCAGGGAGACAAGCAGGCCCCTAACTCTGCAGCAGCCTGGGCTGGGACATTGCCTTTCCAATTGCACTTCACTCTTCTATGCACAGTCCTTCACAATCCTCTCTGCACAATGCCAAAGTGTTTCTCAAAGCCTGGACTAAGAAGCAGATGATTCCTCAGCTGCTGAAGCACCTCCTAAGCAGAGATGCTACATTCCTCCCTGATCACAAGACTGACCTTGTAGGAAAGAGACAGTTATGCTACTGCCGTACAGGCAAAGCTTTCTCTCAATTCAGCATTTTCCCAGGTGCTGCTCGTGCAGGACTGAGTGCTGTCTCTCTGCCTTTCTGTGTCAAACAGATGTGGTCTGTGGCAGGAGCTGCAGGGGCTGCCCTGAGCTTGGGTGAGAAGCCCGTGGAGTTTGTTAACTCTCAGAAGAGCTGATCTGCCTGCAGAAGGGATCTGTTCAGCTGGAAGACAGGGTGACCCAGACGTGTCACTTGAGCAGCCTGCATGCTGGGGACATGCCCAGGGTGTAGCCAGGAGCCTGCTTTTCCACCATAACACAGAGTGTGTTGGAGTAGTTTTAAATTCTGATGACAAAGTGGGTTAGAAGGAGCAGCACCTGTCAGAAGTCACTTCTCAAGAGTCAGCCAGGTTCAGGTGACAGCCAAACCGAGAGAAAATGCACACCCCTGAACTGCAGGAACCACCTTCAGTGAGGGGGCAGGCTGCTGGCAAACCTCAGCCCCTCCATGGCCATCGTTATGTAACCAGTGCTGGGTCAGTCACTCTCCCTGAGGACTTGCTCCCTATCTCACACCGAGGAGGACTCTGGAAAACATTAACCTTTTGAAGACAACAACTCCATGTTCCCTGTGACCCTTTGCCACAGGCACCCTGGAGGCCCCAGTTCTGAAACCCTATTTCCTGCAGTGGCTGCCTGCTGCCTGCCCGACCCAGGGATGGCCACAGCATTGCACTGCCTTTGACCTCAGCAGCTACGGGAAATGAAGAGCAACCAACTCAGCAGCAAAGTGAGCAGGAGCTTCCCAGCTCTACAAATCCCACCAGCCATGTGGGCCTGGCTTCTGCACCAACTGCCTCCAAACCTGCCGGCTCCTTCGCCTCCTCTCAGCGTTCCACAGCACTCTGAGCAGCAACAGCCTCTGGTCTTCGCTGTGCTTTTGAGAGCTCACAGAGGAAAACACACTGCCATTGTCAGGAGGGTCTCCACCAACAGCCAGCTGGGCTAAAAGCTGCAGAAGAAGCGGTGCAGGAACCCCAGGCAGACTCTGCCGGATGGGGACAGCTCTTGGTGCCGCATGTCCCACCTCTGCGCCATCCTGTTCCTTTCCAGCACTTGCTAAAATCCGGAGACAAGTGTCCTGATGGCCTGCATGCTGCCTGCTGGCCAGGGCCAGCCTCCTACCTGGCTTGACTGCTGCCATGACGGCGCGCGACGCCCTCAGCACGGCCTCGTAGATGGCTCTCTGGGCCGCTGAGAACTTGCCGTTGGCGGGGAAGGTGCAGGTGATGTCGGAGCTGTAGCAGTAGTACTCTCCTCCCATATCAAACAGGCTACGGAGGGAACAGAGGCAAGAAGGGAACGTTTCACTCCAAAGAAACGGGACAAAAGAAGGTATTTCTCTTGTGCTGCACTTAGGAGTCACCTGGCTCTTGGTAGCTGGTCAGATCATCACCCCTTGAAGGCTCCTCCTAAGTAAAACGAGATGCCAGTCCCCTGGAGCCTCCTAGCATTACGTATAGATGGACACCCTGCCAGACTGTCCTGGCTCCAGGGAGAAGCACTGACAGAAAGCAAGAAGGAAGAGAACAAGGACACGAAGAGCCCACTCCAAGCTCTTCAGTGCCAGTTTCTAGGACAGACCTCTTCTCAGAAAGAAAAACATCTCCTTTTTTTCCCTTTCCTGAGCAATGCTGGGCCCACATAAGGAGTCTGCCCTCAAAACCTGACAGAGGAATGTTAATTAAACTATGGCTTCTTGTATCTTAAGTGTCCAGATGCATCCGACGGCTTCAATAAAATGTCTCCAGCAGGGCTGACTGCTGCTGCTCACCATGCAGACTCGGCTGTAGGACAACCTCACCCAGCAGGGACTGAAGAAACAAGGATTATGGGCAGATCGACCAGAAAAGATCATTTACCAGGGTCTTCTGCATCAGAGGCAGAAAAGAAACAACAAATTAAGTGCCCTCTGATATGGGCACAAAGGAGAAGCTTCCCCCTCGAGAGACAAACATATTGTGTGTATGGATCTGTGCTTCACCCCGGGCGGCTCAGCTGAGATCAACTGACAGGGCAAGCAAGGAGCTCTCTGCGGCCCCGTGAGGACCAGCTGAGCCATCGCAATCCTAAGCTTCTTGAGCCTACCTGATAAGGCACTGCACTGGTTTCAGCAGGCTCCAACATCAGCAAATAACCACCAACCATTTGGCTCAAGCAGTACCTGAGCAGATAAGCAAACTGTCCAGCCTGTGATTGCATGCAAGACTTTGGTCTTGACACACAGCAGTTGTGTGACCTCCTGATTCCTCAAGTAATGAACCAGAGCTGAAATCTGCTGATCTTCTAGGTCTGTCCCTGCAGGCCTTTGCAAACTCCCTCTGCAGCCTTCTTGTGGCCCCTTCAGGTACTGGCAGGCTCTTAGGCTGCAGTGCTTCAGGTGAGCTCTCACACTAAACAGCATTGATAAACGATCAATATTAAATCAAAAGCCATTAAACCATCCTAGGTTTTACCCTGCTTGTTGCCTGTTTTACCCTGCTGTTGTCCCTGGCCAGCAGCAGCCATGGCAGCCTCACACTCCCAGGTGTTTTCAGCCTATGCTGGGCATAGCCTCTGACAGATGTAACTCATTTGGAGGGGACAACTACAAAGCTATTTCACATACACAACAGAGAGCAGAACGTTAAGAGGCAGCCCAGAGCACAGCAGTGAAAGGAAAGCTAAAATCTGTTAGAGCCAAGGTGCCAAGAGCCAGTGACCTCTGCTTGAGAAAAAGCCTCTCTCCTTCCTCAGTGGAGCAGCACCGACAGCAACAGGGTCACTTGGACCAACACCGTTGCTAGCTCCAGCAAGGACACTTCTTCTGTCTTCAGTAACATGCAGCTGCTGCCCATTAGGATAACATGAACACAGTCTATAGCTGCAATCAAGAGGCAAAGCCCCATACTGGCTGAAAGCAGCAAATGTTAATGCAGCTGAGGAACTGAGCCAAAGAGTTATTACAGAAGTGGATGGGCAGTTGGTTTTGCAATCCAGCAGTAAGTAGCAGCAATGCACTTCAGAGTATTATTAGAAACAAAGCCAGGGCTAACAACAAGTCGTTTCAAAACCTCAGACTGAGAGGTTAGGGCTGACCATCAGTTTTGCATACTATTACAGCACCAAACTTCAAAATGCAGCAAAGCTGCGGGAGGCCAAATGCAAATCCCGGCCCGAGCCACACGAAATGGCTGAGCGTCTGCCGTGACACACGCATACCCTGGGCTCCGCCGAGCAGCGCTCTCTCCGGCAACCAAGAGCAGGAGCCGCAGCAGAGCAGCGCAGGGCAGGCGCAGGGAGGAGCTGGGCTCGGGCAGCTGCGGCTCTGCGGTGCAACACTGCCCCCTGCTGGGCACACCGCTCCCCAGCCCGGCAGCCTCCAGCAAAGGCTGCGCCGCTGACAGCTTTGCTGGCACCGTCCTCAGGCACAGCCTTTTAGCTGACTTAAAAGTCCTCTCAGTGTCTGCCGTGGGCCTCTGCTCGAGGCCTCATCCAGCCTGGCCTCCAACACCTCTAGGGAGGAGGCATCCACAGCCTCCCTGGGCAACCTGTGCCATTGTCTCACCACCCTCACTGCAAAGATTTTCTTCCTAATCTTCAGCTTCAATCTGCCCTCCTTAAGCTTCAGTCCATTCCCTTTGTCCCAGCTTTCTTGTAGCCCCCTTCAGGTACTGGAAGGCTGCTCTAAGGTCTCCCCAACGCCTTTAAGCAGCAGCTGAGTGCACATATCTAAACTTCCTTCCAACTACCAATTTCTATGCTAACCACAATTCTTTTTGCTACTTGTTTTGGGGTTAGTATTTCAGAGGCCCCAGACGGCAGCCTGGCTCAGCAAGCCAGCCCACAGGAACAGGAGGTGTCCTTACAGCCCCTGCCTTGCACTAAGATCTTTTGGCACAGAAACTATACCTGCAAAAAAGTGGATTACAGTGAAGCAGCAGAGATGGGACTCCAGACCACTTTCCTTCCAAGCCCATTTAACGCAGATTATCAAAAATGAACATGATGAACCCAGATGGCTCAAAATCTGCCAGAGGTTTTAAAGGAGTCAGAGCCTTACAAAGGAGAAGCACAAATGCAAAAGCAGAAGCATTCTTGCCTATGATCCCCTGCTGCTGCCACCAAAGCCTGGTGCACGCATGTTGGTGCTCTGGGGCAGCAAGGCCCTGCTCTTCCAAACAGATGTTTTGAACGCTCAGGTGCTTTGTGGACTGGTTTGCTAATACTGCACTGCTTTGGACATAAAAACCCAAGCAGCACACTTCTGCAGCCTCCTGGCAGTTAGTCATAGGCAGTAGATAATGCTAAGAAAGGAGAGGAAATTCTGCAGAACGGGAGAAGTCGTTGCAAGCACCCAGCCCTCCGCCTGCTCTTTACCTCAGTGACCCAAGCCCTGCCGCACCTCGCTCACCCAGCACAAAGCTGCCTTTGCCCTCTCAGGCTTCCCAGCACTATCCAACAGAGGGCTCCCGGTAGCTGTCAAAGCTTTACTGAGAGCCAAGCCTAGCACCCCTAACACAGCCACGGCAGCCGGCAGGCCGCTCTGCTCCTGACCCCTTCTGGCTTGGCAGATTCTGCTTCTCTGACATCAGAGCCTAATAAAACCAGAGCTTCTTTTAAAGCTTTTGCCCATACAGCAGGGAGTCTGACTTTGTGAGGAGTCCTGCTATGTGCTCCTGGGGTTCAGGAAGGACTTTGGCCATCCACTGAACTGTCTCCAGACTAACCAGCCCCAGGGCTCTCAGCCTTTCTTCACAGCAGAGATGTTCAAGCGCCCCAGCAGTCCTCACAGTCTCCATTGGACTGTCCAGCAGATCCCTGTCTCTCTTGAGCCCAGAAGTGGACTGCAGTGGTGCTGCAGAGCCTGCAGGGAGTAAGGCAGCCAGAGCAGCGTGGCTATGGCTGCTGCTGCACAATTGTCCTGCTCAACTCCGGCACGATACAGAACCAGAAGCAGCCTTCCCTAACCAGAACTGAGTCTGATCCCCTCACACTCAAAAGCCTACCTCGAGCATGGGGTGTCTGGGTGCACAGAGACATTAGGCAGACCTCATCCACATTGCAATTGGATGCAGTGCTTCAGTGAGTGGCCAACACTCTTCCAACCCTGAAGCTGAGGCTTGGAGCTGAGGTTCAACAGCAAACTCAGACACCAATAGCTGCAGCTCTCCTTGCACTCTGAACACAGGCATTTCTTCAGCTAAACTCTCAGTGTCTTTGGCAGAGAAGGGCTTGAAAGCAATCTCTCTGTGCCCTGAAGGAGACAGAGGACTCTGGAAGAAACCTGCCTGGTGTAGCAAGCAACACATTGTGCTGTAAGAATCTGGACTTGCATGGCGTTGCTGAGCCCCAGAGTACACACGAGGCTCATGTGGGAACAGGCAGCAGCCTCTCAGCCTTGACTCACCACAGGTCTCCATCTTCAATAGTTCTGTCATTTGGGGCCCCAGCATGGCCGTAGTGCAGCACAGAGGAGTTCTCCCCACTGAGACAGAAAAAGACACAGCAGAGTTAGTGGAGGCAGAAAGATGAGAGGGGACACTGCAAGCATGGGACACTGTAACCACCACAGTGTTCCTGTGTCCCCTGGAAAATGCTGCAGGAGCCACCACAGGCCCTGCCCCTCCTGGCTGGAGTGGGCACTGGGAGGGCATTTTGCTGCCCCAAGGTAGAACCTCTTTGCAGAAGGAGCTTGGCACAGCTCACAGAAACACTGCCCACATCCACAGCAGTGCCAGGCAAGCACCCCATGCCAGCTGGTGGCACACCACACCAGCACCCTAGGCCAGCTGGTGGCACACCACACCAGCACCCCAGGCCAGCAGCACCCCATGCCAGTCAGCAGTACTGAGAGGCCTCAGAGTTCTGACCTCTTATTAAAACCATATTGACTTTTGCTCCCAGAGCTTTCAGGTTCAGCTGCTAATTCCCAGGAACAAGAGCTCTCCAGAGAGGGCTGGGTCCTTGTTCTGCACTTCTGAAGGTCCAGGAGCCATTCAGTGCCCTGCATCTGTCCTTGGCATCCTTCTCCTCTCCACTGACATCTCCCCAGGTCTATCAACCACCAGTTAACACTTGGTAAAGATTTTGAGCTTCATCTCTTTTTCTTTTGAGTCTCCCCTCAGACAGCTGCTATCCCTCTCTCTCTCTTGCTCCTCACAAAGCTAGAATGACATCAAACCTAAAAATACAGCTGCTGGGACAGGGTTACTGCAGCAGCTCTCTGAGCTCTCCAGCTGCCTGGTTTTGCCATCAGCACCTGTGACAGCAGCCTGGAGCTGGAGTCTCACTGTAATGGGATAGCAATTCTCAAGTTATATGAAGGTACTTAAAACAGCAAACTTGTCAGACAATTTAGGTGCACACTTTGCCATAAAACTGCTCCTGCTGCAATTCTGCATAGAAACTGGGGAACCGCACTTAGGAATAAGCAATTGAGCAAAGAGCAGAAAGAAGCAAGGACACTAATTGCCCTTCTTGCCTCCAGAGCAGTGTAACACTATTGCCATTCAAGTGAACATCTTTTATTGTGACTCCAGCGCAGGGCAAACGCTTGTGAGCAGTGGAGCACATAAACCAACACAGACATCTCAGCTGGCTGGCAGAGAGCTCAGACCAGACCAGTTCCACTGACTAAGCAAGGCTGATCCCTCCACAAAGCACAGCTCTCCTTCAACGTGCAGCCTGCACTATTCCCTTGGAATTCTGTACATACGGTGTGTGCACTCCTGCAGCTGCAGGGACAGCTGTGCTAATGCTTCACCAAACACAATGCCTTCAACACCAGCAGTTCAGAAAGAAAAAGAGGAAAAATGTCCAAACTCCAAAAAGCTTTATTTAGTCACCTCCTGACTGTCCTTGTTCTGGCTTGCCCCACCCTTCTGCTGATGGAAGCAGCAAGGGGGGGATGAAAACAAAGGCTTGGGCCAGTATGCCCCCTCCCAAAGTGATCAACAGGTACCCACAGGTGCTTAGGTACTTGGGAGTGTCTTGCCCAAATAAGAGTAAGCAAGCCCTGGGCTCACCTAATATGGGCAGCTTGGCAAATGCCATTCTGATTGGTGAGTCTCTGTGGCCACAGCAGCCACAGACCTCAGGCAAACAATTGAAACTAAGCTAAGGTGCAAGCAGTTGTGCTGCCTCTGCCTCACTGCCCTCAGCTTGGACAACATGGTCCAAGTATGGTCTGCCTCATATTTCACACCAGCTTAGCCCTGATGTTTTTGGCTTGAACTGCCTGGAAACTGAAGTGCCTCAAGTTTCCCAGGGGAAGGCATTGAGCGCTTCACGCCGTGGTGAGCAGTGATGCCACACACATCCTGCTCTCTGCACACCTGCAAGAGCTCCTGCCTGCACCTCTGCCAATCTCCATGCCAAGAAGAACCAGGATCAGGTCAGAGCTCATCCGCCTCTTTCCCAGCACGCTGCTTGAGCATGGGAAGATCTGGAAACATCTCAAGGGCTACCACCTTCCTTTGCCTCTTGCAGAGGAAGCGGCTCCAGTCTCACTCCGGTGGCACCTGCAAACGCATCATGTGCCTAAGAGGAACCATTTGACAGATATCCCACGGGAGACTGAGCCCAGAGCACAAGACCTGAGCCACAGCATCGACTCACCTGCCGCAGATGCAGGTGTAGGAGGTGTGCCGCATGCCCCCGCGGGCGTAGCAGTAGTGCTGGAACAGGCTGCAAAGGCAGAAAGGTGGCAGTTAATAATAGATTCAAACCCACCACGAGGCAGGGAGAAAAGCAAGTCCTGCTTGAGTCCAGCTGTGCTGGTGCAAACCCACAGCTCCCCAGCATGGCTCTGCCCATTTCTGCTCAGCTGAGCACTTGGAGTGCATGCTGGGCTGGGCAGCAGCAAATGATGCCCACAGAGTCCATTAGGCAGAGGCTGGAGCAGAGCTTGGGAACTCCACATGGCAAACTGTCTTCCCTAACAGCTGGACAGGGCAAGGCACACCAGCCCATCTGACCAGAGGACAGGCAGGGAGCTGACTCAACTCTCTGAAGTGGACTTGCTGCATTCCAGGCACACAGTCACACCAGGGAGACTTCCTTCTGCTGCCTTCAGCCTACGCTCTGTAGATTCAGTGGAAGCGAAGTCCAACCAACCCCTCATGGAGGAGCTCACCAGAAAGAGCAAAACTCTTCTTCAAAGTTGAAGTCCTCTCATTGTTACCACCTCCCCTCCATACCCTAGGCTGTGTGAAGCCTGGATGGCCTCTCACCGTGCTGTCCACCTTCTCCAGACCAGCCAGCAGAGCTCTGCCACTGTGCCAGACCAGGCTGGAAGGGACAAGCTCACAACTTGGTGTACAGCAGAGAAAATGTCAGGCTCTTCAGTTTCACACTGTGGTACCTTAAGACCTTTATGCCCTTTCCATTCTCAAACATGGGAAAAAAAGCCCCAGACTCAATGCCAACAGCAAGAAGATAATGTCAGAACATTAGGCTGGGGCCTCAACAACCTACAAAAAGCATTCCAGCTGCACAACCTTTCCTTTGGTGTGTGCCAGGGACAGGGGAGGCAGAGCCCTGTGCTGGTTCTGGCACTGATGACCTGCTGGAGGAGCTCTTTGGCCTCAAAAGCATTAAAATAGCAGCTGCTGCTGTTCCAGAAGCTTGGAAGACAACTGTGCAGGCCAGACCCTGGCAATCGGACACTTGCCAGAGTGCTCTGCTCGTACACTTTTTCAACAAACTATCTTTAAATAAACCTTTTAAAGCCTTCAAGTATCGTTGTCAAACTCTGAATTCCTCAAAACTCTTTGAAGCCTGCTCCGGAGACTTCCCTGTCATCTGAGAGAGCTGTTTGCCTGCTCCCCACAACGTCTGCCTGCCTGCTGCACTCAAATCCTGGCTGCTCAAACGCTCCAATCTCTCCTGGAGCTGGCTCTCGGCTGGCTCAGCTACTCCCACACAGGCCTGCCAGGGCTCCCCTGCTGGCTCTGACACCCTCCCCAACCAAGGGTTGCCTTGCTTTCTGAACTCTGCTGCAGCTGCTGAGCCTGCCAGGGGGCTGGGACAGGGAATACCATTAAGGGTTACCCAGAGGACTGCCCCAGAGCTCCAGCTAAGTGACTGACATCCAAAGCATAGCCAGTTCCAGAGGCTGCCATCACTGAGGCTTCAGCTGTGACTGGACTGTTACAAGCGATGGCTCCAAACTGCCCTGAACAACTGTGCCTGGGCTGGCAGAGGCACCGGAGCCTCTCTGCAGTCCCCTGCAGCAGCAAGTGACAGGCTGCATCTGCCCCAGGCTGGGTGGGCCAGCAGTGGCCTCAGGCACAGCACAGCTCAGAACGTGGGCTTCCTCCTGCCCTCTGCGTGCTGCTGCCTGCCTCTCTGCAACTGCCCGGTGGCTGTAAGGCAGCTATGCAGCAGCAGCTCCTCCTGCACGACAAGCTGGGAGCTGCAAAACCTCGAACCTGGGATTGGTTTTCATCTGTTTCCCACAGCAAAAGGGTTTTTAAAGGAGTTTCCAATCATCGGCAGGTGCCCAAGCGGCAAACGGAGCCCAGTGCCACACTACAGAGCAGCCATCACCAAAGGTCTCCCTCTCACTTCTTCACCAGCTCCACCTGCAGCCAGATCCACCAGCAAGAAGGCAGCACCAAGTCCTGCCCTGCTCTGACCTTCACAGAACCACGGAAGAGAGGGCATGAATAGTTCTCAGCCTCGTTGCTCCATTTCCAGCTCTAATAATTCTAGATCTCAACCGGCATACTTTAAATTAATTTTTTTGTAGTTTAAACCTATTTATCAACAGCTAATTAATGAGGTCTAAATCCTTTGATGACAGAATGATTAAACTGCATTTTAACTAATCCATCTTTAATTAAAATGCTGCCAGCAAACCATTTCTGGATGTGTAAAAAGGACACAGTTATAGATGCTCACTCTTTAACTGTGCATTATGTAAAGCCAATAATTAGAACTCATGATTTCAATTATATTTTAATTACTGTTACATATAAAACATGCTTTAATAGATGTAATGCAATACATTTTCTTTCTTTACAACCCACTAATCATTCCTATTGGGGTGACAACCAAATAAAAGGAAGTTTAATATATGCACTGGTACAGGAATCCCGGGTTAGCTCTCAGCCAATTCTCTCTCCATTTCCTCTCTGCAGTAGAAAGGTTCTTAATTATCTCCAGAGCTAACCCAGAGCTGAATCCCTATAAATCCCTGTTAACACTCTCAAAGGAGATTAGCCAGAGCTGACCAGAACACAGAGAAATGCTTTCTGCTTCCTACTGCACTCTCCTGTCCCTGCGTTTCCCCAGGCCAAGCCACCCAGCCAAGGGACAGCCACAGGCTGCTGTTTCTATCCTGTTTCCTGTTCCTTTCCTTTGCAACTTTAGGGGGCAATAGGAGCCAAGAGACGTTTCAGTCACTGCAGGAGCCATCAACTTTCATTTCTTTAGGGTATCCCTTGCCCCCATCTGGGAGGGGAGGGTGGCAGATGAAGATAATGTGGTGGCTGCAGCCAGCTCCCTATTACCTGCAGGAGCGGGCAGCTGAGACACAAAGATGAAGGTGATGGATGTAGAACTCTTCCTTGCTTTGGCTGAGTCACTTCAGAAGGCAAATGTGGAACAAAGTCTGTCTTTCTGACTGCCAGAGAGCACAGACAGCTGCTCAGGAACGCTCAATATCCTATGGCAAGCCAACTGTATGTTAACAATAGCTATTTTTTTTGCTGAGACAACCCAAAATGCCACAAATTAAAAGTTATTAAAGATGTTTCTAAGGCCTTCATGTTCCAAAGCAGTTAAACAGAGAAAATGCAGTCTTAGGGTTTCACTGCTTTCAGTGACCTGAATCTGGCATGAGGAAACTCACCAGCTTAAGGCAGAAGTCCACTCGATTTGCCTCCTCCAGAGACCTGACACAGCCCAGCAGGTGCTCCTGCACTGCACTGTCACAAGCCCAGCTCTGCTCTTTGGACAGCTCAATGAGCTTGCTGATATGCAGGGCTACCACAAGTCCTCTCCAAAAACCAGGTGGCATTTAACAACCTGACAGTCCTGCACAGCCCAGAGCCCTCTCTGACATACAGACACTGAACGGAGCACAGAGCAGAGCTGCTGCAGTGTGATTTACAGAAACCCTCTCCTCTCCCCTTTTGTCCCCTCATGGCTGCAGAGCAAGCCCGGGGCAGGGGACACAGCTGACTGCCTTAGGAAGTGCATTGTCCCTCCACATTCTGATTAAGCACCAAGGCCAGCAGAGTGCTCTGGGTATGAACTGGATGCTTGAGACAGGAGCTCTCTGGGAAGGTCAGGTGGGATGCCCACATATCCCCCCCACGCTGAGGTGCCAGCAGGCTTTGCCCGGGGTTACTGAGCTCACTGCTTCCTTATGAAAACCTCACAGCAGCTTTTGCTTGGAAAAGCCTCTCCAGTGTGCAATGTGTGGCATCCAGCTGCTGCTCCACCTCAGCAGCCTCACAGAGCCAAGGCAAGGGAGCAGCAAATGAGACTGCTCACACCCCCTGACCTAGCCAGAGGCCAAGGACAAGACTGCGTGCACAGTAATGTTAGAGAAGAAAGAGCTGAGCAGACAACCCCCTGGGCTGCCGGAAGCACTGGGGAAGGACATGGCAAGGCCAGTAGCAGGGTGACACAAGCCCATCAGAAAGCCATGGCTGAAAGCCACAGCTTGTCCTACAACCTAGGGTGCTGACCACAGTAACTGCTTTGGTTTGCAGATGGCACTTGGCCAGGAAGTGCTCTGATGTCCCTCTCTGCAGAGCCTTTCCACAGAGGCCAGTGCCAGCTGCCCACCTGGGTCAGTGCAGGAAGGCAAAGGGGATAGACATTTGCTCAGGGAGATACTTCTGGGGAGAAGCTCCTGACATCATTTACTTGCCCAAAGGCAGAAAACTCTGCAACCGTGCCTAGATCTCCTGTGGCCTTCTGGAGTGACACAAAACATCAACCTGCTGAAGCCTTGCAGAACCACTTAGCTAAGCCCAGAGCACCACCCAGACTTCTCTTACAAGACTAGAACAAGGTGGTGTGTTTGGCTGGATCCACCTCCGGGCACTGCATTGTCAAAAGGGAAGTTTTCCTGGCTTATCAGATAACCAGCTCAGAGATGTCCTTCTTCAATCTTCCTGACCATCTTCCAAGGGTTCTGATCATATAAAATAAGAGAAAAGCTGCCCAGAGGACTACACCATTTACCACAGATTACTTCTTTATGGAAGAATCAATTTTATAGTCTCCTGAATTTCAAACACTTGCCTCTTCAATTCAGAGGAATTACTCTTTCGAGGGCCAAGCCTGAGATAGATGACTCCAAGGATCCGCTGAGGCTGTGACCTATCGGTTATAAAAATCTAGAGAGGACTTTTAAGTCTTTCAAAAAGACTCTGCGTAAAGAAAATATGGACCAACACTTTCACATGACATGGCCCACAGTGTCCAGATTGAGCTGCTGAGTCCCCAACAATCCCCTGTCCCAGAGAGCTAAACTACAGCCATCCAACACAGCACAACCAGAGAGCACTTTCAAGAGGCAAAGGAGGCTGTGCTCCCCGCACACTGCTCTGCAACCTCCTGCCTGAGCTTCTCTGTTCATGCAGGGAGAAGTTTGCAAAGCTGCCCCTCAGGAGAGGAGAGCCTCCAACCATCCCAGCTGGCACAGGAGGCTTGACAAACCCACTTGCCTGCCTGCGACACACGGCAAACTGCCCAGCTCAGTGCCCAGCAGTTTCTGCAGCTCTGCTGCTTCTATTAGAGACAATTAACACCACAAGGATTAGAAAGATGACATCGACCAACCATGAGCAAGCCTAACACTTCACTGCGTGCCTGAAGCTCTCAGGATGCTTCAGCTGCTCCTTCCTGGCCTCGCAGAGCCTCCACTAGCAGCAAACACACCAAGAGCACCAGACGCTGGTCACGGCAGAACTTTGGGATCTGTCAAAGTTTTGTTCTGGTGCTGCACACACAGCTGGAGCTGAAACCTGCTTGTGTCAAAGTGTGAGCCTGCAAGGCACAGCCACATCTGCTGGGAGGCACCAAGTTGGCACCCCCTGTCTGCACAGATCTGCCACCCACCTCCCATGGCCACCCCTCCCCAGGGCAAAAAGAAGGCAGCCAGGAGAGCTGGGCAGCACCTGCAGCACAACAGCTGCCAGCACGACCCCAGGAGGGCTGCACTGCTTCCTGCTTGTGTGGATGAACAAGCAACCACCCCCCCAGAGAGAGTGCAGAAAGAGCTAGAGACACACTGCCTGCAAGCCTGCCCCAGCCTGAGTGCCTCACTCATCTCTACAATCCTCAGCACTCCCTGCTTGTCCTGCAGCCCTCTGCAGCACTGTGAGTGGGTGCAGCAGGCAGCTCAGGATGCCTGGAAGCCACAGGACCTAACGCCATGGTTCAAATACTCCTGGGTTCAGCTGGCAATGGCCTGTGGACCTCAGCTACCGTTCCAGTCTGTCCAGCTTCAACCACAATGCCACTAAAGATGGGGCACTTCTTGCTGCAGTGCCCAAGCAGTTCCCAACAGCTGCCTGTGCTGACCAAAATCGCTGCTTCTGGGGAATTCAGTGTGCAGGCACTCTCACTGCTCAAGGAAAGGCTGCTCCTTGCCATCGTCTTCCCAAGAGAGCTGAGATGAGAAGACTTTAGCTGTGACTTCCTGCACAGACATCAGACACAGAGGTACTACAGAGAGAGATTTAAAAGACATTCCCTTGGACTAGATTCATCACCCCTGAGGTAATTAAAGCTGTTCTGATGGATCTGTACAAAGCTCATTAGCTGTTTCTGAGGGTTTGCCTGCACAGAGGCCACGTTCAGCTGTTTGCAAGCTCTCATCCCTACATTACTCCCAGACCACAAGTCCAGTATTCCCCAGCTTTTATGCAGCATCTTTCTTCTTGATCTTAAGACCTCTCTCTTGTCTGTATCAAGAGCTGGATGAGGCCTTGCGTAGCCAAGTCCAGCTGAGAGGTGTTGCTGCCCATGGTGGGGAGGTTGGAGGAAATGAGCTCTGAGGTCCTTTCCAACCTGAGCCACTCCAGGATTCCATGCAGTGACCCAGGTCTGGCTGCTCAGCCTTGCCATCATGTTGGTGAGATCAGCTTTCACAGGCTCCATCTCCAAGACAGAAGCTCCTGTGCACCAGCAGCTCCAGAATCAGCTCCTTTGGAATCCCACTTGGGAGAAAAGCACAGGCTTTAGAACAGGCCTGGGTCCTGGCACCTGCTTCTGCCAGCTGGCCAGTGCCATGGGAAGTGCAGCCTGATGAATGCTGTACACAGCACTCAGCTGCTGGGTGGTTAAGGAGGCAGAGGCACTCCTACAGGCTAAGGATAGCACAGCCACGCAGGAACAGCTCAGTGGGAGCCAGCTGAAGAACTACACCCACTGATCTCTGAGAAGATGTCCTTCAGAACACCACAAGGACTCCAATGAATCAAACCCCAGTCCTCAGTACTGGACCCTGGGATCTGCAGTGCCAGGGTTGTCAGCTATGCCTCTCTGATCAGGAGCCCTGCAATGGCTCAGGTTGGGAGGGACCTCAGAGCTCATCTGCTCCAACTCCCTACCATGGGCAGGGACACCTCTCAGCTAGACCCAGCTGCTCAAGGCTTGGCCTTCAACATCTCAAGGAGGAGGCAGCCACAGCCTCCCTGGGCAGCCTGTTCCAGAGTTTCACCATCCTCATACTGAAGAATTTCTTCCTCAGCTCCAATCTAACCCTGCTCTGCCTCAGCTTCAAACCATTCCCCCTTGGCCTGTCTCCAGACACCCTCATGAACAGTCTCTCTGCAGCCTTCCTGTAGGATCACTTCAGGCACTGGAAGGCAGCTCTAAGATCCCCCTGGAGCCCTCTCCTCTCCAGGCTGCATCCCCCCAGCTCCCTCAGCCTGTGCTCACAGCAGAGCTGCTCCAGCCTTTGCAGCATCTTTGTGGCCTCCTCTGGACTCTCTCCAGCAGTTCTGTGCCCTTCTTCTGCTGGGGACCCCAGAACTGGAGGCAGCATTGGAGGCAGAATTGTCCCAAGCATCTCCCACAACCCCAGGCTACACACATTGGTTGCCCCAAGTGTAAATCAGAACCAGATGGTCTGCTAAAATGTAATCCACTTCTTGGCTCTTCTGTGCTGCACACAGACAAATGGGCACTAACAGAAGGAGGGAAGAGGAACAGCAGGCAAAGAGCATTCCTCTCTCAGCACACGAGGGTGACCATGGTTTCTCACTTGTAACACTACATCCACGGGAGAAGAAACACAGCAGATGAGATCTGTCTGGACCCTGGAGCGATTTAATAGTTAGCCACATAATTATTTTTATATTCAACCCAGCAATGTGATCTGTTAAAGCCACGGATTGCCCAAAAGCTCATTTTAGTTCTTTACCTTTGGAGTGTATTTTAGGCTGCATTTTTTAAAGGACTCCTCATCTAACTAGAATTGGCACATAAGTCCACCACCAAATCACCCCTCCCCTTTACTTCTGACTTCAGTTATTCTACCCTTCCCCAAGCATTCAGCAGAGCTGAGTCAGCTCAATAAAACCTGCCTGTTTTGGTGTGCCTGCTGAGATGCAGCAGCCCTAGATGGCTCTCCACAGGAGACAGCCACGAGCCACAGTGGCAGGAGAACACAGCTCCCTGCACTTGGGCCAGCCAAAGCAGATGCCAAGCCCAGGCAGACCTCCCAGCACTGGAAATAACTCTGCAGCCCCTCTGCTGTCAGCAGCAGGCAGGTCTCGTCACAGGAGGTGTGCAGGGCAGAGCCACAGGCACTTTGCTGAACCACAAACTCCTGCCTTAGTGTAACAAATTAGTTGCTTAATGCAGGTGCTCCAGCAAAGGCCTGCGAGGAGGAGTGAGGTAGAGGAGGTTGTTTGACATGATCTAATCAGAAACTCCTTAGAGGAAAGGAGACAAGACCCCAGCTCTGCTAGTATCACTGCCTGCCACAACATGCTCAACATGCTCCTGCTTGGCCCCTGTGCCATCCAGCCATGCCCTGGCTTAATGCCGTCTGTACTTCAAGTGGACTAGGCAAACACAAAGCATTTCTAGTTGAGCAGGTGCCCGAGTTCCACGGCAGATAAAGCAGCCTGGGGCAATAGCCAGGTGTCCTGAGCCACAGCCAGGCCAGCAGCACGATCCACACTGCTAAAGGAACCAAGGCCAGCAGCACAATCCACACTGCTAAAGGAACCAAGGCCAGCAGCACAATCCACACTGCTAAAGGAACCAAGGCAAACCTGTGCCACCAATACGTGACAGGGCAATGCACCTGGTCCTGACAGCATTTTGCCTTCCTTTTGCAAGAAACTTGCAACCATCCAAGACCAGACCCCCAAATCAAACCAACCCCTGTGTAGTATGAGTGATGCCAAACTGGAAAGGATCCCAAACCCAAATGAACTCAACCCAAAGCAGCTGTTGCAGAAGGGCTCTCAGGTGATTACAGCCAAGCTGCCATCTCTTCAGCACTGCTATGCTCAAAGCCACCCTCACTGCTCTGAGGCTCCAGGTTTATGTTCTGAAGCACAGCAGCATTCACAAGAGGACAACAGGGAACCACTTTCAGCCAAGCAGCTTTTCTGCTAATTACTGATGTGAACTTCTAGAGAGGTCACTGTGTGCAGCACCCTCTGAGTGCCCGAATCCTGCTCGGGACAAGAGGCAGCAGCTCCTAACCAGAGCCCCACACGTTCTGTTTGCTTGCCTGGGAAGCAATCAATGCCACTGAAGCTCTCCACATTGGCTCCATGTCACTTCCCAGATGTGCAGTCACCCAGATCCTCACCTGCCTGGCCACAGCTGGTCCAACCAAGAGATGGATGGACAAAGAAGAGAGTATTGCTACTCTCTACTACTGTTTTTATTAAACATTTCACCACGTTTCTCTGGAGTGAGCTTTGCAAGACTTCTTTACAAATACTCTGGGATTCTGGTGCCACAGAGGCCAGCCCACCCTTTCAGAGGAAGACCTTGCAAGGAACAGTTTGCAGGATCTGCTCCATGCAACATCACTGCTGTCAGCAGTCCTGTCCTGTGGCCATCCTGGCAGAGCAGGAGGTAGCAGGGGAGTTAAGGCCAACATTCCTTGCTGAGTCTTGTGTGTAAGATCAAACACCTGCAAGTACCTGAAAGGGGCTATGAGAAAGCTGGGGAGGGACTTTTGCCGAGGGCTTGTAGTGACAAGATGAGGGACAATGGAGTGAAGCTTGAGGAGGGCAGACTGAGACTGGAGATTAGGAAAAAATTCTTTGCATTGACAGTGGGCAGACACCGGCACAAGCTGCCCAGGGAGGCTGTGGCTGCTCCCTCCCTGGGGCTGTTCAAGGTCAGGTTGGATGAGTCCTTGAGCAGGCTGTGCTGGTGGGAGGTGTCTCCGCCCGTGGCAGGGGGGTTGAGGCTGGATGAGCTTCGAGGTCCTTCCCAACGCAATCCATTCTATGAATCTGCTAAAGCATATATTGGGAATAAGCACAGCTTTCCCCCTCCCAGTTCTTAGCAGCTTTCTGGGGTTTGTTATTTCTTTAAAACATTCCTCAGAGCAGCCTGGAAGCTGCTGGTGCTCAGGCTGGGAGCAGCACTGCCACGCAGGGTTTATGAGTCTGTCTCAGAGAGGCTCACTTCTGGGGAGTTTAACAGATCCTTTGCTCTAACAACACAAATCAGCAAGACTAGTGGCTTTAAAAAGTGTTCTTGTTAGCAGTCTGCTGCCTGAACATTACTTCTATCAAAGCCCTGTGCCAGCTCACCCTAGAAATAAATTGCAACCTCATAAAATTGTCAAAACTGCATCCCTCAGGAGCAGGCAGAGTTTGATTCACAGGCACTGCCTGCCTCGTAAAGGATTTGGTGTTGTGCTTGCCCGACGGGAGGCGCAGCAGCCCCAGAAGCTGATTTATGCCATGGGGCTCCAGCACATCCATTAGCTAGGGAAAAGACAGTGCACCAAATCCTTCACTGCTTCCGCTCCAACGTTCCTGATGCTGGAGTAACCAATGGGGGCAGGCAGGAAACCACTGGAGGGCAACAACAAAGCCAACCCAGCCATGGAGCAGAGCTGTCTGCAGGCTATCGCCAGCCTACGTCATGCTAGGGTACAACAGGAGCCAGACTGGGGAAGCACAGAGAGATGAATCATAGAACCAGACAGCTTGGAAGACACCCCCAAGCTCATTCAGCCCAACCTAGCAGCCAGCCCTAGCCAACCAACCAGACCATGGCACTAAGTGCCCCATCCAGGCTTTGCTTGAACACCTCCAGGGATGGGGACTCCACCACCTCCCCGGGCAGCCCATTCCAATGCCAATCACTCTCTGTGCAAAACTTCCCCCTAACATCCAGCCTGAACCTGCCCTGGCACAGCTTGAGGCTGCGTCCCCTCCTTCTGTTGCTGGCTGCAAAGCAAAACAATTAAATAAATAGAACTTGAGCCCCTAATGAAGCAACAACTCTATGGCAGTGGCTCTCAGAAATGTTTTCATTCGTGCCTGTATCAACATCTACACTGAACTCAGTACTCCCACAGGAACTGGAAAAAACCACTTCATTGTAAATCAGACATCATGGAGTCACTGGAAGTAACTCCAGGCAGAGACTACAATGAAGGCGAAGTGCTCTTGACCTCACAAGGAACTCATTTTGGCAGGGAGTGTGCAAGGCAGCAGGCAGTGTGCAAGGCAGTGCCCCACAAAGCTGTGGCAGAAGTTCTGTCAGGTGTCTGTCACACTTCTGACCTGAGCCTGCCCGCACAACCCTCAGCACCCTGTGCACACAGGGGCTCAGGCTCTGCTCTGGAGCAATGCTCCCCACCTTCCAGGTGGTGGGCACAGACTCTTCTCGATTTTAACAGTAACTAAATTGTTCTGAGCAGTGGGAAAGCGAAGCTGAGAAGAGCCATGAGGAACATGGTGCCCAGGGCTTCCTCAGGTGTGCTGAGAGCCTGTCAACTGCACTTCTCCCCAGGCTGTCCAGACCACAACGTGCCCACAGAGCAGCCAGGGGCACATTAATGTCACATGAGCAATGCATGAGGCACTTCTCAGTCTTTCAACTCAAGTCTCAGTTTCACACAAACCAATGACCCAGCTGCCTGCACCCAGCCGTGTCCTGACAGTCACAAACTGCTTTTCTAACCCCAAACTCCAGCCCAGTATTCCTGGGTTCTCTGAACTGTGGTGATTTACTGGAGTCAAAAAGCAGTGCATGTGCTCCTGAAATAGTTTGCAAGGAATCACATCCCCTTCATCACTCAGCCTCTGAATGAGACACAGTGGAGATGAAAGAGGAGAGCAGAGCAGAAGCTGTATCAACACATACAACCCCTGTCAAGCTCCAGCACCAGCTCCACATCATCCAGAGCTGAGATGAAACTGAGTACTTCTTCCAAGCAGCAGCACGATGTGAACCTTCCCTCAGCCTGACTCCACGAGGGAACTGGAGCCCAGGTGGGACTCTTGCACACCACCACCCATGCTGAGCTCACACTGCCAGACAGGTGAGCAGGCAGTGGCAGCACAGCCCTGCCCTTCCCCTTGCAGCTCTGGGGGTGTCTTCAGAGTTTTACAGACTGACTGTAAAGCCACACTGTAAACCCAAAGCTTGAGAGGTATTTGTTGCCTTAACCAAAGAAAAAGCAGAGTCCAGGGGTGCAAAGGCACACCTCACACCTTCAGAAGGACTCAGAGTTCCCTGGAGGCAGGCAGCAGCTCCTGCTAGCCACTGCTCTGGGCAGGCTGATGGCTGGAAGATGAACACATAGCTCTTGTTCACCATCACACTTCCCTCCTGCATACTGAAGGTCAGATGCTAAGCCATGTTCCTAAGCAACCCCACGCTCACTCCACAGCCTCCCCCTCTGCCACCAGCAGACCAGAGGCTTTGATCACCATTTCAGAGTGCACCCATCAGGAAGGGCTTGGGCACAGCACAGCGTTTAGCAGCTCCTGCCCCTGTCTTGTCTTCACCAAGGCCTGCAGAGCACTGCTGCCTTTGAGCTGTGTAGCAGACAGGGGGTTTTAAAAGCCTGGCTGGCAAAAGGGCTGAGGCTGGCTGTTGCTGGCAGCAGCTGTGGGAGCCTTCCTTTAGAGGTACCCAGGGCTAACCCTTTTCCTGATGTGCTCGGTGCTGGAGCAGTCCCTCTGCACACAGTAATTGCTCCCACAGGGACACAGCTTTGCTCTTGTCAGCACGAGATCTGCTCTACAGCCCAGGCTTCAGCTTGCAGCACGCTCACAATGTTTGCCCTAGCCCGAGAAGCTGAACCAAAGCACCGATTCCACACTGTAATTATTCCACAGATGTTCCAAAAACCCGTGGGGAAATTTTATTACTCAGAAGAATAAATAGGGTAAAAATAAATGGGGTTTAATTTTAGCCAATTTTTACACTCCTTATGAATTTTCATTTTTTCTGATGCAACTTTAAGTCCACGGGAGGGAAGATTTGCCTGGGAGAAATAATTAAACTTTCATCTTCTGTTATGCTACTTAGCAAACACAGAGCCACCCACACAGCACACAACACTCCCGTGCTGTTCAGCGACAGGGAACACCAGCACCCAGCCTTCCTCAGCTTCCCTGCAGCACCACACCGAGGGCCTGCGCTCTCACCTTCTGCCCAACAGCACAGAGCAAGCGGAAGCACCAGAAGAGATTAGCTTGGAATGAAGCTGGGGTCAGGGGACAGAACTTTATTGGCCCCCGATGCTTTTTGGGATACTTGAACTTGAGAGTAAGACACAGATTTGCCAGATGGGACATGCACACCACTGCCCTGAGGGGAGGCAAAGGCTCCAGCACCCAGGGTGCGCTGACAAGGGCTGAAAGAGTCAGCAGGGCAGGGCAGAGAGGCTGAGGAAGCAGGACTCTATCTGGTTCAGCAAGATGCAAATTTTGTGACTCAGTCTACCCGTGAAACCTTCTCCAGCTCCTGGGACCTTTTCAACACTCCTTTCACGATGCAGAGACCCCCAAAGCGGCTAAACAGCTGCTCCCCAAGTAGCCCACAGAAGCTGCGTGGCCCACAACCTGTTCAGATGCTCTGGCAGATCCACCCAAGCAGCTTCACCCAGCTAACCAGAGCCATGAGAGTGCCTCCTCCCCCCACTGCCAGCCCAGGTGACACAGCAGGCTCAGCTGGAAGAAGGACCAGGAATGCAGTGCAGAGCTGCTGGCAGGTGTGACAGTTCCTAGGGGCATTGTACCAAGTGAAAAGTGATGGCCACAGCACCTTACACTAAGGGATTAACTTGTGGAGTCTTCACGTATCACATTCCTCCTTGGTTCTTTTAAACAGGCAGGTTTCAGTAGATGAATTGGAAGCCACAGAGTCAGTTGTCAGCAAAGCTCTTCACAGCTCTCACTTCCCAAGACTGCCTCGAGGCTCAATTTGATCTGCTCAGGAAGAGCTGCTGAAAGCACAACCCAAGTAACCAGAACTGATGTTGGGCTTTGAGGAGTCCTCAACAGGGGCAAATTCCTTTCAGCAGAAACATCATCTCTCGTGTCTAACACGACCCCAGTCGTGAGCCTCACTAGACGTCCATTCTCCTTCACTTGTGGCTGGTAACTCAGCTGCCTTCTGCTCTGCTGCCTGACTGCCCCTGACTCACACACGCTGCCTTCGGCACTGCTCAGGCAGCAGACGTGCAGCAGAGCCAGGCAAAAGAAGTCCCATCCTCATCCTCAACAGCACAGTTCTGTCTGAGGGGGAAGGTGCAGCAGCAACCAAAACCCACCCAGGCAAAGAGCCATGAGAAGGGCTGTCAGAAACACCAGGCTGTGAGCCGGAAGGTGGCAGATGCACACTGTGCTGGGCAGGATGCTCTGCCGACCGGTTTGGAGAGAAATTCCTGCTGGGGCCTTGCCAGCAGCAAGGAACAGAACCTGCTCATCTGCCTCTCACCTGTGGAGCATGCTCTGATGTCCAGGAGCACAGTGTGCAACACCATGTTGTTGATGGGCACTCCTGGTATTCTACCCAGCTCCTCTAGGTTTGCCTTCTGCTCTCTAGAGCACAACCACAGCAGCTCTGCTTACCAAAAGATGAGGGCAAACACCAAATTCTGATCTCCCTGCTCTGACAGTAATTAGCAAAACTGATTGAACTCAAGGTCCCAGCACAGATAAAGCCCCCATATGGTAGGATCTTTGCTTCTGACTTGTCTGAACAAGCAGGAACAAAATCCACAGCAAACAATCAGCCTGCTGGCTTTTACAAGATGCTCCAGTCCACATCTCCATCTCAGGAGCTGCTCAGCATTGCCAATGACAGCTACCTCAGTGCCATGCCAGGCTCTGGAACAGCTGAGGGCATTGCTGATTTGAGGAGAAAGCTTCTCCTCCCTTAATACAAATATTAGTCATTCTACAACTGCCCCAGAACTCCTACCACTTGCAGTTTTCACTGAGATTGGGCAGTTAAATAAAAATGGTGACTGCCCTTAACTGCCAAACAGCTACTAACAGGTCCCTGGGAATCACAGCAGCACTGACCAGAGTGACAGCCTGGGAGGACACACAGTGACACAGCATTGAGGGCTGGGCTGCCCCGTTCTGTGCACAGGCTCACTGCACGCATCCTTCCACAGCCCCTCTGAAGGCAACCATCTCCTGGCAGCAGCAGGGCTGTGGCTGCAGGGCTCCTGGGGGCTGACAGAGAGCTTTATTTCACAGCTCTCTCGCCCTCCAACTCCACCATTTTTTTGGTAGAAGATAAACCCCAATGATACAGAACTTCAGTCACAAGTCACAACAGAGCCCCGTGGAATTGAAGAGCTCTTGCACACAAAGAGCTAATTAAAGTGACACCAGGAGCTGAACCAAGCTGTCCTCTGCTGCAAGTGAGAACAAGCAAGCTGCTCACAGCACCTCCTGCAAAAAGAAAATGCTAAGAGGTTACTGGGGTTATACACTTAGTATGGCCATCAGGAGGAAGTTCTTTACAATGAGAGTGGGGAAATGCTGGCAGAGGCTGTGCAGGGCTGTGGTTGAGACCCCATCCCTGCAGACATCTAACATCAGACTCAACTTAGCCATGGGCAGCCTGCTCTGGTTGGAGCTGTCCCTGCCAACTGCATGGGGGGGGTGGACAAGATGACCATGGAGGGTCAATTCCACCCAATACAATCTGCAGATCTGTGAACACTGCAGCTGCTCCCTCCCAGTAGTTAAAGGAGTCCACCACCAAGCACCATGACCAAGCAGAGCAGCAGTTCAGGCAAATGGGGCCTCAGAGATGTCCCCACACTCCCTGGCCATGGCAGGTTTCTGTCTCCACCCCAACCCCAGCTGTTCCCTTAGGGCAGCTGGAACCTCTCCAGGTGGACTCTAGACATGTTTAAACAGTGACCTACAGAAGGCATCTCCTGCAGCACAGACCTGCACACCCAACACTGCTCTTTATGAACACTCACCTCACCCAGCTCAGGTCACAGATTGCTTTCCACATACTTCTCGTGCTGAAGGCTTCTTTTATCAGTTTGCTGCACTTAACAACACATTGACTACAGAGCAGCTTCCTAATTAAAAGCCCTTAATTAAAGAAGATTAATGAAATACGAGATAAGCACAAATACTAAACAAACTACTTCAGAGAAACCCAGGCCCTGACCTACCAACCACCTCTCTGCTACTGCACTTGTGGGTAACTGCCTGGGCTGGCTGCCCAAGCCAACCCATCACGGAGTAAAGTCAGGTAGCACCGCACCAAAACCAAGGTGGGGGCTGATCTGAGACACAGTGGAAGGAGTTAGTCTTTCAGATACCTCAGTGTCAAGAGATTACTACTGCTAAACAATTTACCAGTGCAACCCGGGCACCAGAAGGCTCCCAAGCATGTTGCTGAAGCTGCCTTTCACCACTCACACTAACACAGCCTCTCCCACCTGGGCACTGCTCCATCCTAACGAGTTCTCCGAGAGCATCCCACTTGCAGGCACAGAGCTACCTTAGCTATTGTTGGCCCTTGGAGCATGGCAGCACCACAGAACTGCTGAGGCTGGAAGAGACCCCTGAGGTCAGCCAGTCCAACCCACACATTCCTGCTGTACGGTACAGAAGGAAAACCACTCCTCTGCTTGCCTGAACAGAGGCAGGGCTGAGCACCTAGGCGTAGCAACGGAACAGTTAATTGCTTTTGGGATCTCTGGCATCATCCTGCCTAACAGAGAGGGTGAGAGCAGCTTTGTACCCCTCTCTACGCTCCACAGTGTCAAAGCATGAAGTAAAGCAAAACACCAGGGGGGGTCACTTGGCCATGTTTCAAGAGATCTCCACATTCAGTTAAAAAATTCATGATTTCACAGTGGGAACTGCAGAGGCACCTGGAGAAGAGGGCCATACAATTCAGGAAGCTTTCACAAAGGGAGTGGAAACCATAGAAACACCAGGAAAGGGAAAATTCCTCTCCTAAATACAAGTGTGAACATTCTGAGAAATCTGTACAGACCAAGACGTTTTGTTCTCCGCACCCTTACATCTCAGGTGCGCCAAAGCTGCAGAATGCAAACTACCTACCTCTTCATTAAAAAACCCAAATGAGCACCAAAACCCACCAAACATCTCACCCAAAAATACCCCTCCACCAAAAACCACCAAACACTCCCCCAAAAATGACCACCACCCAAAAACACCAAACGGCCCCCCCAAAATAAAACCAAGCCACCAAAAATGCCAAACCAACCAACCCCCAAAGCACACAGACAAAAAGCCCAAACAACCATCCCCCAACATCAACCAAACAAAACCCCCACAAACACCAAAAACTCCTACCCCATGTCCCCAAAGCAAACCAAACCCCAAGCCTGAGGCCAGCCCAACCCCCTGCTGCCTGCCTGCCAGCTGCCTGTCCTGCTGTCACCTGTTCCCAGGTCTCTGTTTCCCCTCTCAGCCTACAGGGATGGGGCTCTCCACACACAGGAGGTATTTCCCAGGCTGTTTCCTAACTTCATCTATAAACATTCTGACTTCACATTTCATGCCAGAAAGGTGTGGAAGTGACAGCTTCACACATTTAGGGCCCTCTTCCCCTAAGCACTAAGGCAAAGGCAGCAGAGCTGGGAGTGGCTTCCACCAGCACCAGAACCTGAGGTTCTAATTATAGCCTGCACGCAGCCGCCGGAGGTAGGCTGCCAACCCTCCTTCATTAGGGAGATAACCTCCAACTCCTTCCAGCAGCCTCATCTAGCAGACATATGGGAGAGCAGAAGGCAATTTCAAACAGCTTTCATAGACAGCTTCCCAATTTATGTACTTTCTGAACCAAAGGACACAAATGACTCTTTCCAACGGCTGAGGTGTAGGAAGAAGCTGTCCAGAGCAGAGTGAAGCATGCAGCCCCCCTCAGACTGTCAGCAGCCTGCCTGTGCAAGGCTCTGCTGGGGGACACGAACCAACACCCAGGGCCACAACGTGGGAGGGCTCCATGGACGTAGTGTGGGATGGGCAGTGAGCACATGAATACAGGAGCCCTTCCTGAATCCCTGAGGCATGGATGCAACGGGTTCTTCTCCCTTTGTAACTGCTGGGGAATGCACAACCCATAATAACCACAAGCCTGCAGAGTGGGGAAAAGTTAACTGCTGAATGGCAGGAGTCTTCCATATTCCATTATTTGGGGAGTTGTGCTGCTTTGAAATCCTGATGGCAGATGATGAGGCCACATCAGGATTTCCCTCCCTGGGCACCGACTTTGCCTGCCTGCTCAGAACCACCAGGAACTGCGATGTGGCTGCTCTCAGCTATTGCTGCACCACTCAAACACTTAGAAAACTGAAAATGCAGGATGTGAGCTGAAATGAACTGGCCTTGGTGATCACACCACGTGCTGTAAGACAGGCTGTTGATGATCCAACAGAAAAGTTGATCGGAAAGAGGAGGCAACATCCTCCTTGCATTAGACACATCACTGTGCGGTGCCTAGGTGCAGGCAATTCCTCCTACAGATGCCTCCTCAGCATCACAGGTGTCTACAAGGTTCTCAGGGACTTCCTCACAGGTGCAGTAAGACCCCTCAGGCCTGTGAGATGAGCTCCTCATGCAGGCTAAGCAGAGGCAATGCCAGCTTGGAGCTGCACAGCCTCTTAGAAGGTTCTGAGACACTCACACCTGCAGTCTCCCAAGCACAGCAAGCGCAAGGGCAAGGCTCATCCACAAACATCATTTTAGTGGATGGCCCCAAACAACAACAACAGCTATTTCCTAAAGCTTCTGCACACTACTAAACCCCCAGGCAGAGAATTATGCTGCACTAGAGCATCGCTGAAAGCTCATCAACTGTCATCAAAGGCAGGTTTGGAACTGGTGAAGCACTGCCTCACAATAATGAACTAATGCTCACGGCAGCCTGCAGACAGCAACCGGCTCCCAGGCTCAGCCGAGGCAGTGCCTTAGCTACTGCTGCTCCCCTGCTACAGCCTCTCTGCTTTCTATAGCAATTAGTGAAGGAACTCTTACCTCTCCAGCTCGTACTCTTTCATGCCTGCTTTTACTGCCTTCATTACCTGCAAGACACATATTAACAGGGGACATTCAGAGCAGGAGGGGATCTCATATTTATACATTTAGGCCTTGTGACTGAGCATCTCCAGAGGAGCCTGCATTGCAGAAGTATCATCTGCACTTCATTTACATCAGCAGATATGTTTTAAAGCTACATTAGAAATCAAACTGATCTTCATCATTAAAAATACCTGCGGCTTCCACCCTTAAAGCAAGTTTAGCTGCCAAACTGCTACAGCCTAATGAAGTGCAGCTCATCAAAACCCCAATGTTTGACTCTGAAAGCTCTGCTGAACCTGGCAGCCAGTCCTCTTGTTTCACTTTCATGAACACTAGCAAAACACAACTGCGACCTGGAAGACACTACAAAGGGAGCCTCTCTTTGATACTTTGCAGTCTGAACCAACAGAAAGCTACTAGAGCTGACACTGTTCCACATCACACAAGTCTGATTTGATTGGGTTTTCATCTGCTGAGAACGTGCAGCAGTTTCACTTCTTTGCCTGTTTCTGTGTTGTACAAGTTCTGGGCAGCTGCTCTGCAGAAGAAATGCTCAGGTCTGTTAAGATTATTCAAGGAAGATGAGGGACCAAGGAGAACGAATGAAAATCCTTGGGCTTTGTCCTCCTGCAATAGTCACCTGGAAACACTTCTTACACTTCACAGTCCAGAAATCTGAGGAGCAGAAGCAGAGACAACAGCTGAGTCAGTAACCTCAGAAGCTGCCTCTGGTCACTGCTCAGCACTTCTGACTGCATCATCGCATGGAGCACAGGACTGCCATGTGAGGTCATGTTGTCATCACTGCTAGGTCCAACCCAAGCAGCCTTGCTGAGGGCTTGGATTTGTCTTTGCCACGCTGCTATGTCAAAAGGCCAGGACCATGAAGCACCACGAGGGGACGCACACCCAGCTCTGAGGAGCAGCCAAGCAATCCCTGCCCTGTCCTCACTCAGTCCATAAGGGTCTGGACAGGAACCTGCTAGTTCAACTGCTCAGAGCTACATGTGCTGCCAGGGCCAGCACAAGCATCCTGCCCTCCTCTTTCTCCAGCCCTGTGCAGGCGTTTGCCACACAGGGCAGGCAGGCTGCCAGCAGGTCACCCTCTGCCAGGGCTGCAGCTGCCGGCCCAGAGCACAGCTCACCTCTCACACAGCACCAATGCACACTGAGTTCAAGGGCAATGCCGGGCACATTACTGGGCTGGAAGAGGAGGGATATTATCCTCTTATTTCTATCCAGTCTTTCCATTATTTTATTACTGAGCAATTCAGGGTTGCTGGGGACATTTTCTGAGTAGCAGTACTACTCCAAGAACAAAAATGATGACCAGTAAAGGACCTATTACCTCTTTATGAGCTTCGCTGGAGATTTTATTGGTGTAGCGCAGGACTTCCAGCTCCATGTCTGTCTTAATCACACGACTGGAAGGCAAGGAGAACACACTCACGTTAGCTTGCAACTTCACAGCTTAAGAATACAAAAACAAAGTCCTGGAAATTATGTGCATCACCTCTGCTAAAACCAGCTCTTCACTCTGCAGTGCTGTTCCTTAGCCCTGTTTTCACTTTTGTGTATGATTTCCACTATTCCATAACATGAAATCAACTTAAAATTCAAACTCCTATAGTCAAGTAGGAGGCTTCTGCTGAGGGCAACTCTCTGAAGCAGTGGCACAGAATATTTGCACATGCCACAGCACTCAAAGAGAAATATTTATGCTGCTCACCATTCTGCAATTTCAGGATGGAGGATTTTGTTGTTCACATTAAACCTACAAAAAGAAAAAAAAACAAAAATATGAAAGCCCAGGTAGACACACAGCAGCAGAGGTTACAGGTTTAGTTACTGAGGTTGAACTCTCTTTTCTCTGAGGATGGAAACTTGTGAAAGCAGATCTTGTGTTGGCATGGATCAGAATGCACACCCTCACCCACAATGGTGCACCCCACACCCCCTATGTGCACCCCTCTCCTCTGCAAGTGCAGCAGAGTACAGAGGAAGTCACCTCCCGAGTGCAGGCAGCAGAGGAAGGGCTGCTCAGGCCATGCTTCTCGGCCTGCCTTTGGCCAAGAGGAAGCACTCAGTTAACCTTTCACTGCCAGTGGTGCTGGCTGGAGCAAGCTGACCTCAGAGCTTCCCTTCCAAACTGTGCTGTGGTTTTACCTTTGCTTCTCAAGCAGCCTCTACTGAACTCTAACAGAGGGAATTGGTGACTTCACCCTTGCCTGGTGCCCTTCCATGTCTGCCCGAGCAGAGTGTGGCACGGTCTAAAGCAGCTTGCTCAGAGCACAGGCAGAACAACATCTCCTCTTTTCCCATCTACAGAGGAGGCAAAGCAAAGCTCCCACCTCACCTTGGCCTCCAACACTTCTGTTTATTTTCTGCATTAGCAGTTCCTGGAACCATTCTGAGGCTCTCTAAGCAGTCACATTACAGTGTCCAACAGAGTGAGAAGCTGAGTAATGAAGTGGAACACAAATGGATTTTCAAGCACTGTTCAAGGCGGGGTTGCTTACAATTTAAATGCCTAAGGAGTGTTCTGCATCAAAGACATTTTTGTCCAACTCAGGACTGCTGCCTCTTCATTTAGGGCATTTAAGAGAATTGAAATGCTCCAAGGCTCCCAACAGATCTTCAGAAGAATGTTGTAAGGCAACAATTCATTTCCCCACATTTTTGAAGGAAAAATTCAATTTATTCCAGGTCGTTAACCATTCCTTATTCCTTGTTCTAATTGTACCAGGGTCCTCCTGCATCCTCAGGCAGCAGGGAACACCCCACTGTGCTTCTCCTGTTCAAAAACATATGCTCACCAGCTTAACACATCCTAACAAGGTGAAGGGTAACAGCCTGGTGTTCCATCCTGAGACAAAAACCAGCTTCTCACAGCACCCAGCAAGGGCAAGCCGCATGGGGCTCAGCATCAGAGGTGTTAGTTAGGAACCACTGCACTGTCCTGGCACTCAGGTGGAGCCATCCCCATGGTGTCCAGCACCAGCACAGAGATGCTGCTTCCCAAGAGTTGGCTGGGCTGAGGGAGTTTTCTTGCCCTGTTCAGTGACAAGATGCCAGACTTCAGTTCCCATGACACAGAGGAAAGATGTCCCAGCGTGCTCTGACTGCAGTGAGTGCCCAGAGCTGCAGCCAGCCCTGGGCATCACCAGCCTCACTGCACAGGTGGATGGCGACAAATAGAGCAGGGTAAGTGGCAGCCAAAGATCATAAAGAAAGGCTCCTCCTGCCCACCCCAGCAGAAGTGTTCCTTTTAACAGTTTTTTTTTAACTGAGGGGAGGGAGCAGGGGGAAATAGTTTTTGTTGTACATTTGAGCTAAAATGGAAAATGACCTCATTTTAGGAGAGCAGAACAGGCAGGTGTATCCAATTCAAAACTCAGGCTATCATCCTCACATCCCAGAGCAGGCTCTGATGTATTTTTATTTGCTGCATGCAGGCAGAGATCATCACCCCAAGAACACCGAGCTTCATAGAAAGACAACATCAAGGGACACATACCAGTAGAAAAGTGATCTTTGATTCTGCACCTGCAATACAAGAGCTCTTCAGGAGAAGGTGCACACCACAATCCCTGCCATCTACCGTAGCACTGCACAGTCAGGAAGAGAGAGAAGCTGCTCTTCAAGATTAAGTTGTCTGAAATCTGAAACCCAGCAGCTGCAGTCCCAAGAGTGGAAATGCAGGTAAGGAGATGAGTCTCTCTGGGTTTAGATACTTACAGCAAGCACACAGGCCTCAGATGCAAAGAAACCTTCCCTCCGCATTTCAACTCATCAGAAAGATATCAAACATTTCCAAACAATTACCAGTGCATTTGATCTGCCATGCAGCATCCTGTCAGCCGCAAAAAACATCACTCCGTGGCAAGTGTAAAACCAATCCAACAGAACCAAGAAACAACTGGTGTATGGCAAGCACTTGGCACTTACTGGCTGATGCCCTCGAAGGAAGCTTCTTTGGAGACGTTGCCACTGTCAGTGTTGACCCCACGCTGCAAGGGAAGGGATCCAAGGAAATGATTCTGAGCCAGACAGCAGCATTTCAAACATGAGCAAAGGGCAGAACCTGCTGCAGCCAGACAGGAGGGGAACTTAAATAAAGGTTTGCTCAAATGCCTACAAACAGCTCCCAGATTGTTTGTTCAGTGTAGGAGCTGGTGGGTTTCACAGAAGAGCAGCACGCAGCTGAGGCTGGATGTGCTGCTGGGAGCTGTGGTTTCCAGCTCCCTTGTGTCTTGAGACAGAGCTGGGAGAAGAACACAATAGCAAGGGGCAGGAGAATAACACCAGGCAAGGCTTCTCCAAGTATTTGCATTTCAAAAGGAATGACTCTGCACCGCCCAGGCAATGTTTGCTATTTCAGCCTGCACGATGCTCTCCCACAGCTTGCCATTCAAGCAAGCAGCACAAGCAAGAGCATTTTGGCTGCTACACAGCAGAGGAAGACTTCTGACACGTGCCAGGGCAACCCTGGGGAGAAGCATCACAGTTCTGTATCTGCAGTGGGAGCACAGAAGGAGAGGACCAAGCTTACAGCCAGCCAGGGGCCAGCAAAGTGCTCCTTCACGGCAGCAGCAGCAACAAAGTGACGGCGTCACAGCTCCACCCTGTCAGCCACAAATTAGGTGAGGACTCCTGGTTACAACAGGATGCTCACCATGACAACTACTCAACACCTTATGGTGCAGAAGTTCCAGTAAGCAGCACAAGATGGCCAAATCTTCTCTTTCCCACTCATTTATCTTAACGGACAGGAAAGAAGCTCCAGGGTCATCTGTTGTATGTGTGTAGATACAAACGTATGTGAAAGAAAGAATGGAAACTACTTTATGGCCTCTGCTTTTCATGGGAAATCAGATCTCATGCTATGTGACTTCGGGAGTTTTCTGTGAAGGCTTCTGTCTGGCAACTGTCAAGAGCTGCCACTGCATTTGCTGCAAGGGAGAGCTCAGTCAGCAAACCATTTCCTGTACCGGCTGGAGACAAGAAATCAGAACTCTGAACAGTGAGAGGTTTACAAAACACCTGTCAGGGAACGCATCTGGGGGAGAGAGAACTTGCAGACTTTACCTCCACCCATCCATCCTCCTTCCAGAGAGGAGCAAGCAGCACTCAGAGTGGTGCTTGGCAGGCATTTGGTACCACTCCTTCCTTCTGGAAGCTGCTCTTGCCAACCCACTCTGTGCAGGAAAAGCATGCCCTGAATGCTGGTGGGATTTCCATAGGCAGGTTCACATGTGCCCACAACACAGCCAGGGCAGAGTCAGAGACAGAAGGAGTTTGGAGTCACTGCATGCAGGCTGGAGGACAGCATGGTTGGTGTTAGCAGCTTGTGGTGTTTGACCAGAAACACGGAGAGCTGCTGGCAGGCAAAGGCCAAAGGGCACGACGGGGCCAGAAGAACAAGAGACTACTGAGAGTTGGCCTCCAGCTTGGCAGAGACGTGGAGGAAAAGGCAGGCGAGTGCAGGAGAAGGCTGAGCAAGGCGAGGTGCTTAGGGAAGGAGGAGCGGTGCTGCGGAGCAGCGACTCACCAGGGTGAGCAGCAGGGCAGGCTGCCGCGACGCCAGCACACCGCACATCTGCAACGACACATCCGAGCCATCACCGCGCTTGTCTGCCTCCTCCCACCCACTGCCACACCCACTGCAGCACCGCTGCCTGCCTGCACAGGAGCTGCCTGCACAGGAGCCGCCGCCCACCGAAGGCAGAGCCTCACCTCGGTCACGTAGTGCACCTCATCCACTGCGTACTTCTTCCTGAAGAACTCGGGGGGGTGAATCCTTGGGAAAACAACAAAAAGAAACATTTGGGGTTAGCTTGACTCTGTTGTCCAACCAGGCCACCGACAAAGCAATGCTGCCCTCTGCTACCCAGCAGAGGAATCAGACAGGAGGTTCTGACAGTCTCGGCCAGGCTCAGTCTCTCAGAAAACGGGTGGCACAGCAGCTGCCACAGCTGGGCAGGCAGTGTGCTCCACTCTAGTCCTTGCCTGATGCTGACATGGCCTCAATCAAAGGGTTTCCCTTCCCACTCTGCACAGACTGCTCCTGTTAAGGAGTTCTGCCATGCCATTTGTGTTCAATTTGCCAACTCTGCAGATGCTGGAAGATGTGGAAGTAGCCAAGGAGCAGTTTGCCCTGTGTTACCCCTCTGACGTGAACATAAGAGATAGAGGGCTCTGCTGCTGTTCCTCAGGACACCAGATATCCATCTACACCTCCAATCCAACAAGGTGTGCAGCCTCACACATGCATGTCAAAGACTAAATCACTTCTGCTGTTTCCAGCCCCTACCCAGCCAGAGACTCTTGTAAACGCAGTGGTGGTGGTGGAAGCCTGCGGCCAGTCAGGGCAGACGCTGGTGTGGATCAGTGCCCTGGAGCTGCCCACCAGGGGCTGTACCTCTGCTCATTCCTTCACTCCACAGCAGCAGTCAGTTACCCATCAGACTGTAGTCTGTAGACTGCAGACTCTACATTCCCCAAAAGAAATAAGCAGAATCAGTATCAGGCTGAAAACAGCATCTCAAAAGAAACAAAGCTGCCTGGCTTTTGGCCTGTCATGGGGTGAACAAAACAGGAGAAGCTAAACCTCTGAAGCCCTGGAGGCAGGAGGGTTCTGGGCATTTGGCTTCCTGAGAGGCAGCGGAAATGCAAGAGGTGTGCACAGGACCAAACCTGGGCTGTTCAGCTGTTAGATGACAAGAGGACAAGACCAGCTGGGGAAAGAGTAAGGACCCCAAAGGACGTGTCTAGTCCCGGCAGCGAGGAACAAAGAGGTGGCACAAAGAGCTGCACACCTCTGGGAGGAGCTCCATCAGGACACACACTGCTGCCTTCAGAGCCAGGTGGCTGCAGCTCTGACTGAAGTCAGTTTTGCCACCTGCGTGTTGGCAGCAGCACTGGGTAGAGACACGAGGGCCGACAGGCAGTGTCTGTGGTGCTCCAAAGTGCTAGCTCAGAGCTGGCTGGGACAGCACAGCTCCTTCTGGCTGTGCTTCTGCCGTGCCCCTTCTGCCCACTGCCCCTCTCTGCTGAGACCTCAAAGCCATTAGCTTCACACCTAGCACACAAACCCATCACTGCTCTCTCCTACCTTCCTACAGCCCATGCCTGGGAGTCCCCTTTGCACAGAGCTTCTCCTACAGGCATCTCCTCTGCCCCTCCTTCATGCCTCACAAGTTGAAGCTCTTTAAAATTCCAGGACCATTATAACAGATTAAGCCCTTTCCATTTTTCTTCTCTTTTACAGTTTCAACGAATTCATCTGGTATCAGAAGGATCCCAACTGCAAACCCAGCTCATTTAGGGCCTGTGGTAATTTATGGTAATTTATGCTGGTTGAAGCAGCACCTCCACAGCACCATGTGGAAGGAGCTGTATTGCCTGAATCAAAGGACCCTTTCTTCTAAAGTAAATATTGCTTCAAGGGTGCCCACAAACGTGCTGGGGTTTGTTCACTCCATTTAATGCCGTTTAAGCAAGAGCAGGTTTCCTTTTCCTGTAAGAAAACTTCTGTCTTTCACAAGCTGATTTTGGGTTGGTCTTAGCTGCCCCCTGCATCTGTGTGGTCCACAGCACACTGATGCTAATTTAACTCTTGGTTATGGTTAATATTAATCCATTATTGATTCAGTTCCAGCTGTAATCCCCCTAACATCTCTTCTTAGGTACACTGCCACTCTCTGAGTGTAGCTCGTCAGCACTGAAAGGCTGAGAAATTGGGTTTCTATTTTAAGAGAAAGAAAACAGCAGGTCCTCACAATCCTCCACCCTTTCTCTCTCAGCTATTAAACCAGGCCATCTTCCAGATACTTTGGACTCCATCACACCTACTGCCACACTTCCCAAAATGGGCACCTCCTTGCTACCTTACTCAGAAGTCGGCAAGACTTCTAGTAGGAAGTGGAGTGCCAGACTTCTTATCTCCTCTCTGAAACACTCAGAACTGCCTCACTTCTTTTCTTCAGCCACTTAGCACTTTGCCGAGATGGTAAAATAAATCCTCACCCCCTTCCCACAAGCCACCATCCCACGGGAGCCATGGTGTTTCAGTGCTGAAGCCATCTCCCCCCGGGAAGGTTCCTGCAAACACCTCCCTATTACAGAGACACAGGGTGGAAAAGTGCATGTGGAAGTGCATCAGACCAGAACCATTCTGTGCTGTCACACACTGAAAAGCAGCAAAGGCAAAACGAAAGCCCAGGGAGAAGGAGCAGAGATGGTCCTCACTGAAACCTTTTCCTATTCTCCATAGCCTTCCAAGCTCCCACAGTTTAGCAGCAAAGATCACCAAGGCAATCACCACAGTGACTGCAAAACCAACTCCAGCACAGGGCTCCTCGGCAGGGGCAGGGCTCTGCTCATTTTCACCCAATTTCAGTGCAGACCAGGCCAAACTCCATCACTGCCACAGGACCTGCCCCTCCCTGGCACCAGGAGAAGCAGAAGTTATACCAAGTCCCTCTGACAGTCCCAGAGAGGAGGAGTACTGTTCTCTACAGAGGCCTCTCGGGCAGACAGCAGAAGCCAAGTGGCTGCCATGGTTAGATTTGGCTTTGTGTTTTCTAACACTGCTATGGGCTGCCAGCTTCAGAACTCTGATTAATCACTGCAGAGACTGCAGACAAACAGCCCCACTGCAAGCCATAAATTAAGCAGAAGCAGCACCCAACAGAAGGTGTGACCCCAGCTACTACTGAATCGTGTCTCCCCTTCCCTGTAAGCACCAAACCCTACCTTTTGCAAGCAGCTCTGAACAGATTCCCTGGCAACACAGCTGAGCAACCCCCCCAGAGAGTAAAGCACTTCAGCCCTAAGGCTCAATGTCCTTTCCCTGTGGCAAAGAAGAGTCCCTCAGCCTTTTCCTCACCCTGGACCACTCCATTCCCCCTGCCTCCACCAGAGGCCAGAGCTTCTCCTCAGTCCTCCTTTGGTCACCAGGGTATCTGTAGCAGCATTTCTGTTCTCTGTAACAGCTGAATCCAGATCCACCTCCAGTTAGGCTCAGGCCCTTCTCATTTTCTTCCTGCACAGTCTCATGACAATCAGCAAGATGAGCATCTCTGATGGCCTATCTACATACACCCAAATGAATTTGGAAGCTTTTATACAGTTGGGCAAAATTCAAATCTCCCTTTTTTTTTTTTGCAGTATTTCATTAACCATGTTGTGCCTCCACTGCATGCTCAATAAAAACTTGGTCTCATTGTCTAAAATAATTTCAAAGCTGTTGTTCATTACACTGCACACGAATTCCTAACAGCAAACCTTCAGAGACATGGACAAATTTGACATTCCTGTTAAGAATTCCATTAGGCAACATTTCTTTGTGTTCTAAAGGACTCTGGAGCCACAGCCTCATAATGCTACCAGCAGAAGAGTGCTGTGTTTTGCAGAACCTCGTTCAGAAGAGAGGTACTAATGAGAGGGATCTAAATCACAAATGCCAACAAAGCCTGTGAGCAGAATTCCAAGCAGCTGGTAGCTGCTCCTGAAAGGAAGGCAGCTAAGGCCACCGCTCCAGACCCGCAGCCTAATTGCTGCTGTACATTCCTGTCTGTGTGCTGTCATTTGCATCTGAATGCTCTTCCAAGCTTCCATAGATGGAACTACTTTTTCTTCTACTGGTTGCTTTGCATTTTTCAGCGCCTCTTGGCCATATTTTCAATGCTCACCCCTTACAGTTGCTCAGGTCCACCAGGAAATTCAGCTTCTCCTGAAGTAAACCAGTTTAATTTTCCTTCAGCATTTCAGCTGGAGCTCCTCATTCCAGATCACTGATCCTGCTGCACAGCCTGCAGTGTAAAACTACTCACCTACTCCAGCTGCAGAGAGGAATCTTCCTCCTGCTATGTTCATTACAAAAATGGGATCAGTTCTAGTTAGGACTTGTTTCAAAACATTTCCTAAGCACTGGATCTGGCTTTAGCCACACACTGCCTGACTTACACCCCATTTGCCCTCACTTTCACGAGGGGGAACCCATGAACCAGGAGCAAATTGGGCAGGCAGAGTCCTCAGCAACAGTCTTACAGTAAACAGCTCAGGCCCTGCTGGAATGAGCAGAGCGAGTTTCAGTGAGCCTGCACACAAAGAGTAAGAGCCTTGGGGGAATGGAGAGCAGGTGAACAGAAAGGCTCCAGCACAGCACACATAGCTGGACAGGAAGAGAGCTGCAGAAGCAATCTGTGGCACTGCTGAGGTCCACCAGTGACCTCCCTCCTCCAGCACCAGAGTCAGCAGATGGCAGAGCACCGACCAAATAGAAGGTGTCAAGAGCTGCTAGGAAGAACACGGCAGGAGGCCTTACCAGTTACCAGCAGACCTTCCTAGCCTTGTCCAAAATCATCCAATCACCTCTACAGCCAAAAGGAACTTCACCCTCTCGAGGAAGACTTCAAGGCACCAAGCTAGGTCCAAAGCAAAGCAGCACTAAAGGGTCCCTGGCTCACAGGCAGCCTCCAGCAGCGTTCTGCTGCCTTCCTGTCACTCGCTGCCCACAGCTCTCTGCACTCCTGGCCTGTCCCTTGCAAGCAGGATCAGCTGCACACACAGACTCACCTGTGTGATGCTGGGCACAAGATGCTGAGTGCTGACACTGCACCTCCCAGTACTGCACAGAGCTTGTGCAGAAGCAGACACAAGCCACAGACACACCTTAGGACTTCCAACATCAGAAGTAACTGAGGAGACTTAGATTCACAGAATCACAACAGTTTGAGTTGAAGATCATCCAGGTCCAACCTCCTGCCAGGGACAGGGACACCTCCCACCAGCACAGGTTGCTCAAGGCCCAGCCTGGCCTTGAACACCTCCAGGGAGGGAGCATCCACAACCTCCCTGGGCAACCTGTGCCAGTGTCTGCCCACCCTCACTGGAAAGAATTCCTTCCTAATTTCCAGCCTAAATCTCCCTCTCATGGTTCTTCGCAATAAAAGCCAAACTTTGAGCCAGCTATTTTGTCAGCTTCAAATGACAATCTCACTGCTCCTGCTCTGCTATTCCCAGTACAGCTGCTCCCAAAAGACAGAAAGTTCTTTATGCTTTCTACAAATTCTACCTTGAGAGGCAGTGCCTCAATTAGACATTTAAGGGAGACCATCAGAGCTGCACAAAACTCCCAAAACACAGAAAACTTGCAGCTGGTAACCTCTGCTTTATTTCTCTCTGCAAATACAGTTCTTCCCTGGAGAGGAGATCTTTATAATAGCAAAGAACAAAACTGTGACAAAAGAAATGTTAAAACACTGAAATACCTGAAAGGCTTCTTGTAGCATCAGACTGCAGACAAACACTCAGCAGAAAGCTCTTTCCCCAAAAAAGGGCACAAAAATAACTGCACTGGTTAGGAGGGTAAGCATAACTGCTAGGGCACTACAAAGAAACAGTGTCCCACTCAGACGCTGCTCCTCAGCTGAGAAAGTCACATACAGAATCTGTCAGCCAGCAGCAGCTGCTCTTCTCTGACTCCGGGAAGAGAAAGCAAGCAGCATTTTATGTCCCACACATCAAAGCACTACAGCAAGCTCTGCAGCAGAGCCCTGCCCTCAGAAGGCAGCGTGGAGGTACAGAGCCCTGCTGCAGCACTGCTGGAAAACCCCCCTGGGCACTTCTGCTGCAGCTCACCTTGCCAGCAGCAAGAAAACACAAGGCTCGCTTGGATTCTCTGCTGTTTCAGAACCTTCTCAGGAGCTGGGGGCACTGAACTGGATCTCCTGCATTAACTGGAGTCTAGACTAGAGGCTGCCTACTGTGTTGAGCCAAGGTGCCCCATCGTCCTGCAGGTAGGTAAGGCTGAGCTTCCTCCTGCTGTGGTTTGGAGCCACACCAAGGCATTGAAAAGCTCTGGTGCAGCACTGTCAAGCAGCTTCACTGAGTGCTGCTCTATTGCTCGACACACCCGAATGGGAGAGCAGAAGGAAGCCCTGTAACGATGAATCACTCTTGTGCATCCAGCCACAGGTGCCTGCTGCTGAAGCTTGCAAATCAGTGTGCTGGCAGAAATAACTGCTGCTGGTGGAAACACTCCCAACAAGAAACACAAGGAAACTTCATCAGCTACAAAGCAAAGATTTACACAGACACTCCCCAAAAGAAGCAATCCACATTCGGCCTGGATCAGAAAGGCTCCTGGAGGGCTGAGATACTGTGACAGTGACTAAACTGATCATTTGAGCAGTCAAAGCAGCCCGGCAGAGAAAAACGATCATCGGCAATGCAACCACTAAGTATTCTGCAAACGTCATTTGTATCCATGGGAAATCCTGCAAGAAACGAGTGGGAGATGAGGCAAGGGAAACACTGCGCTGTGGAGAGACCTGGAAGGGTGGGGAAGCAGCAGCGTGGGGAACTGCAGGAGGAGGTCTTGTCAGTCCAAAGCAGGCAGCTTCATTTGCAAGGCTGAGCTGAAGGGTGAAGCAGCAGATGTGCTATCTGAACACAAGATTTGAGTAAAGAGTCTCTCAAAAGTGGAACTCTCCCAAAGCAGCCCAGGCTGGCTTGGACAGCAACACTGTGACATGACCCAAGCCCCAGGATCGGTCCTCAAAACCCAAAAGCCTAAAGCAGAAGATAAAAACAAACCCACACCTGAAAAGCTGAGCTGTGAAAGGGCTGGGAGAGGCTCCAGCTGGCACCCTGGGAAGCACCCTGTCAGCTTAGACTGATGTGCTCACAACTGGCAGTGATAAACGGCAATGCACTTCAGGTCTTGACTACTGGGATCCTGCAAGGGCTGAAGTTAGTTCTGATGCTCTTCAGCAACAGAAGCAGCACTGAGCACACCTGTGAGGTCCATGGATAGCATCTGCTGGCCTTCAACTGCAGAGACATTGGTACAAAATTACTGGTACAAAACAGTAATAAGATGACCCTAAGTAGTTAAAAATTGATTCATTGGTTTATAACTAGCAAGATAAAGACTCTGTGGGTAGGGGGAAGGGCAAGTGACAGGAAGAAATCAAACTGACAGCCACTGAAGCAGCAAACACTGAACAGACTTCATTGTAGAGAAAGTGTCACAAGGAAAAGCAGCAGAAGATGCCACAAGGACAAGCACAGAACCTTCAAGAGTTCACTGTCTGCACACACAGCTCCAGAGCTGCATGACAGCAGTAAAGCTTTGCCTCATTCCTGCAAAGCCTACAGCCTTGGCCTCAGTCAGATACCAGCTGCAGGCAGTCCACCGCAGCACACTGCACACCGCTCACTGCAACACAGCCCACTGCAGCCCAGCCCAATGCAACCCGCTGCACACAGCCCACTGCAGCACACTGCACACCGCCCACTGCAGCACACTGCAGCACAGCCCAATGCAACCTGCTGCACACAGCCCACTGCAGCACAGGCCACTGCACACAGCCCACCACAGCACAGCCCAATGCAGCCCAATGCAGTGAAGTCACTCTGGCAGCTGCTGCAGTACACCTTTACCTTTAGAAACACTTTAATCAGCTCTCTGCCTGCTGCTGTCATCTGGAATTAGAGAGGTAAGTGGCAGGTGCAGCCTGCCAGACACAGCCACACCAGCTTCCAGCAACAGCAAGGGGGCTGCCAGCTGCGCACCACAAACTGGGCTAGGCAAGGCCATGCCCAGGAGGAGAGGCACTTTGAGCAGCTGCACTTCTGGAGCCTTTACTGCTTAACCTCTTGCTCCAAAAGTCAGAGCAGTACCTGAGGGGTGCCCAAGCCAACTCGCCAAGCCATCCCTAAGAGCCTGTTCCTGATGTACAAGCCACAGGAGGGGCAGGGGCATAGATCAGGACACAGCCAAAGCAGCTGGAAAGATGTTCCCAGCCAACTGAGAGATGGACTCATCCAACACTTGCGGGGATGGCCACATTCCTAACTTGCAATCCCTTCACAAAGGTCCAAGGTAGGACCATCACTGTCAGAAGAGTGTGACTGCCACCTAAAGGGGCTGTGGCATTTCTGGAGAACACTCACAGTCCCTGACTTAAATCTCATCTCTCCTGCCTCTTAATACTGGGGAGGTTGGTTTGGCTTGAAAGGCAGCCCCAGGGCTATTCACTGCTCTTTGGAGCGTACACCTTCAGGAAGCAGTTCTACAAGGTAAGCAACACTTCTGAGGACGTGGTAGCCGCTTTCAGTGTGGATATTATGCAGCACTGGCTCCTTGGCTCCTTGGCTGAACACAGCCCAGGAAGGGGCACTCGTCACCTCCATGTTCCTCTGTTCAGAATCCCCAGGCATCACTTCAGCTGCAAAACTGTTCACAAAGCCAAGTGCAGCTGGTAAGAGCAAACCAGTGGCAGCATTGATGGGCTCAGCTGGCAGCCTGCTCACCTCCAAGCAGCTGCTCCCAGATACTTCATCGCTTTGGGCCAAGCTAAGAGTGCAATCTGATTGCAAGGAGCCTCACTTGCCTGTGCACTAGCTCGAGGCAGAGCTTCACCTGACTGCCACATGACCTTAGCTGCATTTGGAGAACAATCTCAGTGTGCGTCCACTAGAAGGGACAGCACAACAAACACCACAGTTACCGACAGCACTCATTGGGAGGATCCACGCACCCTGCCTGGCCTCACTCTTGCACATGCCTTGACTAGGAAGCAATGCAAACTGCAGGCAAAGCAGCTGTGCCTTGTGCTGTGAATGAGAAGCAGCTGCAGACCTCTGTAGAACATTGACCCTGAGCACACTGAGGAAGGCACTGAACTGACTCATGCTTCACCAGTGCTACCTCAGTGTTTCTGCAGCGGGCAGCCAGGGCCTTCCATAAGCTACATGCACTTCCCTGGCAAGCTACAGCAGATAAACAGCACTGGATGAAAGTAAATTTAATTGTGCTTGTCTTTCAGTGCTGATTTTGACTTAAATTTGAGTCTTCTGGGAACAGACACGATCCCTAGCTGTGCAGTACCCCTACCAACCAAGTTATGAAGCAGAACTGCTCCTGACTCCTCAGTGAGCTACTCATCCATCCTCCTGACAGGCAGAAACAGTGCATGGCCCCAGGTGACAGGAGAGGAAAGATTGAAACTAAGGGATGCAGGAAGGGGAAGGAAGAGAATTTGGAAAACAAAGATGCTGTGATAAAGACAATTTGTTCTACCCTGCAAAAGGACACAATGACAACAAAACACTTTTAACCAGCTTGCAGCCCTGTGAGCCGATAATGAGCAGCACAAAGGAACCCCAAAGGTCTCCACTGACAAACACTGTAATGCTCTTCTCCCACATGCAAAACCAGATGGAGGAGTTCCAGCTCTCTGGCTCAGCCTTTCCACATCAGGCACTGTCAGCATGGGTATGAACCAACTGATGGGAACCAGCAGAGGAGGACTCAGGGGGAGGAGGAAACCTCTGTCTGTAAATGAGAACAAGCACCACCAGGGAACAGACTTCAGGGTGTACACAGTGGGGTCAAATAGAACCCACCCCCCAGCAGCTGCAGAGCTCAGACAGCAATACTCAGATATTTCTGTGCCACCACAAACAATTTCAGTTCCCGGGCAGGTCCAAGACAGTGATATTGACATGAAGTCCCTGAGAAGACAGCAGCCATGCCTCACCATATGGTCTGGCACAGCTCAGTAGACCATCAGATGCAGTTGTTTTCTCTTTCCCAAAATTAGCATTACAATGTAAGTGATGGCTTCAATCAGAAGTGAAGCAACCCGGGCTGCAAATATTACCTTAGAAGCAATGCAGTGTTCTGAGAGAAAACAAGGAAATGCAGTTTGTTAGAGGTGTACATACAATTAAGAGTGAGACAAGAAACCAACACAGAAATAAATCAACTGCTCCACTGCTATGGCACTGAGCAGCATTTACCACCAGTGTGGATACAAAGAGAGCTGTTTATGACACGCTCAGAGGACACAGGTCCAGACACATTGTCCAGCCTGTCAGTTCATACCAAAGAGTATCAAAGAGCCTAAAGTACCTTTGCCACTGGCAAAGCTTCATCAGCTAAGGTGGCGGCAGGATGCTGAAGCCTGCTTTGCCCTTTAACTTGCTCAGTCTCAATCCAGCACTTCCAGCTTCTTTATGGTTCAGTGTCCTTCCATGGACACCATGAGAACCACTAGTTCTGTTCTGAAGGTCCTCTCTATCAAGAGGTGTATCGTTCCATGGGCACTGCACTGCAGCTCACACCAAGGGCTCTGGTGCAAGCTGACTGCAGTGAGGCAGCAGTGCAGCTCCGCAGACAGCTGTTCCACCCACAGCCAGCAGAACACAAAGAGGTCTCTTACTTTCCCATCCAGATTGCATAGCTCTCAGGGAGTTGTGGAACAAAGAGCATGGATCTTCCAGTATCAACATCTACTGCTCCAAAGCAGCCTGCTTCAGTGACTCCAAAGGTCCAGTGAAAGTAAGATTCCTAGATGCAGACAAAAGACATTTCTTAAAAGAAAGCTCTGACGGTACCAGCAATAAAAACACCACAGTGCTCCTCACACCTGCTGCCACACACCTGCAAGAGTCCTGCCTTTTGCAGTGGGGCAAGCAGGTTAGGTCTAAACTGATGGGTTAGGTGCAAACTGGTTAGGCTCAGTTACAATAATAGTAATCCCTCTGCTGGCAACTGGAAAGGATCAGATTCATCAGTTACCATCAGAAATACACAGGCAAGCTCAGCACAACAAAGCAGATTCTTCCTATCTGAAATTAGGGAATGCACTAGGAGAGAGAAACAATGACACCAAAGGAGACAGGACAAAGCAGACTCCCAGAGAAGAGGAAGCTGTGCTAAGAGCAGTCTTTAGCCAAGAGTTACTTTAAGAACAAGCAAGCAAAAACCAAAACCCCAAGCAACAGATAGCTGAACTTTGGTAAGGACAGACATGTGCTCTGGCACTCTGGAAGGTGAATCTCTAAGCAGATGTAAGAGAGCGTATAACGAGATGTGCCATCTAGAACAGAAGCTCCGCTAAATGCACAAAGCAAAGGACTGTGGCTGCCATGCAAAGTCTGGGGCATGCATGATTTGAGCTGTGTTGCATCAACCTCCCCACTGACTGAGCTTGCACTTGACATGACAGGAGTCAGAGTCCCCTCTGTGCCAGAAGCCCTGGGTGCTTAAGGAAGAGTCTCATTTGAGAGGGCACACGTTGTACATCCTGAGGTACACCCTGCTTTGCCCAACACACCACTTACAACACCCCCAAATACGTTGTCACAGCAATTCACCCAGACCCACTGCAACATCTTCCACTAGAGAAAAAGTTCTTTTGGGGGTCAGACAAGACTGAAAAGAATAATAAATACTCCACGGATGTCTTTAACATTGTGCTGAACATAGACAGGCAGTGGGGCCTTGACATCAGGCAGTGAGCCTGCACACCAAAGTACTGGCAGGAACTTGAAGCTGAAGGGGCAAGGCAACGCAACACACTCATTGACAGAAAGAAAAGGAAAATAATTCCAAATGGTGCAGTTGAGCAGTTTCCTGATGTGACTGCTGCTCTGTTCAGCTCCCACCTGGCGAAAGACCATGTCAGTGTCTGTGCAGTATCTCTGGGTTTCTTCTCCCCCCTGCAGCAGGACAAGTGAATTCTTCTGGACATCCTTGTTGCGCCGCAGGCGATCACACAGACGGCTTCTGTTCAAAGCAAAGAGTGCCACAGGCACTTTCAACGTCTCCTTGCCCAGCCAGAAAGAGGGTCTGGAAAAGATTTAATTGACAATTAATGGAAGACAGTGGCACACAGTGTTTGTTACTTTGGTGTGAAACACAAAAGGAAGCTGGGTTCAGCTCTACAAGCAAGCTGCCCATCGCTCAAGGGATGCTGCGTACAGCATTGTGCCTGGGTGACAACCAAACACTGCTCATACAAGTACCAAACAGAATGGCAACGGCAGCCAGGGCTGGCTGCAGCTGTGGCCCACAGCATCTCTGGCACTTGTTGACACTGCTTTAGGCAAAGTAATGAGAACAGGACATGCAGAAAATTACAGCAACCTAGCTTTAGAGAATCACAGAATTCTTTGGGCTGGAAAAGACCTCTAAGGTCATCCAGTCCAACCCTCAACCCAACAGCACCACTAAACCACGTCCCCAAGAGTCACTGTCACACATTACTTGAGTACCACCAGGGATGGGGAGTCCACCACCTCCCTGAGCGAAGAGAACAAGATAGAAGAAAATGAGCTCTGAGGTATCGCACTGGAGTGGAAGGTTCCACAGAGTCATCCCCTTCAGCAAGTGCTTCTGGAAAATGTTCCATAGTTGACACAGGGACTGCAGGAAACAGATGAGGGACAGCAGAGCCAGGACAACACTTCCATAGTCAGGCAGTAGCTGCAGGTGGTTTTCTTTGTACTGCTTATTCCTGCATGCACAGAAGTGGCTTCAACAAATGACTGCACTGGTGGCTACAAGAGCCTGGACTGGGTACTAGTGACCTGCTGCTATTACATCACCACCTGTCCCTAAGGCAGCACAGACACAGAGAGCCAAGACAGCTTCAGAAAGGTTTATTCAGAGGAGCCACAACCAGGAGAACAGTTTCAAAGTAGAGCTGTCTCTTAAAGTAACGTGGTTAGGTGATCTGAGGCACCCCCATTTGCTACAGGGCCCTACCTGCACTTCTTGGAGCTTTACCAGCAGAAGGACAGCAACTTCCAGAATTATTTCTTTTGATATCAGATGAGGAGAAAAGACTCTAAGAACATTCCCTTCTTTTCTTTTCTTTCTTTTTTATTTTTTAAAATTTAATTTAATTTAATGTTCAATATAGTAAAGCTGTGCTTGGAGCTTCAGTAGTTCAGATGAATACTGTTTCAGCAACCAAATCCTATGGTTTAAGTCCAGCTTAGCCCTCCACCTCAGCTTCCTACTGACTGACTGGCAGGCTGGCTGGCTGCTCATCTTCTATCAGCCATGCCTCTAAAGGACAGGAAGGAGCAGTTAAATTGGTACTGTGTTCAGATAACAAGACATGAAGCACCAAGGGCCTTAACCTTAGAGAAGCAGAGCTCCACCCCTTAATTATTATATAGTTTCCATTGGCAATCTGAAAGGCCACCTTTGATTTACAGCTGCATAAAGTAACCTCCTTATCAGCATCAGAAATGTAAACCTCATCACTTCTGACTGCAGACACAGCACAACAAAACTAATAAAACATTTTATGTTGCCATTTATAACCAGCTGGTGTAACTGCCTAATGCCTAAGTAATTTCAGGGGGTGAAAGACTGCTCTTGCTAATCCAATTTCCAAACTGTCTGCCTAGAGTCCACATGATAGTGCATAGACTCCAAACGCCTTTGGTTTTACTGCTTCCCACACACTCCTGAAGCCCAGCACCACGGCAGGCAATCATGGCAGGCTGCAGACCACCTGCTCCCGTGCAGCAGCAGCTTCCATCCCGGGAAACCTCTGCCTGCAGAAGAACGAAGCAAGCTCACACCGACCAAGCACAAGCTCCTACAAGTTTTAAATCTGGCAGCGAACCTTAACTTACATACAGGCAAGAGTTCTCAGCTGCAAAGCCCAGGCTCAGCAGCGCAGCAATGCACAGGGAGGCTGAAGAGGCAGCAACCCAAGCAAGGAGTGACTCCGAGCAGCGGGCTGGGAATCTACCCTCACCTTACTCCAAGTATAAAAGGGAGGAGAGAACACCACCAATCCCCCTTCAGCTGCTCTCAGATCTTTGTATCTGCTGCTAAGTAAAGCAAACCCAAAAAGGCAGAGGTCCTGTCTGTGATTTGAAAAACAAACCAAACCACCCCTCTGAGTTCAGAGTCACTCAGGCCGGAAAAGACCCTTGAGATCGTCAGGTCCAACCATTAACCTTCTCTACCAAGCTCAGCACTGAACCACAGCGCTGGACACTACATCTAAGCGACCTTTAAACCCCTCCAGGGACAGAGACTCCACCAGCTCCTGGGCAGGGCCTGTTCCAATCCCTGACCACTCTTGCAGTGAAAGCGTTTTCCTAATGCCCAACCTGACCCCCCCCGGGGCAGCTTGAGGCTGCTCCTTCTTGTTCCATCGCTCGTTACAGACCAGCAACTACCTCTCTACGCTGCTCCTTCAGGTAACCGTAAAGTGCCAAATGCCTCCCCTCAGCCTCCTCTTCCTCAAACTAACCAGTGCCAGGTCCCTCAGCCCTGTTCTCCAGACCCGCCACCAGCTGCGCGGCTCCGGGCAGGCTGAGGTAGGCCAGGCTGAGGTAGGCCAGGCTGAGGTAGGCCAGGCTGAGGTAGGCCAGGCTGCCGCCGGCTCTT
>VWZI01020604.1:1599894-1640152 GCA_013396835.1 Psilopogon haemacephalus | reverse complement strand
GAGGGGCCCTCTGCGCGGCGGGAGACTGCAGTCCGGATCCCGCTGCGGCCCCGGAGACCAGCTCGGGGATTTCCCTCTGAGCGGTTACTGTGGCTGTCGCCCAGGAGCAGTGGTGTCTGAGGCCGAAGGGCTGGTGGTGGGCTTTCGGCATCTTCAGAAGCCCTGCTGCATCGCTCTGGCTACACCAGAGGTGCCGCAGCCTGCGTCCAAAAGCTGCTCCAAGCCTGTGTCCAAAGGCTCCTGTGGCGTCGTGCTGCTGCTCCTGGTAGCACCTCCTGTCTCTCCTCAGGCTATGCACTAGTTAGCCACAAGTCAGTGAGCCGCACTGGCAGCCCTTCTTGTTCTTCTATAAAGATTTCAAACAACTCAGATTCTGTCCCCCAGACAGTCATTCACCAGGCAGAAGTGGCTTTGGAAAGATGAACAAGAAGGGTTCTCTAACAAGCGGCCGCTTTACACCCAGCCAAGAAACCAGCAGGGACAAATTGGTACCAGCACTTCCCCGTTGCTCTTTGTCCCAGCGTTCATGGTGCCAAGAGTCCAGCACCACCAGGGAGTGCATTTGCAGCTTCTGCCAGCAGAGCTGAAATCATTTTAGGTTGTTTTTAGTACATGAACATTACGTAACTGTTGTGAACACGGGGCAAGCTATTTCCCCATTTTGCAGCACAAGAGATAAAACCCCAATCCGGCAGGGGCAGATGCAGCCCAGATACAGAGCCGGGGAAAGGAAGGACAGTGCAGCTCTGGCACCATGTGCCAGGAAAGCAGCACCCCTCCCTTCTACCCCCGAGCCAACACTGGCTGTCAGGAGAAGAGCCAGACACTGCTGCACTGTGCTTGAGCTTCTGTCCTGCTTTGGGTGACAGACAAAATCATCCAGGGCTGCCACACAGAGCACAGTACCACCCTGAGAAACCTTCGGCTGCCAGCACCACGACACAAAGTGGGGAACGGGGCCTGATACTGAGGCACTCAGGTCACGACAGACAGACCCTCCTCAGCCAGCCTCTACCTGGATGCGTGAGTTCAGTGCAGACTGCAGCTGGCCACCTCACTGCCCAGGAGGCTCCTGTATCATACGTGCTGCCACAAACCCAGAAAGCACAGCAAACCCTGATTTACTGAACCAGAAATGTTTCTAAGGTCAGCTCCATCTGCTTTTCTGCTGATTATCCCCGCAGATTTTTGCTAGCTGGGACGTTGCTGGCTAAGATGCAAAGTGACCTTCACTTGGACGGGCTGGGCAAGCACAAGAGATGAGTTTCAGGTGTGTGAGTGTATTTCATAGGCTGGAGAACCAGCTGTTAGTGCAAAGCAATCAGGCAGGTCCCTGTGTTAGGACGTGTCAATGCCAGGGGGTTCCACCGAGTCCTTCTCACACTCCTTAGCATCCCATCACTGTGAGGTGTGTGTGCTGCCTGCCTTTGATCCAAGGGCCACAAGTCTTTGCCTTGGAATTAAGATTGCAAGGTCCCTTCAAAGTAACAGACCGAACCAAAGCATCTGCCTTTGGCATTTTCATCATGAAACAATTTGGAGTAAATTTTCCCTCAGGCACTAAATGTATACTGCTCTATTGATCTTTTGGAGCTTGAAATAAAAGTGTGATTTTCCCAAAGCCTGCTTGAGCTAAATTATTATGAAAGACAAGAAAGGTAAAGCGTTACCTTGCCTTATTACTCTCCCCAATTGACTTTCACTTCAGAGCAAGAAATTCTCCTCCAATCCAAACGTACCCATCAAGTATTGCAGAGGCTGGGGTAGCTTCTCCAGCCATTGATTGATCTTTACAAACGGTGGCATTTTACTTTGGGGGCTGTTTTCCTGCAGGTCCTCAGTACAGGCTGCCCTTGTTTCATTTACATCAACCTGCCCATCTGCATTTGTAAGCTGCTGCCACAGGAACTCCTCTCTCATGAAGATTAAACCAGCACTGCTGAAGCTGCCTGGGAGACTCCTTTCAGTGGGGACTTTGGTTTGCTAGGCTGTGAGGGCTTGGTGGCCTGTGTGATGGTCTCTCATGTTCCTCTAATCCCTCTGGCACCTTGAAAGAAGCAGCTCTTCTTGCTACACTGCAGCATACCGTTTGCTTCAGTAAGAGACTTCTCAATGATTTTCAGTCTGTTTGCTCGGAGGTTGGGGGTTCTGCACACTCTCTCTCTATGTGTCCTGTGCACAGTGCCCAGCACCACACCTCCCTTTTTGTTGTTCTAACACTGCCCCACAGAAAAAGTGCTGGGTGGTGTGAGTGTAGCTCAGTCACAGCCATGCCAGGCAGAGCAGATCAGCCACTGCCCTGTAGCGGCACAGCAGAGGGACCTGGCTGCTCACCTGGGTGAGTTCTACAGAAAGGGCTGCAGTACTGAGTTCAGGATCTGGTGGATGCAGAACTATCCCTGCAGCCACTTCCCATCCTGTGGACACACCTGAGAACAAAACTCTTTCACAGCACTCGGGATTTACTCACCCATCATTTCCCACGTCTAAATACAGCCTCTTTCTCCAAAGAGCAGCAGCACACCACCTAGATTGTGAAGGGCCAAACCAAAGGTGCTCTGCACCTTCTGGAGCAGAAGAGTGGGAAGAAGCTGGGGAAGTTCCTGTGCTGTGTGACATAAAACTTTGTCTAGGCTGCACATATGACCTCAGAGCCAGTTGTGCAAGGGCAACACAACTGCTGCTGCCAGGTGCCCATGGTGCCCCTGCACTGGGCTATACAGTTACAACACAGAACACGTTTCTTCATTGCTGTCTGCATAATGTGCTCTCCACCCAGCACATCCCAAATCCCCAACAACCTCATCATGTGCTTATGTAAATATTGGCTCACAAGATTAACGCCTCCAGGGTTTTGCGGATTACAATTCCTATCTCCACACCAATTTAAAGTCAGATTCCCCACTACTTTTTTGGTAAGAAATCCCTCTTTAATTATTTACTGTTTATAAGGAAAGCATTTTCCACTCTGAGAAGCTGCATTAAAATTTTAAGCCACTGGTTTATCAAGACCTGCATTGTATTGATGATGAAGAAATTGCTTTCTCTTACACAGTTATCTGAAAGGACCTCTTTCAGGCTGTGCTTAGACGACATTTCCATTCTCTGCTTGGAGCAGTCCTATCCTCCTTGCCAAGAAAGAAAGGACCTGCTCCCTCTGATACTGCTCTCTGATGGCAGCTACCCCTGCCTCCCCAGCTTTTGCTGCTCCAGGCTGCTCCATTGTGTGGCAACAGCCCATCTAAGAGGGCCAAGCAACGGTGAGGTTGCAATGGCACCATGGCTGCCACCCTCCTGAACTCGGTGGCGTGGCTGTTCCTGGCCAAAATCTATCCTTGTCCTTGTCCCAGAGTGACTCCCAGGGTTAGCCATCAGCACCAAGTCCCACAAACCTCTCATCTCCTTTGCATCTGACTGGACATTTAACCCAGCTGGCTCTGGGCTTCAGTCTGAAACCAAGGCGTTGGGCAGCTGATGTGGCCATGGCAGTGTGTCCTGGCACTGTGCCACTGTCTCGCTCTAGTCAGGACACTTAGCCCAGCCAAGGCTCTTGCAACCTCACTAACACAATGCCAAACTGGGCCCACTGCTGTCCCTACTTTGCATGCCAGCAGCAGAGGGGATGGTGAGGGGATGTTTTGGCCTTGGCTTCATTTCCAGGTGTGGTAACTTTTTTGCTCTAGTGACTGTTGACAGCAGCAACTCTCCTTATCCAGGCTGGCCTCATGTGATGGGCAGAGAAAAGGAATTCAGCTTCAGAAAGCAATGTTGAGTTCTTCCTGAGTCCCAAAGCTGGGGAGCTGCTGAGCAGCAGCAGCAAAGTGCTGCCCTGGGATCCTGTCAAGTTGCAGCAGGCAGCCTGCTCTCCTCCGGCCTCTGCTTCCTTCTCAGGGAAACATCCAGGGGTTCATGCAGAGTATCAGGAGGCATAAAGCAGGCATAAACCACAGTACTTCCAGTATTAAACAGGACACAGCAGTGCTCACTTAGGAGCTGCCTTTGTGTGTTGTTTTGCTTTCTTCCCGTTGCATGTCTCAACTGTGCAGCAGCCTCCCATGCTGCCACCCTGCCCAGCCTGCGCTGTATGGCAGGAGAGCAGCAACATTTGCTGCTTTCCAAGGCTGGCAAGAGGCCATTTCCACTTCCTTCCAAAGACAGAAACAACAGAGCAGGGCAAACCTCTCCGGGCTCAGGCTTCTTTCTGCAGTCACATCTTAGGGCACTTTGGTAGCAAGCAGCAGCCCAGCACACAGTGCAAGGCTCTCTCAGGCTCACTCTATGCAGCAAGCAGGGGAAGCAGCTGCTGACAGGCTGAGTAACGCTGCTGTCACAGCACCATGGATTGTACTGACATCAAGGGCTCCTCAGAAACTCCTCAGCAGCACTTCAGGAAATGCTTACCGAAGATTTGCAGAGCTAACAGCTCCGTGGGTGTCTGCTGTTTGGCCATCTATAAAAACAGCTGGCACAGCTGGAAGAGAATCAGCAGAGTTGGTGCTAATTTAGACTCCTTGGGCCCGTGTCAGCTCCAGGCACAGACACGACTCTACTGGAGCACACTGGTACCCCAGCCAGCTATTTTTAAACTTTCAGCTTGGTACCAGAGGCAGCCAGCTACAACACAGAGCTTCTGGTGGACTCATTCCCCCTGCTGTTTGGCTCAAGCCTTAGTGCCAACAGGATGAGCTAAGCCCTTGGAAAAATCAGAAAAAGGAGATACAAAGGACTGGATTCAGCAACAGTCTGAAGGGAAACCTTGCAGTTGCTCACACCAGGAGCTGTAACAGGCTACACAGATGGAGACAGGAAGCTTAAATCTGCTGTGTACAGCAGGGAGGCAGGGAGCCAGTAAAAGCAGTGGCTGCTGTGGGGAAGGGGCAGGCCCTCACTGTGAATCCTTCAGGTCACTGCGAATGGAGAATGTCACATGGAAAAGAAGGAGACTCCTAATAACAGTCACTGGGGTAACATGCAGGAGAAGAGGAGGAGGGATTGTGTCTAGACTGGTTTATCCACAGAGTTTTAGGTGCTGTGAGAGCTCTGACTTACTGCTTCAGGGCGACCTCTGTGACTTCAGTGTCAAGGTTCAGGCTCACAGGCACCAGCTGGCAGTGCTCCCCCTCTGTCTGCAGTGATTTCTTGTTTTACTCAGGTCCCTCTTGCTCGTTAGGGGCTGGGCAAATAAGCAGGAGCAGCGATTGCCAAAGGCAGTCACTCACTGCCTGATCACCCCTGGCTAAGAGGAAGCGCAGAGCATCGTCCCACTTCCTGGGTCACCTACCCACCCATCCCTAAGCTGAGATTCCTGCTTTTCACTAGCCTGAGAGGCAGTAAGATTGAAAAGTGCAATGAGCAAAAATGCCAAACATAAAATGAGAACATCCAGTACAGTGCACGGGCTGCTGTGCTTGCTGAGCCTGTCAGAGCTTCCTGCAAACGACTCTGCCTTCTTGTTCAGAGTACCTATGGCCACAGCTAGGGCATGGAGCTCAGCAAACTCAAGTGAAGATTAAAGAACTGAGCATTAAGAAGCCTCCCCTAACTGTGCCAGCCGAGCACAGAGGGGCTGAGAGCAGTGACTGCATCCAGCTGGTAAGTGGAGAGGAGCAGGGTCCCTCCAGCGTGCTGAGGAAAGAGTGAGGAATGTCAGTGCCGAGCACAGTGCAGCAGTGCCAGGCTCTAATGAGGCAGGCTGATGAACAGGGCATGGAGATGGGAGATGTTCAGCAGGAGCAGGTCTTGACCTTGGAACTGAGCCCGAGTGCTGCGGCGAGGAGCAATAATGAGGAAGGCAAGATCAAAGGAGACAGCTCCAACAAAGAGGGAAAGGGATGGGTACGGCCAGCACTTACCCAGTGCTTGGCTTTGCACTCCTCTGCTTTGGGCTTGCCCTCCCCTTCTGCTGCCTCTCTGTTGCCCATCACTCTCCTAAGGCCGAGCCTGGTTGCAGGGACAGGGAGGTGCAGCTGTGTGGCTGCAGCAGTCCTGCTCAGCACGCTGACAGCCGCTGCGCACGGGCAAGTTTGATTACCCAGGGGCAGTTCTCTTTTACATATCCCTAGCTGCAATTTTACTGAAATCATTTTCTTTTTTATTGGCCTCTTAGGCCGCCAGAGTGCCGCTGATTTCCCCACGGCGAGCTGATGAATGGCACCACATCACACACAGACAAAACACAGGCATTTGCCAACTGTGAAACGTAGCTTTTCCCTTTGATAGCTTTCCTTTTCTTGCGCGACAAGGATCAGCAGCCGTGACAGGGAGAACACTGCAGACAGAAGCCTAACAAGCTCTCTGCTCAGCCCAGGACCGCATGCAAAACAGATTCGGCAGAGACAGGAGATTCCTACTAACACCAGGGGCCTTCACAAAAGGGAGTAACCATTTTAAAGGCAATTTCCAATAGGAGAGCTGGGCTCGGCCCTGCAATCAGCTGTGCCTGGCAGCCAGCTGGGTCCTCGAGAAGTTCCTGTGGCTTCAGCTACATCAGTGGGAGCGTAGAGAGACGCAACCTCACCTCTCTACACGGTCAAAGGAAGGCTCAAACCCACAGCAGTTTAGGGCTCTACTCTCCCCAGACCAGCAGCACAGACACCCTGGCAGTGACTCAGAAGCAGGCAGCCTGCCCCTACCCCTGCCAGCTTCAGGCAGCAGCAATAGCTCCTGTGCAGCGCCTTGCAGGAGGCAGCTTCAGTACAAATAGCACTTTTTGCTGAAGCAGGCAATCCCAGCTGCTGCTGGGGAGCAGAACACAAATACCACTGCTTTCCTGGCTGAAGCACTGCACTCCCAGCCAAGCTTCAACAAGACCAATAGGTCTTTCCTTAGAAAGCACAAGAAGAAGCAGCAAGCAGCGTGTGGGTGTCCATAGGCAGGTACCTGGTGGGTGAAAGGTGCTCCGGGATGTTCCACGGGCAGGCAGCACTGGTCCAGAAGTGTGAACAGGCATCTCCTCTCAGACCCCCACAGTGACTAGCCTTAAAAAAAAGAAGATTCAGGTTAGAAAAGTTCAGTAGAAGAGAGATGCTCTTCAGTATTTCATGTCAAATACTTTAAGAAAATCCCATTATCAAAAGTCTCCAAGCAGACTTTGTTGCTCACTGCCCTGGAGGTGAAGGTTCTGGTGGGAGAATGCTGCAGAAACACCAAGTGTCCCAAGCACTACAGGAAGGCTTCAAATCAAATAGTAGGCACCAACCTAGGCATCTGCATACCTGCACAGCACTGCAAGAACAGGCAGCCAAGTCAACCTTACTTCCTTCAGTCCTTGCCCATGGCCCAAACAGGCAGGCCAAGGGTGACCAGCTGTCACCTCAGTCAATTCTAGCTTCCCTTCTCAAGACCTGATCCAAACCAAAGTGAAGCTCACTGAAAGACTCCAACTGATCCAAGGCTTTGGTTGACCTTTGTACCCCAATTTCTTCTATTAACCAGAAAAGGGGTTCTATTAACCCAGATTCTATTGCTAAAAGCAAACAAAGCAAAACCACAAACAAACAAACAAAACCCACCAGAAAATAAAACCCAATCAGGAGAGAATTTCAAAGCATGAGGTGGAACTAAGAGGGTCCCAAAGGGAAGGGTCCCAAAGGGAAGGGTCTCAAAGGGAAGGGTCCCAAAGGGAAGGGTCCCAAAGGGAAGGGTCCCAAAGGGAAGGGTCAAGCAGAAAGCACAAATAACAGGTAACTCAAAAAGGGCTTAGAAATGAGTTCTGTGCCCAAATGTTTGACCTGTCTCTCTGTATTGGGCTCTCTAGAGCAGTAACGAGTCAAGTGATGGACTGGGCAGCTGTAGCTCTGACTTTGCAGAGGAGATTCAGTCAGAGCATCCGAGCCATTTCCAGCCGAGTAGCAGCCTTAGGCTGATCACTCCTTGAGTGACAGACAGAACTGCAGGTCCAGGCTGGCTTGCAGGCAAGAAGGGAGAGGACTGGAGCAATCTGCCTCACCAAGCAGGGAAGATCTGCAGTGTCACCTCCTAACGGTTTGCAGATGAACAAGAGAGAATCAGATAGTGATTGGCACTGGGATGGGCTGCCCGGGGAGGTGGCAGAGTTGCCATCCCTGGCGGTGTTCAAGACAAGCCTGGATGGGGCACTTAGTGCCATGGTCTGGTTGATTGGATAAGGCTGGGGCACAGGTTGGGCTGGATGAGCTTGGAGGTCTCTTCCAACCTGTCTGATTCTATGGAGATAAAAGGAGCAAGAGCTGGAACGTGTGAGATGCTCCTGCAGTTGCACTGTTCCAGGAGCAAGCAGAGAAAGAGTCATGTAACTGAGGCTGTGCTGAGACACCTGGTGTCAAGCCTCTGCTGTTGCACAGCAGCAGTGGGAGCATGGAGGGTGACTCTGGTACAGCCAGAGGACACACAGCCAGCCTGGCCCAGCCCCTCACCCAGGACAGGCACCTTGCACATCCAGGGCTCATCTCTGTGTCTTGAAGGGACTATTGGCAAGGTCTTGTAAGGACAGGCTGAGGGCTGATGGGTTTAGACTGGCAGAGAGAAGATTTAAACTGGATGTTAGGAGGAAGTTATTTGCAGTGAGGGTGGGGAAACACTGGCACAGGTTGCCCAGGCAGGTTGTGGAGTACAACCTCCCTGGAGGTGTTCAGGACCAGGCTGGATGAGGCCTTGAGCAACCTCTTCTAGTAAGAAGTGTCTCTGCCTATGGCACAGGGGGATTGGAACTGGATGAGCTTTGGGGTCCCTTCCAACCTAAACCATTCTATGGTTCTATGGTTTGTGTTCTCCCTGGAGAGCAGGTTAGCAGAGCACACAGACACTGTGTGACTCCCTTGGGTGGGGGTCCCCAGCAGCCACATGAGGTGGACAAGGAAGAGGATCCAAATTCAGTAGCTGTAAAGCCCTGTGACCGAGCTTAGGTTCTGAGCCTGAAGCAGGCTGTTCTGGCCAAAGTTCTGCCAGGCATGCAGGAACTGCTGACAAAACTCTAAGAATCAAATCTGAGGGTTTCCAAAGGCAGAGCTCTCCCTGAGCAAGCACAATATTGATAAACAGATGGGCTGAGTGATACCAGCCCAGGAGCCTGCCCACGCCAGGTGCAGGAGTGCTGCTCTTGCCCACACGTGCAGAACAGTGGTAGACTCCTCACTGCCTGCCTTTGATTAGATGCATTTATCTGGGGTCTTCTCCAAGCCTCATCAGAACTGGCTATATGCTGTGGAGAAGGGAATTGATCAAGGAATTTGCAACAGCTTCTACCCTGTGTAGTCCTGGAGCAATCAATATTGGTCACAGTGTGATCTGGCATTGCTGTGACAGACCTGTGCTGTGAGAACTAAAGAAAGGCAACGCTGGATCGGCTCTTGGAGCCAACAAGAAGCAGATGCCACCTACCAGATACTTTAATCTACCAGACAGTGTCCTCTTGTTCACATGCAGCAGTGACTAAGAAGTACTAAATCTCCATCTGTTTGTCACAAAAATGCTGCACAGTTTCCAACCCCCTCCCTACCCCTGGCATTTGCACAAAGGGCAGTTTCCTGCTATCCTTCAGCTTCCACTTCAGCTGGGAAGTCTCCTGACACACTGGTGGCACAGCAGTGCAGGACACCAAGGGCTCACGTACAAGTAGGAGCAGCTCCACTCCCGCACGCAGGCCCTGGGAGTTAGATTCAAGCACAGCATTTATTTGTTCACATGTGGATGAAGGTGGAACCTGCTGAGAGAAAGCTGAGTGGAAAATGCCCATTGCAGAAGGATCCAATCTTGCATGCCTCAGACAAACCTCCTGAGCCTGGGAAACACAAGCTAAAGCCCTCTTTGGGGGTACAGAAATCCCTGCCCTCCCAGCCAACACCACTTTATGAGAAACAAATTCACACGGAAGGCATTTTCCTAGGGACAGCCTGGGGAGATCCACAGAGACCTCACCTTTGCCTCATGTCTTGCCCCTCTCTGTAGCAAGACAGCAAGGCCCATGCTGAGACAGTCTGCCTGACAGCCCTACCTGAATGCCATCCCTCCATCTGCTAGAAACGCTGTGGCACTACCTCACCTGGAAGCAGCTTCTGGTGGAGCAACTAAGGACCGAGGTGACACAGCTGTACCAAGGACGAGCCCTGGAGCTGTCAGCCAGGGACACCTCCCACTGCAGCCGCTGCCCAGAGCGCCAGATCACACTCAAGGGTTTCTCTGCACTCGCTAAGAGGGGAGCACACCTGCACACAGCACTGCTTTTGTTATTGCCAGGGGGCTGTGAGCAGCAGAACAGAGAGCTCCAGATCATCCCTCCAAAGCTCAGGGAGGTGTCAGCCAGTAGGCGCACACAGCAGCAGCACAGCAGCTCCCTGGGGATCTCCTAACCCATCCAGTGCTGAGTCCCTCTGTTGGGATGGTTGTCCTGACATACCACACAGAACCATGAAAAGAGCAAGCAGAAGCCTCCTGCTTCAAAGGAACCATCTCGATTCACTCCAGGACCTGGAAACACCTTGGAGCCAGAGCTTGTGTTTTTAAATTGCAGGGTTTGTAGTCCTGGCAGATCTGCCTCCAAGATTTAGAATACAAAACAAACCCAAACAACCTCGAATCTAAGATGATTGGAACAGATCCTTATTTTGAGTGTTGTTTCCCTGCTGAGCTTCTGTTTAAATGTAAGCTTAATGCAATTTTCCTCCATAAAACAAACTCCCAGTCTGGCAAGCAGGGAGGCTCCTCAAACTGCTGCACTGCTTAACCCAGCCCTTGTGGAGACAGCTCTGGCTCTGCCACAGGAAACAGGGGCAGGGCGACAACGAGCCTGCCATCAGTGTGTTATTAAGGACAGGCTCCTGCTACAGCCCACCGAGATCACTTTAAATCGTGCCTCTGTGTCTACATTGCAGCTTTGATTTGAATAGTATTCTTGGACAGGAGAAGAAATTTGTTCTCAGGGTCTGGAATCCCTGCTGAGGTACCAGGCCACAGCAGGAGCTGCCAGGGGAGCGCACTCTTGCACTAAAGCTGTTCCTCTGACCAGCCCTGGCACACACTGCATGCACTTGTAGCTATCTTTATTTCCATTTAGATGTGCTCTGTAACAAAAGCAGCTTTGTCCTTGCAGCCACTGTAGCAGCAGTGAAGAACTTTCCAAACGGGAGCAGACAGCAAGGACTTAATCATTCTTACCTTGGCTCTTGAGGCAACACGAACCCTGCACACGTGGCTGTTTGCAAGCCCATACTTTAGGCACAGCTCTGAGCAAAGTTATTTTGCCTGCACATTTACAGTGTCTTTGGAGGCAAACCTAAGCCTGGAACAAAGCAGCATGCTTGAGACATCTGCAGCTGAAGGTAGCAAGTGCTGTCCTCCACCTGTGCTTTGCCAGTCAGAGAACAGGTTGGGTTGGAAAGGACCTTAAAGACCATCCAGTTCCAACCCCCCTGCCAGGGGCAGGGACACCTCCCACCAGCACAGGCTGCAGGGCAAGTCATAATAGCAGCCTGCTCAGGAGGAAGCCATCTAAGATAGCATGTTAGTGAAAAGCTGCAGAGATTGCAGAGGGCAAACCCAACAGACACACTTGGACTCACAAAATGCATCCAGGTCACACTCAAATTACCAAGGGTAGCTAACTGCTTGTACAAGTGCCAACAACCAGCCTCGGGTCTCCTGATGCCACTGCAGGATTTCCTGGGTGGGCTAGCTGAAGGAGACCTGCCTGGGGGGCAGCTCCTGCTCATCTGGGGAGAGGCAGAGGAAAGTGGGCTGTGCAAAAAGGCCATCGCTAGGGACAGAACTCTGCACTTTGTGTGCCTAACTGCTGCACAGCTACCAAAACAAGGGAAAGGCACAAATGAGGAAGACAAAAGAACCTGTGGGGTTTGGGGCTGGCTGCTTTGACCTGAACCTGAAGTGATGGCATGGCAGGGTGTAAGGCCACAGATCCTTCCTCAGCTGCAGCAGGATGGTGTTGGAGCTTACAACCAACCTGGAGCATTGCCTCAGCTGAGCTCCTCCTTCCAGCAGTGACCTAAGAAAGCTTCTGCTCAAAGCACACACAAAGTGCTGGGGAGCAAAGCTGCAGGAGGTCTTTTTCCCATGTGCAGATGATAGAACCACAGCACCCTGCTTGATGCCTGGCTGCAGGTACCACCCTTGACCTTGCAAGAGGCAATACATCCCTTCAGAGCTTTAATGCTGCTACTTTAAAAGCCTGGTTGAGAATCCTATCAGAACATGGAAATCACATGCATGAGAACTTGGTGTCTTCCCAGAGGTGGCACAAGCTCCTCAAGCTGCCTGCTGACATGATCTCTGTGCTCAATTCTCTCTTGAACTTGGAAAAATCAGAGCTCCAAGCTACAAGTTTCTGCCTGCCACTGTGCTGTCCACGCAACCTCTGTGCAGATTACCACAAATGGAAAGAAGCTCTTCAAGAAGCAGAAAGGCTGCATTCAGCTCATGCAATGGGTAGCTACAGTCACTGGTGCCTGGTAAATAGCCCTGGCATAACAGCACCTCAAATTGCCCCAGGGTGTGATGCTACCACACTCCTGGTAGTTACAGCGTGGAAAGGGAACGATAATGTGCTTGGAACGGGAAGGTCTGCAGAGAGGCTAAGGGAAGGACAGAGGAGGAGGGTGAAACACAGACCTGAAAGCACAGCACATCTCCCTGGGTGAAGATTAGTGGCCCACCATGCTCCAGTGGAAGTGCTTCTGTTTTTCTCTGCAGTGGGAGGAAAAGAACAAAGAAAATTAGGAAAGGAAGTGCCATTTGGACTGGTGTAGTGACAAGTGACACCTCTCCAACAGTCGGTGCATGCAGGCTGTAATCCTGCCTTGGATTTCCACTGTGGGAATAAATAGCTGCTTCTGCTCCCTGCTGGATCTCACACAGCTCCAGCCAGACCCTCAGAGCAGGAGCTGCTCACCGTGGGCAGTGAGGGGGTGTTGCCAGCTCTGCTGCTTGTGCTCTTCATGAGCTGCTTCTCCTTCACAGCACGCCCGCCCCCCTCTTCTCTCCTCCTCTGCACACACACACTCAAGGCAAACTCTCTGCATCTCCCTTCCACAACACCACATCTTTTGCCACTCCTCTAGGAAGATGGAGCCCAGGGGCCAAAAGTTCAACTTCCTCCACAGCACAGAGGTGGGGGAAGCAAATGTCTTGGAATGCCAAAGAGTTATCCTGCAGAGTGAAAAGGGTGCAAAGTGCAGCCAGCTGGCAGCTCCCCCTCCTCCCTCTGCACTGCTGTCACATTCCAAGATCAGCCTCCCTTTTCCATCCAAAACTGGGAACCTACATGCCTTGGGCTGGGAGTAGGTGGAACTGGGGGTGGCAGGAAGCTTGAATGTTTTGTGTTGATTCACTTCCAAACTACTCTTCCTTCTCTGAGAAGAGGAAGAGGAGCTGGCAGCCAGCAGGAAGGCAGTCACTGGGTCCTGTGGCCACAACCACCAGTGCAGGACTGAGCTCCTTGGGTCACAAGCCCAATGCATTCAGTCTACTGCAGCAGACCTCCTCAGGGTCAAAGCATCCTCCCACACCTCACAAGCAGCAGCCATGCTGACATGTGGCTCCATGTCACTGCAAACAAGCTTCTGCAGAGACCCAGAGGAGCATGAGCACAAATCCAGCTCCTATGATGAGATGTTTTGTCTCTCTGCAGGTACCTGATTGATTGGGCTCCATTTGAAGAAGCTCGTGGCTGAGCAGGGGTACCCATGACAACAACACAGGGCACCCAGGCCTGGATGCTCTGCGGGGCACGGATGGGTTAGGTCACCCACGATGAGGAGGATCTTCCCAGTGAAGGAGGAGAGTGAATCACTTCCATCTGTGATGTAAAAAGTAGACCTTGCCATTTCATCCTACATGCTTGGTCGCCTCCCAGTACCTTCCCACTTGTCACACAAAGAAATGAACGAAGACTTCACCCCCAGCATACTGCTCCGGCAGCTGAGCGGAAGGGACCTGCTGGCTCCAGGGGGGACAACAAGGCAGCATTTGTGCCGCCCAGCAGAGAAAGGAAAGAGACAAACGGCACACAAAGCGGCGCCGACTTTGCTGCTTTTGCTCCTTGTGTTCTGTCTGCTCGTTCTGCTACCAATGCAAAGCTCCTGAACCTTCGGGGTAAAGATCTGCTTAGCCGGCAAAGCCAAACTACACTGCAAGCGCAGGCCTGGCCCTGCCCTCTCACTCCGCAGGGCAACCTTCCCCTGCCCTCTCACTCCGCCGGGCAACCTTCCCCTGCCCTCTCACTCCGCCGGGCAACCTTCCCCTGCCCTCTCACTCCGCCGGGCAACCTTCCCCTGCCCTCTCACTCCGAAGGGCAACCTTCCCCTGCCCTCTCACTCCGAAGGGCAACCTTCCCCTGCCCTCTCACTCCGAAGGGCAACCTTCCCCTGCCCTCTCACTCCGAAGGGCAACCTTCCCCTGCCCTCTCACTCCGAAGGGCAACCTTCCCCTGCCCTCTCACTCCAAAGGGCAACCTTCCCCTGCCCTCTCACTCCAAAGGGCAACCTTCCCCTGCCCTCTCACTCCAAAGGGCAACCTTCCCCTGCCCTCTCACTCCAAAGGGCAACCTTCCTTTTCCACAGGGAGGGCTGCAGCACAGAGCAGTGGTGTGGAGCAAAGGGCTGCATGAGGGCAGAATTGTGCCCTGTGTTTTCTCCTTTTCCTACACATGCAAGCAGCAGCAAAGCTCTTTTGCTACACTCCTTGGGCCAGTGAGGACACAGCACATGGAGCCATGAACTTCCATGCCTGTGCTTAGCAGTCACAGAGGACTTCAGTTCCACTTGAGTTCTGTATCTGTCCCACAGAAGGACTTCTCTTTAAACAGGAGCCACAAACTCCTGGTGCCAGTACTGTTCCTTAGTGGCACTGACTCCCATCCTGGGGAGTGCATCACGACAGAGGAAGACAGAATGTGTGCCTTAAATGCTCCGGAAACGCAGCCCCGACAAAGGTGCCCAAACTGCCACAGGATGCAGTACACATTCCTGTCTCTTCCACTCCTGCTGAGACCTCTGTGAACAGTTCTGAGCGTTGCCATCCCTTTGACTGGGGCAGTGTCTGCTGGAGCCATGCTAATTCCCAGGCAACTGCTTCAGTCCGATTTATGATATAAGTTCTTTCTTGTTTAAGCCATTCATGTAGGATTTCATTAAAGCAGGAGAGAATCTAAAAGGGATTCAATGTGTAATGCAAAGATTAGCTTTGAAAATAGACTTATTTCTGCCTAAGTCATCCAATAGTACATGTACAGGGGTCTGAGAAAGCCCAGTGAAATAAGAAGCTGCCTCTGAAGATGATACTGCGGGTGCTGGGGATTAGAGAGATTTTCCATTTGTTCAAGGTCCCCTTTCTACTGCCATGCTCAGATCTTCCTTCCCAAAGCTCTGCATCCTTTCTTTCCATGTCCTGCAGCCCCTTTGCCACCCTTGTTCCCTGACACTTCTTCCTTTCCATGATCCTGTGTCCTCCACCACGCTTGTTTGAGAGATGGGAAATACAGTAGATGGCCTCCCAGCATTTCTGCAGCATCCAAACTGGTAAGTAGCCAAAACCTTCCCTCCTCATTGGCAAAGCTGCCACAAAAGTTAGCAGTTAAAGAGTCAGTTTTTGCCTGCTGCAGCCTCAAACGCTGCACGTATTAAAACAGAAAGGAAAACAAAGAGATGCTGTCAGTTAGCATCCCAGTATTTGGCTACAAAATGAAGGATCAAAGTCTATTCTCAAATCAGAGCAGACTTGAACTCTTAAGAAGAGGGCAGAATCCACCAGCAAAACACACAAATGGGTTCTGGAAAGCTATTTCTATTAATAATGAGCCAGCAGTCCATGTGGGCAGGCTTGTGCAAATTCTCAGGGACATCCACAGGTTAATAACTAAATTAAGTTGGCTAACAGGGAGGTGAGGGAAGAGAACCCTTCTAGGTGTCAGCTACAGGAAGCAAATGGGGAAGATATTCACAGGAATTCTTTCTCAGCTAACAGTTTGCTGTGGAGGATCTGCACAGGGCACGAGGTGCCACGGAACACTGGAGGAGTAAGCTCATCAGTGACAAACATCTCTTTGGATGTCTGGCAACGTGTCCTCAGAACGAGCAAATGAACTCACCAAGAATCTGAGCAGCTCAACAATTTGGCCTGCAGAATTTCAAGGCCAAGGCAACATGCACTGGTGAGCCAAATGAAATGTAGCTCTCTGGCACACCACTACAGAGACCAGAAAATTGCTTGATTCATGTTTGACAAATAATTGATCTGACAAGCTTCCAGATTGATTTGGAATAAGGTGTATAATGATTCACCTTCCCCTTCCCCTCTCTATTTGCAGCTTCCAGGGCTGCACAAGTGACCAATGAATGCATTCATCCAGGGTTTATTGGATCAATGTGTCAGAAGTGCTTAGAGACAGCAAAGGCTTTCTCCTTTTCATTCCCTTGCTCATGTCATGCCACTGCACTGGAAGTTACAGATGGCCAGGAGTACAGGAATGAGAGCCTCGGGCAGTCCTCAGCCTTCCTGCTAACAAACGACAGCAGCAAGCACCTCTTGGTTAGCAGCTGGGGGGCAGCACACAGTGGGGGCCGTCCTGACTCCATCCATCAGGACCACTCCCTTTTGCCCTTGGAATGCCCAAAGCTCTGCAGCAGCCTTGCAGACAACAGGCAGACAATGTAGTTACACATGCCAGAGCCTCCAGTGTTCTACCCGCTGAAAGGTAAAGATGCTGAACACTCTGCATTTATTTTTCATGTTACTGTGTAAAATCAGAAGCATTACAATTCTTGCTGTAAAGGTATCTCAGCAAAAGCTCTGCTGCTAAGATGAGGAAATGCCTGTTTAATGCCCCACATCTCTGCTGGGTTTTTACGGCTGTACTCAGTTCCTTCACTACTGGCTCAGTAAAGCAAAGCATGATGCTACCAATTGTTTAAATATATTTGGGGAGGGAAAGCAAGCCCCCTACAAAACTCTAACTAACAGGATTGCAGCAAGCCCTGAGGAGCTTGTGTGTAGGTGGCCAAGTACATAGCAAGCACAGTAAAGCACCAGAAACAAAACTGCTGCTGCAGAGCCGAGATCAAACTCTGCTCAAGTGCAAGCAGGAGACCCAAATCAGGAGCTGTGCCTTCTTCTCCCAGTACAGTTGTCAGCCAAATGCATGTACCAGCAGCACATCCCTGCAGCCAGGGCTGGCCAACCCTCCAGAAGGTCTTGAGGGCCAACAAGGAGGGATGGTGCTGGCAAGCTCAGTTGGCCCAAACCTGCCATTACACAAACATTTATTTAGCAGTCCTGGTATTGTTCTGTTCACTGGGGGCCAGAAGGGCTGTGCTGCTTGAGAAAGGCTCAAAATGACGTGTGCAAGACATGCCTGCATGTCACCTCTCCTCTGTGGGAAGCAAGGCGAGCAGCAAAGCAGAAGCTGGAACTTCAGCGAAAGATCCCTGGAGATTCCCCTCTGAAACCCCAGCACAGCAGGTACTACCCATGGAAGCTTGCAGGGCGCAGGAAATCAAAGAGAAGCACAAACCTTATCAAAAGGCAGCTCCAAAGTGGCAAAGACTGCACCACGCTCTTTTTAAAGCCTTCCCTTCTGTATGGCAGATGCTGCAGAGAGGCTGGGTCAGATCCTGAGGTGGATCAAAGCTCAGCCCGACTGTTCTCACACACAGATCCTACTTCAAACAGAGAAATCAGAGAAGGGGAACAAGTGATGAAACATATTCCAAATGCCAAAAGTCATCCCCCAGCTCCCGCTGAGCCAGAGGCACAGATTAAATTGCCGTGACACAGAGGGAGCAGCAGCAGAAGCAATCCAGCTTTAGTGCTCGATATTGCTTAATCATAATGAAAGATGTTTGGACTGTCTGCCATGTGTCCCCCAATCAGAGATTCTTCACACTTCTACAGAAGGCCTACTCATCTCTCTTCCTCAAACAAGCAATCTCTGGGTCTCACTGCAAGCCACCGGTGGCACTTAGTATTCTGAGCACTCCAGGCCAGTCCACCTGGTACAGAGCGCTTTAAATCTCTGCGCTGTTCGGGCTCGGCATCTCCGCTGCCTTCCTGCTACAACACAATGGCTCTATTCAGGGAGAAGTAAATCTAAATTCCAGTGCTCGGCTGATGAGGTTTATATAGGTTTGGGTTTGGTTTTTTTCACACTTCTATGCAGCTTGAAACCACATCTGTCAAAACACTTTAACTAGACAATGGGATACTTAAACTCTCCCTGCAGTATCAAGAAGCTTTTTCCTCCTCCCACCTCACTGGCTACAACCCTTTTTGATCTTAAGCAGCGAGGAAGGATCATTGCAAGAGCCCCTGCTGCCTGGCAGCACCCGCAAAGCACAATGTATCCTGGACAGTTTATCAATGTGTCACTTAGCTCACAAAGATTATGAAAAGGGATGAAACACAGCAGCTCCAGAGGGACTTTCACAAATCCTGACAGCACCCTCCCTTGGCTCCTGGCTTGCTGCTTCCACATCCCTGCAAAAAGGAATCCTAAGGAGATTTGCACTCTGCTGCCATGTGGATGGAGCATCTGCAGCACAGCCTTCTGCTTGGCAGTGGAGGACATCCCTGTCCCTGCTTCCCCTGAGCGTGACGTGAGAGCCCGGACCAGAAGGGGCCAAGGAGCATTTCAACAGCAAGAGGAAGCACAATGCAGAAGCTGCTCCAAGGACCTCTGGCAGTATCTGGAGCAGAGTCCTTTGCGAGTGCTTTTGCTGGTCTTTGAGCTGAAGTCACTGATAAAAGCAGAGGGACAGGTGTGAGTCCAGGCCTGCCAAAGCTGCCAGCTCTGCACAGTGTGCCAACAGAACAGGCATAATTTCCCGGGGGCTCTCCTTACACCTAACCTCTCTCACCACTGCCCCTCTCCTCAGCTCACAGGTACTGCCCATCCCTCCCATCAGCCTCCCCACACAGAGCAAACCTGTGTGGCACAGAGCTCCTTGGTGTGATTTATAAAGCTATCTGAATTGCTTTCTTCATAGCACATCTCCTGGAGCCCATTTGTCTTTTGATCACAGCATCTCATCTGCGCCTTCTTCACTGTAGCTATTTATCAGGGAGCTACAATAACAACTCCTCTAACCTTACTGATGTGGCTACTCCATGGCCAAGACCTGGGCTTCGTCACAGGCTGCCACTGCTGCTGCAGCGCTGACAGAGCTGGGGGGCAGTGGCAGCCCTCACCTGCAGTCCTGGCAACTTGAGCACCTTCAGCTTACTTAGATGGTCTCGAAGCTCATCTCCTACCTTGGGCAGTTCTTCATTCTCCAGGTGCCTGCCTTTGCCTTCAGTAGCTTGGGCAGTGTGTGTGCAGCTCTGGCTGATGAAGAGAGGAAGAAAGGCACAGCTCAGCTTTGCCCATGCCCTGAGTAAGCAGCTCTGCCATTTCCTTCCAGAGGAGGCTCACACTTTCCCCAGCCTTCCCTTTATCACCAAGGTACCTGTGGAAGCTTTCCTGTTTGCCTTGGCACCCCTGGCCAGATTCAACTCTACCAGGGCCTTGGCTTTCCTAACCCGACACCTGGCTGCTCAGACAGTTCCTCTGTGTTCCTCACAGGCTACCTGGCCTTCCTTCCACCCTCTGTAGGCTTCCTTTTTGTGTTTGAGCTTGTCCAGGAGCAACTTAGAATCATAGAATCAGTCAGGGTGGGAAGGGACCACAAGGATCAGGCAGTCCCAACCCCTCCTGCCATGCCCAGGGACACCCTACCCTAGAGCAGGCTGCCCGCAGCCTCTGCCAGCCTGGCCCCAAACACCTCCAGGGATCTGGCCCCAAACACCTCCCTGCAGGGCCAACCCATTCCAGCCTCTCACCACTCTCATGCTCAACAACTTCCTCCTCACCTCCAGCCTCAATCTCCTCACCTCCAGCTTTGCTCCATTCCCCCACTCCTGTCACTCCCTGACGGCCTCAAAAGTCCCTCCCCAGCTTTTCTGTAGGCCCCTGCAGACGCTGGAAGGCCACCAGAAGGTCCTGTCCATCCATCCAGGCTTCCCGGCATTTCTGCCTGACTCTCGTGTCAGGATGTGGCAGTGCCCAGCGGGGAGGAGGTGCTCCTTGAAGGCCTGTGTGCTGTCTGGGCCGCCAGGGCACCCTGCCAAGAGCCTGCTGCCTGCCCCTGGCGCTGCCCTCGGGCTGCCAGGTGCAGAGGAGCAGCTGCAGCACAGGCCCTGCTGCTGCTCTGGTGCCCTGCAGAGCAGCAGGCGAAGCAGAGCCTGCTCCTGCTGGCACCGCAGCAGCAAGTGCTGTGCAGCGGGGCTGGGCCTCCAACGTCACAGCTCTGCAACCTCCTGCCGGACAGCCACACCTCTCTGCCCCTCTCTTGCCGAAAACAGCAAACAAATTTGACTTCCAGCTCTCATTTATACATCACCTTCAGAACCAGCCAGCCCTGACCTCCTAGCCCTGTCCTCACACTGGAACCTGCCCCATATCAGCAGCCCTGCCCCCACCAGGCCTGCCTCCTGCTGGGCCTGCGTAGGCCGAAACAGGCCCGGACCTGTCCCCTGCTCCCCTCCTTCTGCGCTGGGGGGAAGCAACCCACACATCTGGCCTGGTATGGGCACGCTTGGCACCCTCCTGTGCCATTCTGGGGGGTTAGAGTCATGGATAGAAGAGAGGAGCAGCCAACAGGAGCTGCTGCTGCCACAGCCTGCTCTGTGCTGCTGCCTCACTGCACTGGAAGGGTTGGGGCTGAACTGAAAGAGGAGGCTCCCAGGGGAGCTGCTGGTGGCCTTCCAGCATCTGCAGGGGCCTACACAAAAGCTGGGGAGGGGCTTTTGAGGCTCTCAGGGAGTACCAGGACTGGGGGGAATGGAGCAAAGCTGGAGGTGAGGAGGAAGTTGCTGAGCAGGAGAGTGGTGAGAGGCTGGAATGGGTTGCCCCTGCAGGGAGGTGTTTGGGGCCAGATCCCTGGAGGTGTTTTTGGCCAGGCTGGCAGAGGCTGTGGGCAGCCTGCTCTAGGGTAGGGTGTCCCTGGGCATGGCAGGGGGGTTGGGACTGGCTGCTCCTTGTGCTCCCTTCCAACCCTGACTGATTCTGTGCTTCTATCCTGCCTGCCCCTCTGCAAGCCTTCTGCTGAATTGGGAGTCCAGAGGAACCAGGTCAGAGACTGTGCTAGACCCTCAGCTTCCTGAGAAAAGAGTCTGGGAAACTCCAAAGCCTCTGATGGCTTTGAAACCACCGACAGCAACCCCTCCAGCTGCTTTGGGCACTGCCTGACACTGTAGTGCAGCCCCAGAAATCCAGAGGGGCTCCTCTGTGAGTAAACACTCAAAAGCCTCTGAGCAAAGCTAGCTAAGAAATGCAGTTATTGATCAGCGCTCCAGGAGAGCTGAACTGCTGCTCCACACAGCTGAACGCTGACCAGCTCCTGACCATCTCCCAGCTTGCTTTTGAGTGACAATCTCCACCAAAAGGCCAGCGCCGTGGAGATGGTTCACAATTAACACCTATGACAGAAGGAACTATGACCCTCTACTTTAAGAGAAAGGAAGAAAAACGCAGCAGCCCAGACACAGGGGCACTTGAGTTAGATTTTTCTGGTTGCCTCAGCCAATTAGTTCCTGCAGGTCATTATACAGAAATAGTTAAAGATGTCATTAGAAGTTCACCTTGAAGAAGTCCTAGAGAAGGCACAGGACAACTGGAAAAATGGCAGTGCCTGTAGTGAAGAAGGGGGAGGATGGCAGGGCAAGGAATGAAAGGGCAGTCAGGAATGCTGGAGCAGATACCAGGTGATTTGTGACGGAGAGGAGCAGCACTGCACAATGACTGTCACCTACAAACAGTGCCAAACCTCATTCTTGCACACTGCAACCAGGTGGCAGAGCTGGTGGAGAAGGGTAAATGCTGTGCTTCACCTCTACGTCTCTGCCACCACTCCCCGTGGTGTTTCTGGCCACACAACGTGTACTAAACATCACGAGGGGGTCAAGCCAGGCAGGCTGAGTCTGCCTGGGGAGGAGGTATTGATCGGTTAGCATCAGCGTGGAAGGACACACAAACAAAGGCATTCCTTGGGGATTCGTCCTCAGCCATCTCTGTTCAATGCCATCTTACTGTGACCCGGAAGGTAGGACTCGGAGCGTTCTCTGCACATTTGCAAATGACCTCCAGGCAGAAGGGACTGGGAACGTGTGGGAGGATAGGATCAGACTTGCAAATGGTCCCAAGGAAGCAGCACAAACAATAGGGTGCGTTTCAATTAGAGCACGCAACAATACCCACTGCAGAAGTACAGGAGGGAGGCAAATTGATTAGTTGGAAGTTCTTTAGAAAAGGATCTAGCAATTAGAGTAAATTACACTGAGTGGGAATCAAGAACACCACAATTTTGAAGGAGACAAACACACATACATAAGTAAGGGGACTGTCTGCAGGTTGTGGGGAGCGACAGGGATTCTGCTGGGCCAGTGTGGGGCACTGCCCCTCCGCAGAGACCTGCACCCTTGGTGGGAGTCGGAAGAGCAGCAGGAGAGGTCTCTGCCCAGGAAATTGACCTACACGGAAAGGATGAATGAATGTTGGTGTTTAGCTCAGTGCTCCGGTGCAAAGCCAAGCCAAAGCAAACGCTTCCTCTGAACACAGCTGAGGCTTTAGTTAGCAGTGGGCACCCAGAACAAGCAGGCAGACAACAGAGCTGGTCAATACAGGCACCGGGAAGGGAACCTTTCTTGGAAGGAAAAACCCCACAAAACCACTCGGATAATCTGAAACCAGTTTAGCAGGTGCTCACACAACCACTCCAGCTTCAGCTAAGCAATCCTGCCACGAGAGGAGGAGCCGAGCCCAGCATACAATGCTCAGGCAGCCTTAAGCACCCGGAGCTGAGGCCAGGGTGTGCCAGTCAATCAAGGAGAAAAGAGAATGAAACCCGTATCCTTCAAGGATAAAAGCAGTTGTAATCTGCACGTTCAGGTGGTGCAACATTATCAGGGAGGTCATCACGTTGAATATTCATACACTGCCCTAGGCTAGAGCTTAACGTGGTCCGAGAAGTCTCTGGCTGCCCAGCAATATAATTTTATTTGTTCTTAATCGAATTTTAGGATCAGACAAGTTTATGTAATTGCACTTAAAATGCTCCCTTGCTGGACATCTATCCCATCCAACCTCGCCTTTCATTGTCTAGCCTTGTTTCTTGGGGATTGCTCTTGCCTTAGCTGCACAGAGCCTACAGAAGGCAGCTTCTTAAAATGCAGGCAGTGGCAAGGAACTCTTCACCTCCATCCTCAAACTCCTGCAAACCATCACAAAGGATCACAAAGGCTCCTCAGCTGAAGCACACCAGCAGACTACTGCAGTCACCAGGACTCCCCTCTAGACCCAGCAAAACGCAGCAGCCTTAGCCACATCATCTGCTGGCATCCAGCATGGGCACTGCTGCTCTGGAACCATCTAGACAGAACTGTAGCAAGTAAAACTCGTTTCTAGCCAACCCCCCACAAAGCCTGATTCACAACCACCTCACTTTTTGCTGCTTACAGCCATAATGATAATATTCAGCTTGAGAACCTCCCCCATCTGACCCTGGCACTGATACACAGCCCTGTACCATTAATGAATTAGCAGTAGGAGAAAACTACTCATTTGGAAGAAGGCTTCTGGAGCAATAGAAAGCTGCAGGAAATCAGCCTGATTTGTCTTTTGGCAGGTTCAGCTCCTAGCCTTAAATTAACACTGCAAGTGCTAGCAACTGATTCTCTCTAGGAGTTGGCTGAGCCAACCTGAGCACGCCTGTAATTGTGAGCTCAAGTTACAGGGACCTCGCCATTCTGTCTTAACAGCTTAGGTTTATTTTTAGGATTGTGCCGCCACCTGAATCCAAAACTGTAGCCACAACTCTGTGCTGTTTGACCCTCAAAGGTCTCAATCAGAAGAAAGTTACTGCAGCAGCCCTTATCAAGCAAAACATGCATCTTACAGAGCTCCGTGGGCAAGAATTTGGTCTGCTGCTCTCTGCTTTCAGAGTTCCCCGTGCCCAGGAGCTGTCTGGTCCCGGGCATTGCACTCTGTGAGAGCTGGCTGGGAACTTCTCCAGCTTAAACGAGCTTTTTAAAACTAGGAGAGTTACAGCACAACCTGCATCCCTCTCATGCCAACTGAGCAGCGACCAGGAAAGGTTGACTGGGATTGCAGAGTCTCCTTGCATCCTGAGGGCCATAACGGGGAGCTGCTTGTTTTGCCAGATTAGGGTGGTTTAAGAAATACCAAAAGAGCTATGGAAATGGAGCAATTCTTACAGCCTCTGTATTCTTAGCAGCATATGATGATAAACAGGAGGAAACTTACCAAAGTGGTCAGAGCTTGTGGAAATCTGAGCACTTTTACAACTCCAATTAATAACTCACCCAACACACTGCCTACCACAGCCAGGAGCAACCAACAAGCCAGACTTAACAACAACTCTCACCCCAAGTTATCCACATGCCAGTCACTGTCAAAACCTCTCAAGTACATCAGATCTTACAGTCAGCTCTAATTAAGAGTATTTTCAATACAAAATGTAATTCCCCCTAACCTTGGTGGCACAGAGCCTGCACTTTCTCTCAGCTTCTCTTTATGCATCAAACTTTGTCATTTCACCTACCAGCTTCACGGTCACAAGGTCCAAACACTGCTGTCCTTTGCGGCACTCTTCCAGAGAGGCTGCCACTCATCAGAGCCACTCAAAGCAGCCTTCAGACCACTTTTACTCCCACCAAGAGCCCTACTCAGTGCTAAAAAAGCAGAAAAATCAGGCAGCCACGGAGATGGTTTCAGCAGTGTCTCCATTAAAAAGTAATTTGGTTCAGCTGCATTGGGTTCAGGAGACCGAAGCAGCAGGTGCTGAGACCCTTCACATCTCCAGCATGTGTGGATCATGGGGTTCATTTGGATTAGCTTTAGCTCGATCATCTAGAACTAATCTTTGCCTTGCTCAAGGAACCAAAGCTTTTTGAAGAGGAAGAGCATTAGGTGCACTCCGTAAGAGTGAGAGAAAGGCTGCCTGCCGGTCCCCGCCATGCTCACTCTGATGCCCATGGCTGAAATGCGTTGAGAGAGAGGTGTCTGTGTTGCTTTTCTGCAGGAGTGGCCTTTGCTTCTGCAAACCGAGAGCTGATTCCCTTTGTAAATACCAAAGTTGCTTGAAATTTTGCCTTCTGATTTTCTTCCGTGAGTGCACTGGGGAATTTTCCTGGGGGATGTCCAAGGGGAGGGCTACAGCACAGGAAATGGGAGAAAGGGAAGGGAGTGAAGAAGTCCATTTTTTACAGAAAGCTGGAAACATCTGAATTCTCCCCCGTTCTGATCTAAAATATATTTATGTTTGCAGCTTCCTAAGGCTTCCATGAGAAATCAGATTTTTTTTTTTCTTTCAGAAAACATTCATTTTACCAAAGCAGGCCAGGGTCTCCCAGAGGAATGAATAGCAGCCTGCTCCTCACAGCTGTGCCTCTCAGCCCTGCTCAGCACATTCTGCACATCAGAAAGGGAGGAAGATGTGAGGAGTTATTGATCACCTCTGCTTAACTGTGCTGGCATTCGGAATTGAACAGCAGCACAGGCCTGGCACTGAACTCTGTGTGCCCTCAAGACACGCACATCACAAGCACAGCTTGTGGAGAGGAGCTCCTGGCGCCCCCACTTTAGCTGTTTCCCCAGAAGCAAGCCTGTGGCCATCCAGACAGGCTGGCAATTAGCCAGAGATTCACCGAAAGGTTTGGGTTGGAAGGGACCTTAGAGATCATACAGCTCCAACCCCCTGCCAGGGGTATGGACACTTGCCACCAGCACAGGCTGCTCGAGGCCTCATCCAGGCCATTTCCTGAGGGAGCTCACGGGCAGCAGATTCCCAGCTGCATCGCTCCTTGTTCCAGCAGCACCGGCAGCCGCTGCGAGCGCCAGGGAGCGATGCAGCAGCAGACAAGGGCAGGAGATGGAAGTGTACTGTTTAAACATCTTCTGCGCACTCTGTAAGCAGACAGAAGCTCAGCTTCCTCAAATTGCTTTACTAACCACATTAACCTCTGGGACTCCCCTTTGTTTCCTGGGGTGAGTGAGTAATAACTCAGGGCCACAGCAGTAAGGGCTGAGCTGGGCGGCAGCGAGCATGACGGGAGCTGACTGGTACAGCATGCCCTGCATCTGGAGCTCTGCTTTTCAGAAATGATGGATTATTAGCACTGCATCTCAAATAACCCAGTAATTGCTTAATGCTTTATATTTACATGGGCTGTACATTATGTTTGCTCTGAGAGAGGGAAGGAGAAGTAAGCAGGAAAGGAGTCTGCAATAAACCTATAGTAAGCAATAAAGAGCTATAAACGGTAATCTGTCAATAGCATCAGCCGTGCCAAGGGCTTGGCTCAGGAAAAGAGGAGCATCCTCAGCTCCCAACAGATCTAAGCCAGCTCAGATTGGATGTAGTACCTAGCAGGATTGAGCCTATCCTGAAAGATGAGCTATTAAATTTAAACGTACATAAAATCTTATTTGAAAGATCATATTCATTATTAATAAGAGGAAAGATGATCTTTCAGACAAGGCACTGCTGTGCTGGGACTCTACAGTGAGCTCCAGCTCTGCCACAGCTTCCTTGCTTCATCGGAGTGACTTCCTCAAGGTCCCTGTTCCACACATCTTTACCCTCACAGCGGGGATACCTCCTCTCCTTCCCACCCATACTGGGCTGTGCTGTCTATCTGTGAGTGTGCACAGCTGCCCAGTAACAGCAGGCCCTGCACTTCAGCTGTAAAGTAAATAATGATTGGTAGCCATCACAGTAAAACATTTCTTCTTTCTCTCCATCTCCTACACCAGCATACATCACAGCAGTGCCCTGCCACAGCGGATTGGATTTGTGCAGTGGCAGAGAGGGCCAGGGGCCCATTTAATTTCATTTGTGTAGCAAATGAATAGTGCTGCAGAGTTCACCATACTGCCTAAGAAACTGAGCCTAACCCAGCTGTTTGCTAGGACATCATCTGGACCGTTTGCTCTCTCCTGAGTTTGCTGGCTGCATTTAAACTGCAGTCACTGGGAAAGGCAGAAGAGCAAAGCCACCTACACCAACTTGGGGCTGCTCCTCTGCTTTTAAAAACAAAAACTTCTGCAGATTTCAACAGCAAAACCACCCTGAGAAACAAAGAGCCAAACCCTGGGGAGTAAGTGAGCAAGCGTGTGCAAATGTGTGTGCAAATGTGTGAGTGCAAACTCAGAGTGGCAGTGGGTAACCACAGTTTGCAGTCTACTTGTTTTACAGGTCTTCGGCCTTCAATTTATGTCCTGTTGAATGTAAAATGAAACAGCTCTTAGCTGTGTAGCCTGAAGAGCACCTCTGAAGACAGCTAAAAGAGATTAGGTTTGGAATTTTTAATTCACATCCAACACAGGAAAAACCCAGTGGAGAGAGTGCTCTGCGTGAGCAGCAGCTGTGGTGGAGGGTGCAAAGGCAGGCACCCAACCTCCCACCAGCCACACACTGCCAGATGGTGCACAGTGCTGCAGAGAGAAACTGGCAGGTCTAAGGGCGACGGAGAGCTGACAGCTACAAAAGCTGTGAGGATATTACCCCAGCATTACCACAGCACACACTCCAGTCTACTGTGGGCAAAAAGGGGGGAAAGAGACAGGCAAAACCCAGGCGAAGCTAATCCCCTCGGTTCACATCCAGTTGTGTCTTGCAAGTAAAACACAGGATTCAGCCATTCCCAGCTTCTGACTCCGAGAGAAAAGCTGCTCGAGGGGTAAAAAAGTCACACAGGAGTGAGCAGCAACCAGAGCCAAAGGAGAGCATCAGGTGAAGAGTCAGGGGAGGGAGAGCAAAGGGTACAAATTCAAGATTGTCAGTTGCAGGCAGGTCTTGCATCTCCATGGCAGTTGGCTCCTCGGGAGCCTGCTGCCTCTGCAGACTGACTGGGCTCAGCCCTCGGTGCCACCCTGTGCTGGCACAGCAGGAGTCTGCAGCATCGGCCAGAGGCAAGTGGAGGAGCATTTGCTCAAAGCACCTCTTAGCAGGACAGTCACCAGGAGCCTGCACACACAGCTGAAGGGGAAACAAGCTGAGGCCTTCGTGGCAGGACAGAAATGCTGATGGAAATGGATTGAAACTTGAGGAGGACAGATTGAGACTGGAGATTGGGCAGGAATTCTTGACAGTGAGGGTGGGCAGGCACTGGCCCAGGTTGGCCACATCTGTGGGCGATCACATTCTGTGATTCGGTGATGCACAACCTCCCAGAGGTGTTGAAGGGCAGGCTGGATGAGGCCTTGTGCAACCTGGGCTGGTGGCAGGGCTTTGGAGCTAGAGGCTCTCTGAGGTGCCTTCCAGCCCAGCCCGTTCTGTGACTGACCAACAAGGAGCTGCCTTCCCACCAGCCTCAGATGCCTTTGCAGGCCTTCCTGACTGATCTGCCCTTGGAGGCTGAGGAATCAGCCCGAACAAAGACAAAACCCCCAAGCCCACCTCCCAAAGCTGTGCAACAAGACACTACAGAATAGCCTCCAGCTGGTCAGCCAAACCCGTGGGTTTGAGTAGCTGGAAGAGTCTGAATATATTTAATTTATTATTTTCACCATGGCAACGCTCAACAAAACTGACCTTTTCCGTTTCAATAAAGCTGGATTTTCCTGCAGGTCCCCTGTCAGCCGCCACAATAAGTGCAAGTGCTAAAACCCTGAGTTATTAAAAACAGAAGGGGAGGCAAAGGCCTGAGCCCTGCCCCGCTGGGCTGCTCTGACCGCCCCCTGCCCGCCGGCAGCTGTGCTGCGCTTCGGCTCTGGCACCCAACGCCACCCAGCTTCTGCCCGTGCAAATCCACAGCATCTCCTCACTTCCACGAGTTAATCCTGGCCTGCTGGGTCCCACTCGGAGCAGGACACAGCCTTGGTGTCCCTGCTGACCTGCCGCAGCTCCTTTCATCTAAGGTGTGCCATTTAGGGGGCATCTTTGCCAGCTGTTCTGCTGTGCCTCGTTTCTCTCTTCCTATGCAGAGCACTACTGGAGAGCCTGCGGGCACCAGGGGTCATTCTCCACTCTCTCAGGTGCTGCTTCTTGCTGCTGGCCAGGGCACTGATGGAGAAGGGTGCAGGTGGGGGGATGGAGCAGAAGGGGGAGATGCAGCGAGGCATGGGCAGACATTCATAGAACGATTTCAACCCCTGAGGGTCTTACGTGTTCTACCGGGGAATTTTAGCAAGCCTGTCCTCACCATCAGCCTCAGGAGCAACAGCTATGAAACATGGCCAGAACGATATGGAAGATGCTTGTTTAGATGCTTGCTTCATTAAGCATCCCTGGTTTGGCAGCATTTAAACAAGGAATGATTCCCCCTCGTGCTGAGCCTCCTGCAGGGGCTGTGCAGCCTAAAGGTGTCCCTAAGGCTGAGGAGATCCAGGCGCTCACGCCTAAGCCAGCGCTCCTGGAGCAGGAGGCCTTGAAATCTCCTCAGCTCCACTTCACACGTCCCGTTTTAGTAGAACACAGCTAGAGGTTGACAACACGTAAAGCACAGCAGCTTTTAGTAAGCCTCTCAGATCTCAGGCACACCACGCCGTGAACAACAGCTACAACCAGCTCCTGCGTGTCACTCTCCTCCCCGCGCCATGCGTCGCGCCAGCTCCAAAGGCTGTGCCGCCTCTGGAGCCTCCAAATGAGTTGTTAAGATGCCAGATGTACCTGACTGCCTCATCTCACCTGTCAGACAGGCAACAGCACCTGCCTCCAGACAGCAGCCGCCACACACGAGCCCAAGGGTGGCACGAGGACTCGCTGGGTGGCTGCGGGTGGCTCTGGGAGCCCTGGGGACACAGCCTTGCGCTGGCTGCCCCACAGGGTGCCACTCTCCATGCCCTCCCTCCTCCCCTGCAACACGAGGCTGCACGACCTCAGGGCTGAGCTTGCTCTGCTGTCGGTCCAAGCCTGGCCCCGCTTGTAGGGACAAGGCAGGGCAGTGGCCGCATGTTAGCAGTGACATTTCCAGCTGAAGAGTGCTTGGGCACCAGCTCCCTTGCCTGCTGCCTGCTGCCTACAGGAGAGATGCAGGACTACACCAATCCTTTTCCTGGCAGCTTTGGACTTCCCAAAGGAGAAGATCATTCAAGTGTCTAAGCTCACATCATTTTCGTCCCTTTTGTTTCTGTGACAAAGGCTTTGGCTCTCCCTGCCGCATTCTGCCCCTGTGCTCAGCACTGCTCAGGCCTCACCTTGAGTGCTGTGTCCAGTTCTGGGTCACTCAGCTCAAGAGAGATGTTGAGGTGCTGGAAGGTGTCCAGAGAAGGGCAGCAAGGTTGGGGAGGGGCCTGGAGCACAGCCCTGTGAGGAGAGGCTGAGGGAGTTGGGGGTGTGCAGCCTGCAGAAGAGGAGGCTCAGGGCTCTCTGCAGCTACCTGAAGGGAGGTTGTAGCCAGGTGGGGTTTGGCATTGGAATGGGCTGCCTGAGGAGGTGGTGGAGTCCCCATGTCTGGAGGTGTTCAAGCAAAGCCTGGATGGGGCACTTAGTGCCATTGGCTAGGGCTAGGGCTAGGTTGGGCTGGATGAGCTTGGATGTCTCTTCCAACCTGGCTATGACTCTATGATTCTCTTCTCACTGTCTCCTCAAGTCAGAGCTCCCTGTTCTCTTCCTGTAGGCAACTTCCAGCTCTTGGACAAAAAATAGCTGGAGCAGAGAGCTGGTGGAGGCAAGAGCCCCAAAAGGCACTTGACATGGGGAACTGCACAAGGAGCTTTCTGCTCCACTTGGTGTGTCTTAAGCTTGGCTTCTGCCTCAAGAAGATAATTTTCTCCTTGACAGCTTGAGTAAAAATAACTTCTGTTGTTCTGAAGATGATGAGAAGTAAAAAACAACAACAACATACCCTTTTTTCCTGTTTCCTGACATCATTTTTGGAAGAGCTTTAGAGTGAAGTGGCTGTGGGAACAGGTCTCAGTGATACTCTTACCTGATGTCATTGTCACATCACCTCTGGCAGTTATGTGGCACATGTGCTGCAACAGCTCCTAGAGCTGCGTGGGTGATTGGGGCCATTGGGCAGGACATGTCAGAGCTCCATGGAATGAGATGTGACAAGGATTAGCTCTGAGCTACAGCAACTTCTTGTAGATCTTTCAGCTTTTTGTTCTGTTTCCTGGAGCTTCAGACCTTTGATCCCACCGCTGCATTTGCTAAAAGCAGTCTGGGTGATTGCACCTGACACATTTCCTCTGCTGGTGGCATTCAGCAGCCTCTCAGCCACGCAACCAGCACAGCTGCAGAGCAGGATGCTGGGGGCGGGGAGGGCACTGGGAGGTTGCTCATCCTCTGGGAAAGCCCACCTGGGACAGCTGCCTGTGTCAGCTGGCTGGAGCAGGGCACTGGCACACGTCAGGACTTTGCTTTAGTTGGCCTTCACAAAGCAAAACGCAGACACTAAGACCTGCTGGCCCAAGGCCCCGGGGAGGAGGTCCAGCGTTAGTATTTTACACCTTAGTGTAACAATGTCCTGCAGAGTCTCCCCCAAACCCACCACGGCTGGGAGAAGCGAGAGCAGCATTTGTGCCCTCACTGACAGCAGCAGCCCCAGCAGCCTCTGCTTCTGCACACACCTTGAAATGCAGACTGCAAAAGTGCCTGAAGGTGAACAGGAATAGCTACTGAGGCCAAGTGTTCGCTGGCGCCGTGGCCACCGCTGCCCTGTGCTGGAGACGTGGGACTGCCCTCGGCTGCCTGCTCCACTCCAGCTCCACTCCTTCATTAAGCATGCCAAGGGAAAGTCACTTTCTGTTATAAATTAGGCTATTAACTCAGATTCACTTTCTCTCTTCACTTAATGAAAAGCAAGTTTCCTCAGCATGTCAAATAAATTGTGCCTAAGTACAGTGCAGTCCACTTCTCCTGCCTGGCTCTGGAAGGCAGGCTTGGCACGGGAGGTCCAGCCTGGGGTTAGTATGCACCACCGAGGGACACCAGCACCTTTGCACCCTGCTGGAAGGCACTGCCACCTCCCTGGTTACCGACTGCCCCTTCTAGCCACAGCACCCTCCCTTCTTGTCCCTTCACCTTCCTTCTGGGCTTTCCTCCTCACTCCTGCTTCTGCTCAGCCCATGGCAATGCTGTTCTGATTGCTGGATGGTCTCATGGCTTGGGGAGGGGGAGATTGACCCAAGCTACTTTATGCTTTGCCTTCCCTTTTGCAGCACACACTCTACTCCTTCACTCTTGCTCATCACTCTTTACCTCCTTTACTGTTTCTTCACCATGTTTCTAGGGATGCATTTTTCTCTTCTCTCTCTTCCCTTCACCTCTTTGCTCCTCTCTTCCCTCCCTGCCCCATCCCAGCAAAAGTTCCAGCCTGCTGTGCTCCCCACTGCAGTGAGAGGAGACAGTGTCTGGCTCAGGCTGCACTCCACAGCCAAAGCAGTGCTCCAGAAACAGCAATACACTGTGCCAGTGCTCTCCCCATATCCAGAAGCCTCCTGTTAGCCAAGCAATCTTAAATAAACTAGAGAAAAGAATTACAATGGGAGTAAATTGGGCAGTGAGAGCCTGACTCCTGAGCTGTCAGCTGCTCTCCCTTCCACAGCCACTTCTCACCGTTCAGCAGGCTCAGGCTCTGCAAAGGTCTCTCCATCAGTGCGTGCTCCCCTCCTCCAGAGATGCTCCAGACACCCTGTCTGGCCAGATAAGCAACACATGGCACCCTGCCTCGCCCCAGGCTGAAGGCAACCTTCTGTTTTCTACTAGAGCCTGCAGCAGGGAGAGGGAGGAGAGGGAGAGGGCTCTCAGCTTTCTGCTCAGGACCCCATAGACGGACTGCCCCCTGCACACACTCAGCTCAACCCCAGCCCCAGGTAAACCCCCAGAGACTCCTGCACTGACTAACTGCTCCTCTGAGACTCCTCTGTGCTTTCTATACCTAAAGCAGGTGAATGCCAACCTGCCCTCTGCCCACATCCTTATAGGACAGAGCCTGCCCAGCAGCAGTGTGGGCAGAGCCAGCGACATGCACTGTCAGCATGGTCAGCACACTCTGTGACAAGAGTGCTCTGACTGAGAGCCAGGACAGGACAGCCATGCCAATAGATCATTTCCCCAGCTCTGACGAGGGTCAGAATCAAAGCCAGAGATGAGTTGCTGGGAGGGTAGAGGACGACCAGGCAGGAGGAGTTAATGTTTGCAGTTTATACAGCCTGTGTTAGAGAGAACCACTGCTGAAGTTGCTGCCACCTGTGTGTGAGTTATTGCAGACTTGGCAGGCTGGAGAGAGACTGAGCAGACACCACACCCATCAATGCTGCCACCGACTCTCGTGCACTGCCGAAGGGAGGCTGAGAAGCAGCAAAGAAGGCTGTCTACAGATGCCAGGCAAGCACAACCACAGCCTGCTGCACCTGTGCTCACACAGGCACACAGGCAGGGCAGGAGAGGAGGGAGAATGGCACACAGGAGAAAACAGAGACACCTTCCTGCTGCCACCAAACACAGCAGCCCTGTCCAGGGGGAAAGATCCACTCCTGGATTCAAGCAAACCCCCCAAGACACAGCCTAGCATGGACCTCCTGGTGTCTAACATCTACCTCTAACATCATCCTCCTGCTCTCTGCTTAGACGTGCTCCTGGCCTACTGAATCACAGCTTCCAAATACACAGAACCAGGCAGGAAGCAGAAATAGGTTCCTCCAGAAGGTTCAGTTGAATTACTCTGAAATGATTAAAGTGACTTCTCTTTTGACACAGAGTCTGCTGTTTGGTGCTGTTGGTATGCATGTTGCCTAGTGCCCATTAGGAGATCACACACTTCACAAGGAAATCAACTTCCAAGCCCCTGTGGGATCAAACACAAAGTTGGCTGTGTTCTGGCAGCAGCAGCAGCAGCAGGTACAGTGCAAGCCGGCTCCATGACAAAGGGTTGACACCTTATCACTGAGTCCCTCTCACTGGTCCCTGTCATTGCTTTTTACGGTACAGAAGGGCAAATAATCAAATGTTTTGTTGCCCAGAAAAGAGCTTCATTTGCAAAGCAGCAGCCTAGAGCCAGGTCTTGCCTGAGCTTCTCAGAAAATCTGGGGAAGGGATGGTGAGGGAGTTCCTGCAAACCTAAGAGCAGCTTCCTGACCAGAACAGGAATTAATTATTAAACAAGAAAGGCTGTTGGCATCTCCAACATACATCTGTGGCTTTGACATCAGCGTGTGGGGAAAGCCACCCAGGGGACAGCCCCCCCCACCCCCATCTTAGGGCCCAGATTGACTGAACTGGATGCACGAGCAAGAGCATTTACACTGCAACAAGTGCTGCACATCTGCCACGCCCTAAAAGGTTGCTTCATGCTTTACTAACATTTGGTATACCAAAAAAACATCCAAAACGGAGGTGAGGGCAGGGTCTGTCCCTAGGTGATAGAAAGGAAAATTTCAGTGCAGTGTTAAACTAAGTGGCAGAAGGAGCCACTGGGCACCCCCAGTGTAGAGGGAAGAGCAGCCCGGGACCGCCAGAGCAAGCATTACTGCTGTTCCTCCTCCCCTGGCACTTACACAAAGGGCAATCCCCAGTGCCCCAAGCTCTTGCCCCAGAAGCTGGCACTCACACCAAAAGGAGAAGTGTTTGTGTGCTGCCTGCTTGGGGCACCCTGATGGGGCCACACCACAGGCACTCAGCACCCCAAATCTGTGCTCCCAGCTACGCACAGGCAGCCTGGGATGGGAAGGTGGACTGTAAACACAGGCTGCTCCTTCAGTGCAGTCACAGAAGCACAGCAGCTTCTGCTCCTTCTTCCTTTAATTCCAGAAAAGCCAAAATGCTTGGATTAAACTGCAGCTATTCCTTTCCCTTCCTCCTTCTCCCAAGTGCCCAGTCAATTAAATCTTGCTCACACGAGGAGTTCCTGCCCGCCTTACTCCTCCAGTGACAGCTGACAGCATTCAGACTAAAGGATGCCAAAGTCTGGTTTTCCCTAGATAGCAAAAATACAAACAGAAATGAAACCCAAGCAGACCAGCAAAGGATTAGAAGAGCTGACAATGCTTTGTGACTCTCAAAGGTTTGCATTTAGACTGAAATCCTGATTCCACCCTCAGATTTTGCTTCCCTCTTTCACAGTGTTTAGAGGCATTTTTTTCCCCTTTGTCATATGGACAGTTGTTCACAAAGGAGTTCACTGACATCACCTTGCTTGTCCAGTCCAGATGGCCCAAAGTGATAAAAATCCAAAGGTATTGCAGGGAGTGACCTTGGAGATGCTCAAAACTCAGGGGAGCCTGGAAGGCTGATTCTGGAAGCGTTGCTGCTGTCGCCTGACAGGGATCTGGTGCACCTAGGCAGCAGCTGATGCGAAGGACAGCAGCAGACTCTCCCCAGTTGACAAGACATCTGCTACAGTATTCCATACTCCCTGGTTTACTAAGAAAACAGGAGCTAGTTTGCATCACATATGTCAATAGCTTGGACTCCTGCCTTCTGACCCTTCAGCTCCTATTCCCTCTAATGAGACGAGATGACGACGCCCGCTCAGAAATGAAAACAGAGAGGGAGGACTCAAAGACAAATCTCCAAGTCAAGGGTATCCACTTACTGCCTCCTAAACTGATCTGCTATCTCCCCTCAGAGAACTTGGCCAAACCGAAACCCCCACAGGTCCACGCTGCCCTTACCCTCCGTGTGCTAGGACAAATCCTACCTCTGCCTGCACCATGCCCAGCTCTGAGAAATAACAGTCAAATCAAGAGGCTCTGCAACACAAAAGCCACCCTCCTGCTTCTGCTCAGCACTCTTTGAAATAAAGATGGATCATAATGTGAGTCATTTATCTCTCCTCTCTGATGCGTTCACACACACACCTCCCACTGCAGGGGAGTGAGAGAAGTGACCTGAATCTCAAGCACCCTTGGGTTTGCAAACAGAACCCAAGGGATGAGGTTATGCACAGCCAGACCTAAATCCACAGCTTCCCCTTTACCCCCTGTGAGGTTATGCACAGCCAGGCTTACAACCACAGCTTCCTGACTGCAACACTTGTCCTAATTTTGTTTATCAAAAAGAGTGTGGCAGCTGCACAAGAAGGGTAGAGGGCACAAGAAGCACTGGCTTGGCTCACAGTTCACATGAACCATGTGCAAAATCAGTTCTTTATGTTATCCATTAAAAAAAATAAAAGAGTGGAAAGACAGCAGCGAAGGGAAGAGGTGGAAGGGGGTCAGGTGACAGGCGTTTTGTTTCCCCAGAAGATGTGTGAGAGCACAGAGCACGGTCCCCAGGGGAAGGGAGCAGAAGAGAGAAGGTCCATGGCAAGGAGGCGAGGAGAGCGCTCTTTGTCCTGCTGCCCAGGTGCCCTGCCCTGGCTGGGAAGCAGGCTCCAGACCCTGCACTGTGCTCCCTCTGCTGACTCACAGCACCAGCTGCCAGGCCACTGCAACGCCAGGAGATCTGCCCCTGCTCCTGCCAGCCTGAAAGGGAACTTGGTGGTGTCACCTATCAAAGAGCTGTGACATACTTCTTTAGCGACAGAGTGATCCCTCTAGGATCACTTCTGCTGGCCAGCAGCCCTCATCCACTTGGAAAAACGTGCTCAGGGCCACCCCACCTGCTGCCCAGCAAAGTCCACCACCACACTGAGATCAGAGCTCCATTTCGTGCCCAAACACAAATAAGGAGCTGCATACAAATCCTGTCACTGAGTTTTGCTGTCCTTAGAAACAACACCCAGGACAGTCCCCAAGCCCCAAATGCCAGAACTGGCTGGGAGATGAATGCCCCGAGGAGAGAGGCAAAGCAGGAACAGTGCAGCACTGCACTCACAACAAATGATGTCTTGCAGAGAGGCACTACCTGACAGAGCCCTCTAGGTGCAGGCCTTCCAAAGGCCATTAGCAGTTACTCCACCCCAAGTGCTGCTCCTCCAGGATGGACAGGACAGGAGTAGTAAAATACTCTCGACTCCCATGCCCTTGTGGGGACTATCTCAACACACAGCTTTGCAGGTTCTGCCAGCAGAATCCTTGCCAGTGTACCAAGGACATAAGCTGCAGCTGTCAGTTACTCCAGGTTATCAGAGGTTTCCAGAGTGGCTTTGAGGGCAGGTTTGGGATCCCGAGTTGGGTAGGTCTGGATGCTCTCACTTAGAGTAAATGAAGTGCTTCTCAGGCTTCCCTGTGTAAATCACATTGTTCCTCCCAAGCCTCTTGTCTCTGTGTTATGAAATAACTGATGGCCTCTATATCCAGGAGACGACTTGCTGCTGCTACCCAAGGATGAACCAGCTGATCTAATACATCTCTTCCAACTCTGTCTTTTGAGGCTTCTATCATTTTTCCAGAGCTATTTCTTTCGTTCCAAGGAATGGTTTGTGTGCCCAGCAATGTGTCCCATGGGTACTGCTTGGTCTGATACAGGCACTGCCACTCTTGCCTTCCAGACACCACCCACACAGCAGCACTGCCCGGGGGCAGAGGGCAAGCAATAATTTCATGTGTTCTTATTTTTGGTTAACTCCCCAAAAATTCACTTTTATTCTGCCTTCTCCTGCCCCCAGCATTACCTGCCACTGTGCTCTTCCTTCTTTCACAACCCCAGCTGACACTGTCCTGCTCCCCATCCATCTGTGGTGGAAGCAGCTTTCAGAAAATCACAGAATGGGTTGGCTTGGAAGGGACCTGTGCTGGTCTGAGGCTAACTGGAATATTTTAATGAGAGAAAATAGATCATTGGTTGTGAAGAGAAAATAATGATGGAGTCTGTATCATTCATTGCTTTGCTGAGAGGGATAAAAAAGCCAAAGCATAAACAATTTGCCCACTCTGTTCTGCCAGGCTGCTTCTGTTTGCTTCTTCTTCACCCCGCTCTAATCTCTCCACTACCAAGGAACAAGGTCAGCTTTGCTGGGTGTTTCTGTTTGCCTGCCTGGGAAAGCAGGGGGAGAAAGAGAGGGGTAGAGAGGGGTAGCTTTGAGCTCCTTCTGGGCAGTTTGGATTTCTGTATTATTTCTAATTTGTATATAATTGTAAGAACTTGTAAATGTGTTGTGTACATATGCCTGTCAGTTTTGCTTTGCTGCAGCATAGCTTCATCTTACTCCCAGGCCATGGGAGCTAGTCTGGTAAATCTCAATAGTGCGTGTGGAAGAAAGTTCCTAACCCACCACAGGGCCTTAGAGCTCACCCAGTTCCAAGCCCCTGCCATGGGCAGGGCCACCTCCCACTAGACAAGGCTGCTCATCCCAGCTGGCCTTGAACACCTCCAGGCAGCAGCACCCATGGCCCGGGCACCCCATTCCATGCCTCTGCACCCTCACTGTAAAGGAAATGCCTTCAGAGGAAGGCCCAGTTTGCACAGCAGGGCATGGCTGCTCCAAAGCAGCAGCAGTAAAATAACACTGGGTCCCAGGACTGGTCACAGAAGACATTGAACTGCAGGCCAAGCGTCTACGTAGCTCCAAGCAGTGGCCTGAGCTACAGCTGTACCAACCATTCCCTATGCACCTATCTCATGGGCATCAATGGAATCAGCCTGCCCAGGAGCTTTCCACAGCAGCTTACATCTGGGGCTCACCTCCAGGTGCATCAGCACCCTGCTGTGTGCTGCCTTCCGAGGGAAGGATGCAAAGAGCAGGCAGCCTGCCCTGCCTTTGCCTCACACTTGCCTACAAGGCTGGCTCTTGGCTGCTTTGTTGCGCTGCTGCCCATGTGCCACTCAAGGAGCTTTATTCACAGGGTTTACCTCTGGCTCTCTGCAGTGTTTCAGTAGCACTCTAGGGGAAGGGGAAGAAGGGGAAAGGCAGAAATGAATACTTTGGTTTTTCTGGCCTGAGGATTTGCCTGATCCCAGGAAACCTACCAGGCTGCAGATAAATACACACACGTACACAGATATAGATTTTTTTCCCCCCAATAAACCTCAGCTGCTTTTGCCTCTTCTACAGGAGGTTGAATTTGCAATACCCCCTCCAAAGCTGGGAGGGATGTTTCAGTGCTGGGGTTTATTGAGTTCCTATGGCAGCTATTTCTAGGGCTTCTTTGTCATGTATTTCTTTGCAAGAGACTTTAAGAATGGCAGAGAGGCTTTGCAGATAAGGATTTGAATTGAAACCTTTACACTGGAAGTGTAATAGGAACATTGGGGAATTAAATAAAATTATATTTTTCCTAGATGTCTGCTTAAAAAGGAAATTCAGGATTTTATGGATGCCCCAGAGACAAACTATTACATTACAGCGCTCGCAGTTGTTATTTGAGTACTGTCTGTTAGAGCACCTCAAACAGCACAGCATCATTCATAAAGAATGGGCAGCAGAGACTCTGTCCCATCAATATTTCAGGCTTGGTTATCAAATCAGGAGAAATTCATGAGTTCTGCTCCGGCTCAGCCTTTGCAGGTTTGATGCTATTGTTTGACAGTTTAGGGTTTTCCCCCTCTGCATTCTCCTTGTCTTTAATATTTTATGACACCTTCCAGTGATGCTATTGTAGTATTTATTATTTTTTTTTTCTCCTTGGCAGCCCTAACCAGTTTTCTCTTCTCTTTCAGCAGGGAGAAATTCACACTCATTTGCTATTTGTGGGGTGATGACATAGTGTGAAGAAGCAGTAATGATGACTGACTGATAGAAGACACCATATGTTCTCTGCAGTTTTCTCCCTGCTATTTTCTGAGATCTGGATAAAGACTCAACAGAAGATGAGCTTTCCCATAATGTATCTTTTTTTTTTAAAAAAAAAAAAAAAGAACTTTTGGGTTTTTTTAAAACCTTTCCAAATAATTGGCAGGATGGGGGAAATAATCTTTTGTGTGTGTGTGTGTGAAGCATTCAGGTGGTATTGCTATAAATACCAGGCTCCAAAGTGCCGAGATAAATAATTTCCAGTCCTTTCCACTAGAAATATTTTACATGCCTAAGAACCAAACCAACTCTACAATTAATTTCACCCTCCCCCAAACCTGCTCCAGCCTCCCCTAGCACACGCTCTCAACATGGGNACACGCTCTCAAAATGGGAATTGCTTTTGCTTATGACTAAACAAAGGTAACCAATTTCTTCCCATTTAAAAAGCCTTGAGTTTCCAGACAGGACTCTAAGTGGCAATTTGTAGCACACACCAGCAGCAGCCCTGGTTGTAGGGACAGCACTGGGATCCCCAGATCGCAACGGCAATGCCAGACTACACGCTGGGATTTTCTCCACACCCAGTGCCAGTCTGTACAACTAACAACACGGAAGGTGGTGCATTTGCTTTAACATGTTTTCATCTCAAAATAATTAGAAACCTCATTTCATAGGAATACCTGAATGAAAATCTTTTGTTGCTACAGCACACATTTTCACC
>VWZI01020604.1:1532850-1597520 GCA_013396835.1 Psilopogon haemacephalus | reverse complement strand
TCCCAGCTCCGGGCGGGCCGTCCCGCTTCGCTCTCCTCCCCGCCGAGCATCGCGGAGAGCGGCGCGGAGGATGCGCCGGGAGCGGAGGCTGCGCTGAGCAGGGGGAAGCGGAGCGATCGTAGCGCAGGTCAGTTGCGGGTTCCCTCGCCCGGGAAGGGCTGCGTCCCCCGGTGCCCCCTGCGGCCGCTCCCCAACTTTTCCCCGCACCTCTTCGGGAAAGTGCCCAAACTTGCGGCGGGGTCGCGCTGGTCGCCCCGTCCCCAGCGGCGCGACCTCTCCGTCTCGGGGCTACCCTCGGCGGCGGACGCGCGGGCGGGGCCGCAATTAGCAGTGCCGGGAACTGGGCGCGGGGGCACGGGCAGGTGCCGGTTGGCGGCCGGGGCCGGTGCGGTTGCCCCGGGGCTGCGGCGCGTCCCCCGGCCCCACCCCTCTCCCGGGCAGGGCCGGCACCGGGACCCCAGCGTGGGGTACGGGACGGAGCCGGCGCCGGTGCCGAGATGGCTGCCCCCGCCCTAGGTTAGCATGGGCTGCGGTAGCGAAATTAACGGGACCCGAAGCAAAGTAGTTGCTGGATGCCGGCATCCCTAGCCTGGAAACCCGGTACCTCCAGTCCCGTCTGCGCGGGCAGGAGGGGCCACTGAGGCACCTTCTCATTCCTGGAGCTGGTCTGTAGGGGCACAGAAGCTTTGCTTTGGGTGCTTTCTCCCGGGGGCGCGCATCCCAGCAGGTCCCAGGAGCCGTGCCCGGCGGTGCTGGCACCTCGGACCTTGCAGTGCCACCCCACCCTTAGGAAGGCAGACACCCAAAACACGGCGAACACAGCAATCGTTCTGTGCGGGCGTTAGCAGCGGGGCGCTGGCGCTGGGCACGGCACTGGGATCTCCGGGGTTGGCGGTGGCGGCAGCCAGGACCGTAGGGCACTGCTGCTGGCTGCCCCGATGGGTCCTTAAGCTTTTGGAGAGGTGAGGACAGTTCGTCGTCGTAGTTGTGTTTCGCTGTGGCTTTCTGTCTGTAGCTGGTGCCTGCCTGGTGGTGTGTGCAGATTAAGAGGCTGAAACAAAGCTAGAGGTGCTCGGTTTTTCACGTGGGATGCTTCCCCTGAAATGCTAGGGTTGCACTTCAGACTTAAAAGTTGCAGCTCCCCGGAGAGCAGGCTGTAGGTACAGTGCCAGAGAGGGAGGGTGAGTGGCAGACCTGAACGTCTCCGAGTGAGAACTGTAAAGGCAGTGGCTAAATCCGTTTTGTTTATTAATGACGCTGAGGATTTGATGAGAAAGCTGTCCACTGTTCACCCCAAGAAGACTCCTTTCTGCCAGATGCCTGGTGTCTCATCAATTCCTTTCATGTCCTCGGGATTTTCTCTTTCCAGGAGCAGGCCACAGCAGCTCTCTGTGTTGGGGATAACCATTAAGCTCTTCTTTTGAATTCATGTGCTTCCAAATTAAACTTTTGCTGACACCTGCTACCTCGCCTGATGGAGCAGGATGACAGTGTCACCAGGGCTGCTGCAGCTCTGCAACAGAGTGATGTAAATGTCAAAGAAAGATGGGTGTAAAGCACCGGGGCTAGGTCATTGTCAGACCATGGCTACTTGGAAATCTAATCAGCGTCTGCTTCTAATGAAGCAAACTTTGCAACGGCAATCACAGGCAGGAATTAAATCCACAGAGTAGACGGCAACGGAGATTCTTAATCATCATCAATTAGCTGATGGAATTAAACAGAACAAAACGAGGGTAAACAAAAACCTGGCTTCCCCTCCCCCTCCAGCCTAGCCCCACCTTTATTTACCCAGTGTTAAGGATCTCTCCTGAGCACGAGCTTCGAGTGCCAAAAAATTTAGCAGGTGTCATAACATAAGGTCAAGGCTTAATTATTTATATGGAGACATCAGCCGTGGTGTGGGGATGATTTATTTATAAATCACCAGAGCTGTACGACGAGACAGTGCATTCTGATCGTTGTTGTGCTCGCTCCTGACGGCAGCTAGCAAGGTCCGGGCTGTGGCCAGGCGACCTTTTGGAGCCTGCAGGAGCTTGTGTCTGGCCCCACGTGGAGGAGGGGTTTGCTACGCCTTTTAAATCCTGTAACCAAAATGTCAGCAGGGACGTCTCCTGCATATTTGCTGCATCTCAGTAATGAACATTTTACTGATTATGGATTATCTGGAGACTTCAGCTTTTTAAACATTATTCAGAGGTTTCTGTTTATGTAAGCTAATAAGACTGAGGAGATTCAGTAACTGCTCTTTGCCTTGTGGTATTTGGAAAGTATCTCCGCTGGGCTTAGTTCAGCATCTTCCAGACTCGCTTTTAAAATACTAAAATAGAATTTTTCTGCCTGAAAAGTCCCATATCTGCACTCAGTCTAATGCTCTTTGCTCACAATTAATGCCCAAAATCAATTTGCTGACATGCATTTTATGTTCCTGCTGATCACAAACAGGATGACACAGTAAAAGCTTTTATTGCCATCTGATTAGTCCACAGTGGTGGTAAATAAATAGCTTGGGCTAGGAGGGCTGCAAAGTTCTGGTGCTGAAAGGGTGCAGGGTGCTGAGCACCAGGCACGGTGCTGCTCTCAGAGCCCTCCAAGCAAGCCCCATCAGCCACACCGGCAGAAGCAGGGTTTGCTGCTACCTGGATGAAGTCACGCACACACACATGGGATATTCCCACATCTCCTCCAGCTTTCTGGTCAAGGGTTGATAACAGCCAGAGATTCTCAAGGCTCAGCCATTTATAATGCATGATTGTGTTTTAGGCAGGGAGGTGGTTAACTGAGAGTGGAAGTGGTGGAAAGAAGGCAGAGCACAGGAGGAGAGAAATGGAAAGTTCTGGTGCAAAAGAGCAGAGGAGGCAAAGTTTCTTTTGTTCTGCTTTCATCATCACATAAATCTCTGTGCAGCACAAACCCATTAGGTTTACCACTAAAAAAGGACTTTTGGAAGCACCAGGAGCATCCAGGGCAGCTCGTGATCCCTCTGAACTCCATGGCAGGACTCCATTTTTGGCAACAGCAAGTCAATAAGCTCCCCTGCATATCCATTATACCGTTCCCACTGATCTTAAAAGAAGACCATTTATCACTGCACTTCGCTGACAGAAATACTGAAATAATATTTCACTGGGTTTGGGAGAGGATGTAAATTATGGGTAAAAGGATGGAGGAGCTGGCAACTTCTTCAAAGAACAATCAAGACATTAAAGGTGCGGGGAAATGTTTGTAGACACAAAGCAATCAGTGAGAAGAATCAGGATTTAGGACTCGATTTGGTTATGAGGTGTTCCTCGAGCACCCTCTGGATCTTGCCCAGAAGGTGTGAAAAAGGAAAGATTAATAGTACTGCTTGTAGCCAAGCCCAGGCAGCTGCTTGTGGGTTTTTATGGTATACTGGGTACATTTTTAGCAGCGTTCAGTCTAAGGAGTAACAGATGAAGCTGTAGTGAAACAAGGCACTGGCAAGGCAGGTGGGAAATAATTTCCCCAACATTGCAACTAGGCTGGGAGAAACATAGCGAGAAGGTAAACAAAATGTAAGTGACCTAGGAGGCGGCAGGCTAAGAGCCAAAGGCAGGCTGAGAGCCTAAGGCAGGCTCAGAGCCTCAGACGCAGCCCTGCCAGGGAAGGTTGAGCCTTGCCCGCAGGTCGTGCGGAGGAGGCAGGGCAGGACCCACGGCGAGCAGCCCCCACGGAGGATGGCTCCCAGCACCAGCACCAGCACCAGCCAGGAGAGAGTGACAGTGACACCACAGCTGAGTGCAAAGAGGAGGAAGGAGGGGAGTGAAACTCTTATTGGCTCAGCCGGCAGAAACAGATCCCAGATTTCCCTCCTCAGACGGATGATGCTAACTGGGGTGCAAAGCAAAGCACGGTGTTAGATGGCAGGTTTTGCAAGTTAGTCATGGCCAGAATGGTGACTTTCACAGCTTGAAGGGAATTCATGCTCCAGGATGAAACAGCACACAGTGATGAAGAGCTCTAGCTGATAGAACAAGCATGTGAGCCTTAGTCATCACAGCAGCAGGCATTTCTCCCTGGCTTCAGCTGAGCCACGGCACCAACACCTTTGGCTCCCTCCTGTTTCGGCTGCTGAGTGGGAGCTGGTGGGGACAACCCTGGAGAAACGAGGTCCCACTGACACTTCCCTGTGTTTTCCGTCTCTGGGAGGCACACCCATGGCAGTCCCAGCAGCAGCTGGAGCAGCCACTCCACCAGAGAGAAATTCTGCAGGCAAAATCTCTGCTCCCAGTGCCACCAGTGAAATCTGGAGCCCTGGCTTCAGTGGTGGAGCATTTGCTGTAAGGAGGACGAGTCAGGGGACAGCAGGGCTCTGTCCTCACAGCACAACTCCACTGCTGGAGAGGAGAGCAGGAGGACAGCTAGAAAAGGCTGTACTAGGAGGGGAGGAACAGCCACAAGAGTGGCTGTAACACTCCTTGCCATGCTGGGGACAACCTTCCAGGTCTGGCAATGCCACTTTGGAGCCTTTGGGTGCTGGCGTGTGTCACCTCATGGTAACCACACCACGGCACACATCCCTAGTAATAAGCAATGCTTCAACAGCCCATCCCATGGCTTTCTTCCCAAAGCCACCAGATTCCCTTTCTGCCAGGGGCTAGAAGTCAGTCTCACAAGGCTCCCACACAGCTGCTGTACCCTGACTCCCGGTGCAAAATGTCTTTAGGGAAAGCTCTGGGGCTAGACACTAGAATCTGACCCTACCCTACCTGCCTGGACAAAGACAGAATTCCAGAGAAGAATGTCACCATGCTGTCTTAATGCCTTTGTTTCAGTGCATGTTCTTCTGTCATGGAACCACAGGATGGCAGGGGTGGAAGAGGCCTCTGCAGATCCTCCAATCCAACCCCCCTGCCAGGGCAGCATCGCTCAGGGCAGGTCACACAGGAACATATCCAGGTGGGTGTTGACAGTCTCCAGTGCAGGAGACTCCACAACCTCTCTGGGCAGCCTGCTCCACGGCTCCAGCAGCCTCACACCAAAGAAGTTTCTACTCGTGCTGAGGTGGAACCTCCTGGGTTCCAGTTTGTGTGTGTTGCCCCTTGTTCTATCACAGGACACCACTGCAAAGAGCCTGGCCCCTGCTTGCCTCTCACCACTCAGATGTTTATAGACATTGCCCAGATACTCTCTCAGGCTGCTCCTCTCCAGGCTAACCAGCCCTATGGCCCTCAGCTTCCCCTCATCACACAGATGTTCCCATTCCCTTCAGCATCCTCACAGCCCTCTGTCGGCCTCTCTCCAGCATATCCCTGTCCCTCTTGAAGTGAGGAGCCCAGCACTGCACCCAGTGCTGCAGGCCATAGGAAGGGAGGATGCAGAGCCAGGCGCAGGGAGCTGTCCCCAAGGAGGAGCAGCCTGCTCCAGCAGCTGAGCCTCCTTCAGACTTGCCCTCGGTGTCAGGCTGCTGGCCAGCCCCTGCCGCTCGCCGGCAGCGTGCCCCAGAGCAGCAGGGCTCTGCGGGATGCCAGCAAGGTTAGCACAGCCCGGCGCTGGCGGAGGGAGCTGGCACTGGCAGAGCACAGCCTGGCAGCTGCCCTGCCCGCTGAGGTGCTCGCAGCACAGCCGAGGCCGGCGGGCGCAGCTGTGTTGGTATCACGCAGGGAGAGGAGAAGCTGCTGAGGCTGCCAGGGCTGAAGCCTTAGAGGAATGGAACGGGGCAGTGCCAGTTCCTTCAAATCTCACCTGGAACTTATTAGCCATCTGCTGGAGGCAGAAGCTCCTGCATCCCACACAGCATCTCCAGAGAGCCCGGCTGGGCTCTGCTGAGTGCAGCATCCCTAGAGTCCAGCTGGACCTCTGCTGGGAACTGCCTGGGCACTGCTCTGCTCCTCCACGCTGGGAGGGATTTTAAACTCTGCATTGAAGAAACACCCAGAGAGGAACTGAGCAAGGCTGAAAAGAATTCACGTTTCTGAAGGGGTGCCCTTGGACTCCTGGGGTAGAGAAGCCAGCAGGAGTTGAGAGGGGGTGGGCTGGGGGGAGAAGCCCTCTTCTCCCAGACTGATGGCAAAACTTGGCAGATTTAGGAAACCTTTCAGTAACATTTTGTGGATCGATGCTAATTTGATGCATGGGAGTTGAGCAGCGTGCCAATTCAGTGCCCAACTGATATTAACTAAGCACTCCTGGAGCATGTTTATAGCTTAAGGTCCATTAGACATGCAGACCTGACAACTGCTGCACTTCCCTTACAATATTTAATTTGCAACATGTATCACACATCCATAAACAGCCCTTCAGTCTCCATCAGAAAGAAGCCTCGCTCAACCAGGGCAGCAAGTCCTTGCTCTGGGAGAAGGGGCTGGAGCCTGTTCCTGTGCTGGAGACAGCAGGCGGGCAGGGGGGCTGATTTCTGTCCTCAGTGATGCAAAATCTCCTGGGGCCTGACCTTCCAACCCCCCTTCATACAGTAACCGACCTCGTGCGAGCCAGTTAATGTAAGTAAATGACACTCCTTGTGAGAGCAGCAATTACTCACGTTGGTGAAGGTGGCAGGATCAGCTTCATCAACTTTCTGAGTGGCTTTTGAACTTGAATGCCTGCAATCTGGCATCCACTTACAGCTAGGAGCTAAATAAAAGGTGCTTTATTTTTAAACAGTTGTTAATATGAGCCGAAGCTGCAGGAGAGTCTGCAGTTTACATCTGAGTCCCTTTAATACCTGCAGGGAACCAGGCTGAGAAGTGCTGGTTTCTCTTTCTGTTAACTGTGACCCTCGGATGCAGAGAACCAAAGCAGTGCTTAGCTGGTGACACGCATATTTAAATGCCTAACTTTAGGCACCCCTCTTTGAATATTTGATTTAATATGCCTTCAGTTTTCCTTCCTGAAATAGGCATACTACTTAGCTCAAAGAAGATCAATTAATTTTTCTGTTGCTTTTAAGTTCTTTAATGGAAGATGTTACATAAATAATTATTTAATATAGTGTTTTTGGTTTTTTCCTCGAGCTGCTTAAAGCATATGATCAGTGTGAGTGGAATTAGTAAAACAAATTCAGAATCTACAGAGTGCATCAGGAGCCAGAGTGGTGCACAGGAAGGAACCAAGCCCACATTGCTCTTCCAGTAGGTGAAAAAGCCCCAAGGACCGGGGCTGGCTTGCAAACCTCTGGAAATCTCGTTTCTTGGGGCTCACAAAACTCATTTGTGAAGAGAGCTATGAAATAAAGGAAGACATTGTAAAGGTAGCATCCTGGGCAATAAACCACAGGAGCCTGCAGGCAGGGAGCCGGGGGATGCCCTCAGTCTCTGCCTGTGCTGCAGTTCAGAGCAGTTCTTTTCTTCACTTCAGCAGCTGCCAGGGGCTCAGAGAAAGCAGCACTTGCAGAGGGCAGCCCTTCCTTTCTTCTGCCAGAGAGGCGTTTGCCCAGTTCCTTAAGCAAGAGGAGAGATAATGCTGTGCTAATCTGCACTGACTGAAAGCTGCTCACCTGGAGGTTATCACAGCACTGGGAGAGAAGAAAGAGCCTGGCCAGGTATTATTTCCTCCTTGCACCTCCCACTCCAGGACCGAGGCCAGCCAACACAGATTTGCAGATCCACCACTCCTAGGGAAAGTTCATTCCCTGCCATCTCTCCAGTGCTTTACTAATACTTAAGAGCCTTTTGTCCATCTCCCCCTGACAGTACACTTCAATACACCTGCATCCCAAAACCCCAGCAGCTCATTTCTTCCCTTCTGGCTTGTCTCCACAACAGCTCTTCAGAGCAGGACACCACATTGTTACTGTCACTTGCTAATGGCACCATCCCTGGTCCCAGTGCCCAGGGACTATGTTTGAAAGGATCAGTTGCAGCTGACCAGCGAAGTGCTTCTCTTTTCCTCATTAGTCACAGCTCTGAGAGCCATCCCAGGAAGCTCTGCCCAATAAATCACTGTTCTGGGCTGTTTTCACCCAGCCCTCCCCATCCTCCCTAGCAGCTCTTTGTTGCTTCCCATCACCTAACTCAGTGCCAAGATGCAAGGGTGGCAGCTGTCTCAGGACTTCGTGCCAGTGTTGTTCCTTCAGAGGCAAGGGGAGGGGTTTGCTGTCAAGCTGCCCCTTTTCCCAGAGACCAGCTGGGATATTATCTCACCTTCAGATGCAGGGCTGGGAGCTAACTGGGTGGCAGCAGGATGCAGAGGCAGGGGAGGGGGCACTATTACCATGCAGAAGATTTACAAGCACCAATTTCTTACAAACCCTCTTTGTTTTTATTGCTCTGGAATATCACTGCCCCTTGTTCTGTGTATGCTGCAAGTCACGGAGGACGTTCTAGATGCATGTAGCACTTGGGAGCCACTACCAAGGAGCCTACAGCTGGAGGAAAAGTCTTGTAAACCTGCACCTTACACAGGGGGTCTGCAGCACTGACAGCAAGTCTCTAACAGTGTCACAGACTCTTAGAACACCTTCAGCATCATCAAGCACAACCATGAACCGTACTCTGCCAAGTCCACCACTACACAGCTTCCAACACCCCCCAGGATGGGGACTCAGCCACCTCCCTGTGCAGCCTGTGCCAGTGCTTCCATCCTCACAAGTGCCCAAGATCCTGAGGTATCTGCACATGATCAATCACCACATTTGCCTGCATTTATCTGCCTGGCTATTAACCTCTGCTGCAGGTTTTTACTCCAAAGGACTAGAAGCAGCTTGCTGTTGAACCCTGGCAATTACAACGGCAGAAATCCGAGCTTAGGTTAATGTCAGGAGTTTCTCTGAGGTCTCTGCTGTAATACCAGTGTGCCACCAGCACACAGGTTCATCTGCTTTTCATCAATATTTGATAGGGCTCTTATCATCACCCTCATCACCATTTTGGGCTGGTTGGAAGAGGATCCCCCTGCAATTGCAAAGCATTTCCGAGCTGCCACGGAAAGGTGGTTGGTGAGATTTCAATCTCGTAACAAATCCCATTCAGATTCTGTCTGAGAGGGAGCTGAGGTTTCATCCTGCTGCTTAGAGAATGATATGCTAAATGCAGCTTCCCCTGGACTTGGCTGCAGGCCAGTGCTTTGTAATTTATAGTTCTCCTTCTCAATTCTGGCTGTGACCTTGGCACCTAACTCCAAAGTTCCCCTGGTTGCCTGCATTCTTTGGCGCGATGCAGTCCCGGAGCACTCCACAGCTGCCCACCCAGCACAGGGCAGGTGGGGAGCAGGGTGCCAAGGGGAGTGCTCATCTCCTGGCTTCTGCTAATAGGAGCAAATCATGGAACACTGTTCTTAAATGACAGAAATTATTAGCTGACTTCAAAGCACAAAATGCATTTACAGAAGAGCTTTAAATTATATTAGCCAAAGGCAGTGTCTGTAGAGACAGCCACAAACCAGCTCTAATTGGAGATCTCCAAACAGCTGTTGTGCCCTATGCATTTATGCTGGAAACGTAACTTGAAAGATGATGTTAACATGCAATTAAAAATCAAACAGGTTGAACGTGGTTCCTGATCTCACTGACAGCGTACTGGGGGGGTCAAAGACGCTGTACTGAGAAATAGCTGTGTCCATGGCTAGAGGAGCTGACAGCCCAGACTCTACCATCTGCCAGTCCTAACAGAAAAATTGTGTAATGGAGAGGAGTTACTGCCCCTTGAAGATTACATCCATTATGGGTTGTAACAGAGAGATGGCTTTGGAATGCCTGCAGGCCCCCACAGTTAAAGAGCTGCTCAGAATTGTGATGGTTTGAGCTCAGCCACGGAGCTGCAGATCGCTCCCACCAAGTTACTGAGGGGAAGCAGCTCTGGGAAAGCTGCAGCAGACCCACGCAGCTCTCCAGTCCCTGTGTTTCCAGGTTTTCCAAGGACATAGCCTCTGACGCTAGCTGGATTCCTTGGGACGGGAATGCTTCTAAAATAAAAAAAGAGCCACTTTGAAAATAATGATTTTAGAAGGTTTGTTCTTTCACCAGTAATTGTCAGGGCCTTTCAGCACAGCAAGTGACACAGCCTTAGCTTCGGCCTCCTCGGAAAGCAAAGCTTTCCATTGTTCTTGGTCTTTGGAGTATCTGATATTTACAGTGACTGCCATTTACCTCTCTGACCCAGTCACAGCCCTGGCCTCACACAGATTTCTTCTGAAATGATGCTTCTCTTTCCTTTTTGAAGACATCAGGGAACTGTAATGTAAATAGTTCTTTGCAAACAAGAAACCAGTGAAAATCAGGAAGCTCCTTCCACGAGATGCTGGTCCTGGCAAAGCATCCATCAGCAGCTGAGGGAGCTGGGGGTGTGCAGCCTACAGAAGTGGAGGCTCAGGACAGACCTCATTACTCTCTTCAGCTACCTGAAGGGAGGTTGTAGCCAGCTGGGGTTGGGCTCTGCTGCCAGGCACCCAGCAACAGAACAAGAGGACACAGCCTCAAACTGTGCCAGGGCAGGCTCAGGCTGGATGTTAGGAGGAAGCTCTTGCCAGAGAGAGTGATTGGCATTGGAATGGGCTGCCTGGGGAGGTGGTGGAGTCCCTGCTCCTGAAGGTGTTTAAGAGGAGGTTGCATGAGACACTTAGTGCCAGGGGTTAGTAAATGAGAAGGGTTAGGTGATAGGCTGGACTCAATCTCAGAGGTCTTTTCCAACCTGGTTAATTCTGTGATTCACTGATAGCACAACTGAAAACAAAGTCCTGAAGTGGTACCAGGTTGTTTCAGATGCGATGTTGCTGCCCCAGGGCTTCTCCTGGTTTCACACAAACAAGGCACAGGCTGTCATTCAGTGCACTTGCAGGAGGTGTTGCAGCTCGTCCCCCCCAGTCCTGCCAGCGCTGGTGGCAGCTGCCGAGCACTCACAGCATGCCCTGGGTACCCTGTGTAAAGAAGGCCCCGAGAGAAGGGTTGTGCAAAGAGACATCTCTGGCGAGTTAGGGGCAGTGCCTACCAGTGAGCTTGGTGGAAAAGCCCTCAGCAGCAGATACCTGCACTGTGGATGCCCAGGGGGAAAGGGCCACAGGCAGCATTGAGGGAAGGTTTCTACACAAGAGGTTTCTGTGCCGCACGCCAAGGATTTGTGCTGGGAACCACCCTGAGTCCTGGTTGCTGTGTACCCAGGAGTTTGACTAGATGCCAGCCAACAGCAAGCTCCCTGGTAATTGTTTTGGTATCATCTTTGCAGCGTGAGCCCCATGCCCATGGGTAGCAACAGCCTCCTGTGGCCTCCCAGCTCCAGGGTATCTTCTGGCTGACGTTTATTTGTAGCACAGCTTATGAAGCGCGCCAGGCATCTGCTGGCAGCTCCCTTCTCTCACACATAGATGAAGACTATCAGCCAGGGCTGACCACGGTCCCTCACATTTCTAGGGCAAAGAGGAGCAGCACTGGGAAGAGCTTGCACAGTGGGAGCCACCACCAGAGCTCATAAAGCCCTACTCACTTCCTCCAGGAAAAGCCTTCTCTTTAAAAAGCCCAGCTCAGACCTGGAAGCCTCCTCATGCTTTCAGTGGAGGCCAGTTGGAGCTGGCTTCTGAGGTGCTCTGAGCAGAGGCAGCAGTTTCCTCTGACCTTTCAGAGCTGCAGAGAGGTTTTTCTATGGTTATCTGTATCCTCCATGCAGACCTCCAGCTCCTCACCAGCAAGTGCCTCTGAGATTGCCTTCTGTCATAGCAGCAGCCCTCCTGGCTGGACTTGCCTTAGCAACCACTGCTCCTTCTTCCTGCCGGTCTCCAGACAGCTCTGGCAGCAGTGCAGAAAGGCAGCCTCAGAAGGAGGGGACAGCATGGAGTTCATCCACGTTTGGATGGGCAGGGGGTGCAGGATGGATAAAGGAAATAGGTAAGAGAGAGCAGCAGAGGAAGTAGCTGGGGGAGGTCAAAGGAAGGGCTCTGCCTCGCAGCTCCACGTAGTGCTGTGTGACATTACCTGGAGCATAGCCTGTGAGAGCAAGAAGTCCTCTTTCAATCTGATCTGACTTGTCTGTGTCTGATTAAAGCCCCTCTTTTTCCCAACGAAATGCCATCTCACCTGGCAGCTCTGCTACCCTGGGCACCTTCCCTCTTGGGCTGTTAGGCTGCCCTGTCATTTTACTTTGTTAGGGCTTCTTCCCCTCCCCAGTATCTCACCTAAACTTTTTCTTTCGTAGCTCCAGGCCATTGCTCCCTGGCCTACAATTTTTTGAGGCTGTGAATAATTCCCTGCCTTCATTTCTATTGTTACCTTGAAGGTATTTATAGCCTGTGATCATGTTCCCCCTGAGCCAGCTCCTGCCCTGGACTGGATGAATTCGCTTCCTCAGCCTTTTCACAGGTTCTGTTCCGTAGCACACCACTCTGTGCCCTCCTTTCTTCCCAGCTGCTTCTTTTGAAGGCTGGTTACTAGAAATACAGAGCACCCTGAGTTTGCAGGGCCACGACTGGCACTGATTTACATGCCCTTTCCCTGGGCAGCTGAGCTTCCTTGCCCAGCAGGGCTACTTCTGTTCCGGTTGGTTTCCTTTGTGAAATTCTCTCTCTCCTCTCCAAATTTAATTTTGCCACTGAATATATACCAAATAAAAGTCTCCATTTTGCTGACTGGGTAGCAACAGAAGGTACCAAGGCTGGAAAAGGCAACTGACCATAAAGACTTCTAAAGTCAGGAGACTTTTGCTGCAAAAACCTTGCCTGGGTGAGGTGCAGCCTTCTGCAGAGGGCAGCTGCTTGTGTGGGAGGCAGGGTGATGCTTGTGCCCTGTGCAGGGACCTCTCTGCCTGCCAGTGTGCAATGTAAAGTCAAGCTCCTGCCCCAGCCATTAGCATGCCCTGCTCTGCCTCATCACCACTGTCCTATGGAAAGGTCTAACTCTGGCTTCTCAGATGAACAAAAGCTCAGGCTCAAACCTTGTCATGAAACGCAAAATGCTGGGGAAGAAGTTCAGGCTGGGGAAAGCAGAAATGCCCCAGCTAGATGTTTTTTACCTAACCTGGGTCCTGGGACTGAGCTGTACTGACATCTTGGAACCTCTCAGCTGCCCAGCTCAGTGCCCCACAGCAGCTGCAGGTGCCAGCCCTGCCTGCCCATGGCTCAGCACTGCCTCTGCTCAGCTTCCTGCTTTCTCCAGAGTTAACAACCACAGAAGTCAAAAGCCTCAGGAGAAGGCTGTGTCCCACCATGGAAAAGCAGCCCATGCCTGTGCGTGGGGAGACAATCAGAGCTGCCCCAGAGCCACAGGGTGTTGAGATGGGTCTGAACCTCCAGTTGCAGAACTGGGACATTGCCAACAAAGCACTGGAAGACAGAAAGAATTTCTCCCCCTGGAGCAGGGTGGCTGTGAGAATGTGCTCAGGGTTAGACTCCTGCACATCCCCCATGCCCTCTGAACACAGAGCCTGGCACTGGTGATGTCCCTGGGAAGGCAGAACAACCAAACTGCTCTGTGCTTCTTCAGCTCCTGCCTCTGCTGCCCCAGTGCTCTGCCCCAGGCCCTTGGCTCTTTATGGTTTGGAACAACACCACTTCTTGTCCTGGGCTTCTACTGCGTTTCCAGTTAGGGTCTTGGCTCTGACAAATTCTGAGGCAATAATTAATATATGTAGTAATAATAATAATTAATTCCTAGTTCTGCATTTGTTTAGCCAAAAACCCCCTGCACCTCCAACAACTAATAATAATAGCAGGTGTATGAGGACTGCTGGCATAAAGGACATAAACTCACTCAAAGATCTCCTGTCCTCATGCTGCATAAATATTTATGGCTCTGCTGCCAGCTTCACCAGCCCTTCACCTCGGCCCATGACAGGCTCCCTACAACAGCACAGAATTAGTGGGGGCAGGAATTGCTCCGGGGCTGTCCAAATGCCAAGCTTCACTTCTATCACTGAAACAGAAACCTTCCAAATTAGAAGTCATTTACAGTAAAAAGATCTCCCTTTTTTTTGCTTACAAGCACCAAAGCTAAACATCTGTTTTGTTGCTTGTGGGTTTGAAGTTCAGAGTAATTTGTAAGCTGGTTTCAGTCACTCTCCTCATCTAAACACCAAGCTGGGTTACAAGCACTCTGGGCCCAGTTCTGGGCCTCTCAATTCAAGAGAGATGTTTAGGTGCTGGAAGGTGCCCAGAGAAGGGCAGCAAGGCTGGGGAGGGGCCTGGAGCACAGCCTCAAGAGGAGATGCTAAGGGAGCTGGGGGTGTGCAGCCTGCAGAAGAGGAGGCTCAGGGGTTGACCTCATTGCTCTCTGCAGCTACCTGAAGGGAGGCTGTAGCCAGCTGGGGTTGGGCTCTGCTGCCAGGCACCCAGGGACAGAACAAGAGGACACAGCCTCAAGCTACCAGAGGGAGTGATTGGCATTGGAATGGGCTGCCTGGGGAGGTGGTGGAGTCCCCATCCCTGGAGGTGTTCAAGCACAGCCTGGATGGGCACTGAGTGCCATGGTCTGGTTGATTGGCTAGGGCTGGGTGCTAGGTTGGGCTGAGAGCTTGGAGGTCTCTTCCAACCTGTCTGATTCTATGATTCACTCAGTAAGTGGCAGATCCCACTAGAAGCAGTTGGCCAGCCCTGCCCTACAGCAGTGCTTTCAGTGGCACCAGACTGCCCAGGGCCAGCAGGCTGTGGCTCTGCCTGGCACTCAATGTCCCTGCCACAATGTTTGAAACAGGCACTGAAGATGATTTTAATTTTCCCAGCAGAGACAATGACAGCTCCTGGATGCTACAGCACTCAACTGTCCTCTTTAATGACATTTTCTTATTAATAATCATTGATCCACACAAATTTGTCAGTTGCTAAATAGGAGCTCGTCACTCAGGTTGCTCGTGGGAGCTCTGCCAAGGGCTGGGCGTGGGGCAGAGGGTCTCCAGCTATGCAAGTTTGCTTTGCAATCACATGATAGGCTGGACAGGAATTGGAGGCTAATTTTTTGTGGCTGTTCTAAATACAGGAGTGTACCAAAATACCACATCTTTTGTCCCTGTCTGCTGACAGCACTCAGACAGCAAAGGTAAAATCCTGAACTGAAACACAAGCAAAGAGCCGAACCTAAGAGCATGGACCTCCTCCCTCCATCAGTGCCCACTTTGGGCTAAAATACCACATTTTTCTTAGTTTATTGCTTAAAAGATTGGCCAGCAGGGCCCAGTTCTTCGTGCAACAGGAACACAAAGGTCTTTGTCATCCCTCAGCTGATGACAGGATGGCTCAGCCTGGGGCAGCAGCACAGAGAGGCAGGGCTGAAGGAGGGCAGGGAAACTGAGCTGCACATGGGCCCTGCTGGGACACTGATCCCCTATTAACTGGGTTTGCTGTTCCTCACCTCCTGTCACTGGACATTGCTCTCACCACAGTGACTGCAAAATACACAACATCAGGCAAGGACAGCAGAGGGCAGGGCAAACGGGACCTGGGCTGTCCAGGGCTCTGGTGAGACAAGAGAGAGGAGGCAAAGGGCGAGGGGAGAGCGTGCAAGAGGAAGGTGTAAGTTTGAGAGCAAGAGCTGGGACCCGAGTGCAGAAGTGAGGAGGAGGCAGGGGGCTGAGGGTGGCTCTGCCATCTGTGCCCACAGCGAGCTGCAGAGAACAGAAGGCTGCTTGGCCATGGAAGTCTCCTTTCAAGGAGACCAAGACAGACAGGAACAGTTTGCAGCAGCTCCCAGTGACAAGGACAAGGGACTTGAGTCTGCCACAGCCTGGACCTTGGCTCAGTCAAAGCATGGCAATGCCTTTATTTTTCCCTCTCACTGCTCTAGGTCTTGCCTTACAGTCACCTTGGGTGTTTTGGAAGCAGAGACCTGCTGGAAATGAAACCATAACCCGTGGTATAAAAACACACAGGAGGCCCTGAGAAACCACTGCTGACACTACAAAATCCTGTCTGTGAGGGCCTGGTGCTGAGGAGCAGCTGTAGCATGCAGCTGCTGCACAGAGCCTTGTGGGGCAATATCCTCCTCAGCACCTCGGGGAGGGAAGAGAGCAGCACTGCAGTGTGGCTTCTTTCCTAGGGCCTGAAGGGGAAAGAAAAAGATTCCCAAACCCTTCCTAGAAAGCCTCTGGATTAGGGGAGGAGAGTCCTGGAGAAAAGGATCCCCAGGCCCTTCCTATAGAGCCTCTGGATTAGGGGAGAAGAGTCCTTCAGGACCCCCCAGAAACTACTACTGCACTGATTGCTTTCCCAGTGATTCCCAAGAAGCTCAGGGCCTGCCACCCGGTGAGGAGTGCCCTGGTCACAGACACACAGTGCTGCTCTCTCCCGTTCCTGCCCTCAGCACCTTGCCCTGGACAGGAGGCAGGTTTGCAGTGCTTCCCTCCTTTCCTCTTGTGAGTGCCCTGAGCCCACCCTCTGCTGCTGCACAGAGACTAAAGCAAGGCCAGGGCATGGTTTCTCTGGCAGACTGCAGGTCAGTTGGTAATTTTGGGTGAGGCATTGCCTGCAAAGACAACAAATGCAAGGAACAATCTTCCTCCCAGCAAAGAATAGATGAGATGACCCAGGTGATTTCCTCTGTCACTACTATCTATGTTTCTATTATGGGATAAACCACGGGGCAAGGAGGAGGATGTCACACTTGGTCTGTGGTGATGGATGCTATCAAACAGCTCTCCTGGCTGCCCACAATGGCAGCATGCCCAGCAGCACAGCACCACTGCTGCCCACCACGGGCTGGGCTGGCTCAGGTGCTGCAGCTCTGTATGAGCCTCAGAGTCAGTTCTGGCTTTCTCTCCTTCAGCCTGAGATATATTTCAGTCTGAAACAAATTCTTAGGACTTGTCCATACAGCTCTAAAAGCACTGATGTGGGGGGAGCAGAGCACAGAATCACAGATTCACAGAATGGTTTGGGCTGAGAAGGGACCCCAAAGATCATCTGGTTTCAACCCCCCTGGCATGAGCAGCTTGAGTTGAGAGCAAGTGCATAGGTTAGAGCATTTCACTTCCCCAGAAGCCTGAGGGCTAGCTCCAGCCAGAAGCACCTCCATAGGCTGCCCACTGCCAATGTCAGGACAGGAAGGAAGCTGCACTCCTGATGCCAGCAGAAAATTCCACCCCGAGCAGCCTGTTACTAAGCCCCTACTCATTAAATGGAAGAGGTCTTACAGGTCGCTCCCTCAGTTTACTTTTCAAATGAGAATTCAACCTCCTCCAGCTCCTGCCAACAGCAAGCTACCAGCCCTCAGCCTTCTCTGTTTGCTTTTCCAGGCAACTGAAGAAAACAAAGCCACAAACAACAACCTGAGTAGGCCTGACAGAGGGAAGCAAAGATAATGATGTTTATTGCTGATAAATGTGAAGGTGACTCAGGGATGTGTGCACTGCCCTGGCTGAGAAATGTTGTTTGGGGGAACAAAATGTCTCCATCCTACAGCATCCTATTTTCTTCTCCAAAGAGAAACTCCCAGCACCAGAGGGTGAATGGTTTACTTCTGCTGCTGGCCCCTCAATTCTATTAAGAAATTCTTCAATATAATTTCCCTGCCTCTCCTCTCCTTCTTCTCCTTGTTTTTTTTTTTGTTTTGTTTACCTGCTGGAGAGCTCCATTGCAGGCAGTGAGTGTCTCTGCTGACACTGGTGATGCTGCCGTTGTGACTTAGGGTTTCACTGATCCTGCTTTATTATTTCTCTATTTTGCAGCAGGTTTTAACTCTCATTTTATGTGTTCATCAAACGGTTTAGAGTGAAGGGGCTCTCAGTCTCCATTGCCATGCTAAAGGGAATAGAGGAGAGCTTGCAGTTATTACCATGCAAGCTAGACAGTCTGAGCGGTGTCTTTTAGCCAGATGTAAATCCACAATTATAAATCACCACGGGAAGGGGGGTGGCAATCACTGCATTTTGATTTATTGCCACAATACCTTTCATGGAGATCTAGTGACCAGAATAGGGAATTTGGGTGTGTTTGCCCTGGCTTTCTGCAGCAAACCTCTCTGTTCAAAGCAGCGCTTGTGCTACAAGTCAGAAGAGTATCTCTGAATAAGAACTCACGGGAGAAAGAGGAGCTTGTGCCAGGCACAGCAGAGGGATTAAGCCCCCTAAATCTGCTGTGTGGCACAGCTGTGCTGGGCTCTGCCACTCCTGGAGGCTGGGCTGGACACCCTGTGGAGCTGTGCTCACTGCACAGGCACTTCCCCCTGCCACCCAGAGAGGGGCTGGCCTGGGAGAAACAGGGCGAGCAGAGACTTCAGTTCCTGCTCCTCCACAGGCTTCTGTGGTTATTTTCTGCAAGTCATTTCATTTCATTGTGCCTAAGTTTCTTCATCTGTAAAATAAAGCCTTCAAGTACAATCGGATCAGCTCCATGCAGCAAATTACATCTGATGCTGAATCATGTCTTTTATCTCTCTATCTGTCTGCTTATTTTTATTGTGAGCTCCTCAGGGCAAAGACTATCACTTGAAGCTTCATATATAATAAAAGTGTCTTTAGCACTGCAGATCCCATTCCCAGAGCCTGGAAGCTTACTGTGATAAATGTAAACAAATGTGATCAGCCACTGGAATTAAAATAAAGTATCCAGACCAAAGGAAATCTGTACTTGTGACCCTCTCTCATGAATATCCTGGCCCTCAAAACAGACAGTGCTCAGGGGCAGAACACTGCCTACACCTCAGCCTTGGGCCAGCTGGTACTCTTCAGAGAAGCTCTTTTGTTGCCACAGCAGAGCCACCTAGGAATGAAATAGACCCCGTGGGCTAGAAAATGGCTACTCAAGAGTTCCATGACCTTGACAAGAGGCTGTAAAGGAGCATTAATATTCCTGAAGCCCAGTTCCCATTATAAGGGAATGGGCTGGCTAGCCTCAACACGCCCGAGCTGGAGAGAAAGCTAAGCAAGGCTTTTTCTGCTGATACAGGCACATGGTGAGGGGTCTGCAAAGGACAGCCCAGAACAAAAGCAGGACTGCCTGCTCTAGCTCCAGGGCTGCCTGCTCTAGCACCAGGGCTGCCTGCTCTAGCTCCAGGGCTGCCTGCTCTAGCACCAGGGCTGCCTGCTCTAGCTCCAGGGCTGCCTGCTCTAGCACCAGGGCTGCCTGCTCTAGCTCCAGGGCTGCCTGCTCTAGCTCCAGGGCTGCCAGTCAGCTTTGGTGGTCTGCCCACACAGCACAGCAGGTCTCACCACCTCAGTACTTTTGCAGAAGAGAGAGGCTAAAATCCTGGGTTACTGCTAACTGGCTGAAAATGCCTTCTCCTGCTACAGAATCAGAACAGAATCACAGAATGTCAGGGGCTGGAAGGGATCTTGAGAGATCATCCAGTCCAACCCCCCCTGCCCCAGCAGGGTCACCTAGAGCAGATCACAAAGGAACACATCCAGGTGGGTCTTGAATTCCTCCAGAGAGGGAGACTCCACAACCCCCCGGGCAGCCTGTGCCAGTGCTGTCGCCCTCATAGAGAAAAAAATTTTTCCTCGTGTTTCCATGAAACTTCCTATGCCTCAGTTTCCACCAGTGCCCCTCGTGCTGTTGTTGGGTGTCACTGGGCAGAGCCTGGCTCCAGCCTCCTGGCGCTCACCTTTCACATCTTTATAAGCATGAACGAGGTCACCCCTCAGGCTCCCCTGCTCTGCAGGCTCTTCAGAGCCCCAGCTCCCTCAGGCTCCCCTGCTCTGCAGGCTCTTCAGAGCTCCAGCTCCCTCAGGCTCCCCTGCTCTGCAGGCTCTTCAGAGCTCCAGCTCCCTCAGGCTCTCCTCGTGACAGGGATTTGCTCTGCTGAGCAGTCCCAGGTCATGTTCACCATTCATTCTTCACCTTGGTAAGAAACTGATGAAGGGGCTAGTGGAAATATTTTCTTTTCTAGTGCCTAGATTTGAGAGCTCTGTGCATTAACTACAAATGCAAAGAGGAAAGTGAGCTCATTGGGTCAGGGACACGGCCCTGAGAAGTGCAGGAGGAGCTGTTGCAGCAGAGGTCAGGCCCTTCTGTTTAAGCCTGAAGTTTTTGCTCAGCCAAAACTTAGTGACTCCCACCAGAGTCTGGCTGCAATTCCCGAGCCCAGGAATGGCTAAGCTGTGCCCTAAAGGTAGGCTCCTGATCCCCTGCTCTTGTTTTTCGCACCCATTAAACTCCTGCTGTTGAGGGGAGAGGTCTCCGGGGTCCGCAAAGGCCTCCTGATGCTCCTTGCCTCCAGCGGCAGCAGCGCCTCCTGTGGCAGGCATTCCTGCACCTCTGCCTGCTGTGCCTGCACCTCGCACCACCTTTTCTTCCAGAAAAATATTTTGCTTCTTGCAATCGGTGCTCAGTTCTGTAAATTAAGGAATGAATTGTGCCAAATTGTTTCCCCCCTCTTCCAGGGTTATTTGCAAAGTAGCTGCTGCTGCTGGCTGGCTGCTGCGTGCCTTACAGGCAAATGAAACCATTCCCCACCACACAAATGAGAGCCTCTCCCGTAACCACACGCTCCTAATTGCCACGGAGGCACTGAGATCACTGTGATACATGCACTAAAATGTCTCTGACTCGGTTTTTTCTCCCAGGTTTAAAGGTCAACGAGAATATTTTTCTTTAATTTGACAGGCACACAAGAAATAATGCAAGACTCATTTATGGTCAGGTAATGCACAAAGAAATCTATAAATCAAGCCAAGGGGAATATTAGATCATGCTCATATCTGAACCCATCTGGCTTAGTTCACCAAGGAATCGATATGAGGCAGAGAGCTCAGTATTGCTCATGATTTATGCTCTTGCATCTAAGGGCAGAAGCATTTGCAATTTTTAAGTCACTTCAACTGAAACAAAGGGATCTGAAAGAAAACCCTGCAGTTGCCTATTTCAACATCAGCATTAGGTAGGGAATCTGGTGACAGACCAGAGGTGCCAGAGGAAGGGATGCTGCCAGAGGAAGGGATGCTGCCAGAGGAAGGGATGCTGCCAGAGGAAGGGGTGCTGCCAGTGGCTCATTCCACTTCATGACTCAGCACATTGATTTAGCGTTTTGCTCTTCCTCCCCCTGAGGTGCATTAGCAGGGAGTTAACAGGAAACAAACCCGGCCAGATTTCCACGTGCTGGATTGGTTTGTAGGTGAATTGCAACTGACAGCTCTCAGGCACAGCACTGCTAGAAGCACACATACCAAACAGCCGTTCTCCACTGCCTGCTTTCCACGCTGCTTTCACCACTAAACCCCACACCTCAGCACCTGTTGCGGCCAGATATTAATCCTGCCCCACACCACAGAGCACCCCTAAGCTTCTGATCCCTCTGCAAAGCCAGGATTTACATGAAAGCTTTCCACCTAGGCAGTACATCTCTCAGCTACAGGAAACCTCCAGCTGGCCTTAAGTTCAGCCAAGAGGCAGGATGGAAAGCGTCAGCCTGCGCTGCAGTACGCGGCGAGAATGCACGGGGCTGGGAGGCAGCGCAGGGAGAGATGCCACAAAGCAGGGCATGGCCAAGAGGTGCTGCAGGGATGGCTGCCATGGAAGTGCCAGGGGAGACAGGGCAAGTGAAACACCAGAGACTGGGTTTACACACAGTGCTAACATCACAGCATCACAGGATGTCAGGGGTTGGAAAAGACCCAAGGAGATCATCCAGTCCAACCCCCCTGCCAGAGCAGGACCAGACAATCTAGCACAGATCACAGAGGAACACATCCAGACAGGTCTGCAAAGGCTCCAGGCAATGAGACTCCACAGCCTCCCTGGGCAGCCTGTGCCAGTGCTCTGGGACCCTTCCAGTCAAGAAGTCGCCTCTTGTGTTGAGCTGCAACCTCCTGTGCTGCAGCTTCCATCCATTGCTCCTTGTCCTATCCCAAGGAGCAAGTGAGCAGAGCCTGTCCCCCCACTCCTGACCCCCAGCCCTCATGTGTTTATAAAAATTGATTAAATCCTCTCTCAGTCTTCTCTTCTCCAGACTAAGCAGCCTCAGGTCCCTCAGCCTCTCCTCTTAAGGCATGCCCTCCAGACCCCTCAGCATCCTCGCAGCCCTCTGCTGGACCCTCTCCATCCTTCACACAAACACCAAACGTTGGAGAGGCATTCAGGCTAAGGGAGGAGCCTGACACGTTTTCTCTCCCAGCTAATGTGTACGAGTAGAATCAATAATTTCCCCAGTATATGTTGATAAATTATTACATCAGACTTTATTGATCCAGCCAAAGAAGAAGGAGGTCAAAATAATGGAAATCAGATGGTTGAGATTAGAAATGCTTAGGATATTTGTTTGGAAAAGGTTGGTAACAAAAATGGTCTACAGGCTTTGCACTTATTGATTTGATAAAGAGCATAAGCTGTGCTGATCCAAAAGAAGGTTACTTGTGGAGGTAGAGCCAGGCTATCCCTCCTCTCTGTATGTCTGCTTCAGGTTTTACTTCAGCATCCTGAAAGCTTTCATTTTAAACAGCCACAATCTTCTGCTGCCTCTGTGCTGCTGAGAACCCTTAGATTTCATTCTGGTAGTAGGCTTAGCACTCTCTCAAGTATTTATTGGAGAGGTTTTCCTAGGTTAGTGTCATTATTAATAATGAATATGGCCATTAATTTACATGCTCTACAAAGACTGGGCAGCATCCAAGAGTTCCCGGGCAAGGAGCAAAGTGCTTGCGCTCCCCATCCCCACTTGCCAGCATCAGGCATGTCCCCTTCCTGCTCTGCTCTGACTCTGCCTTGCAGCCTCAGCAAAGGAGTAAAAGGGATGGCAGCAGAGGGGCTGCAGCAAAGGCAAGGGTGCAGCTTCACCCCTCTCCTTGCAAGGACTTTGAGCACTCCTGGTAAGAGTGGCACCTGCCAGCTGGGGCTTGTAAGGAGGGAGCGGAGCAGGATCTGCTTCTCTGTTCTCTGGCAGGCAGCATTTCTGTTGGTAGGCACAGGAGCAGCTGGAGCACTGCCTGTGGGGAGCCTGTAACAGGTATTACCACGGGCCTGAATGACTCAAGAGAAGCAAAGGTGCAGCGTGCCCCTGGGAAGAGGTGGGGAATGCTCACAACTCATCACTTTCAGAAGTCCTTCTAAAACATGGTAGCAGAGGAAATGTGTGTGCAGACACGGCTCGCTGGCAGCCACACATCCTTATCTCCTTCTCCTGCCACGCTTGGGATCTTCCCAAAGTTTCTCTCGAGCATGAGAAGCCAAATATGCTTTCCTTAATGTCTCTAGAAATCCTCTACTCTGTTCTGGTGTAACGAACAGCGAGTGACTGGTGAGCTGACAGCAGGTACAAAGCCTGGGCCATGTGGGATGGCAGCACAAGCACTCATCTGTGCCCCTCCTTTGCTGTGAGCAGAGGTGATCCTGGAAATCAATTCCATATTTCTTCCCCATCATTGGTGGCCCTGGCCAGTGCCTGCAACGCTCTGTGTCTCCCCTTGCCAGCAGTCACAGCAACTGCACAGGAGTTACATTGCAAGGGTGACAAAAGTCATCCTCCAGACAGGTAGGAAATGATAGCAGCTCCTCAGCACATGACTGGATCCATCAAACCTGCTCTGCATTATTTAGAGGCACAAGAGCAGAGCACAGCAGCTTTGCTGTCTAACTCAGCATAGCAGCAGCAGGTTAGCTGTGAATCTCCTCTGGACAGTGCCATGCATGCATCCCTTCTGGCTGACACCTGTTGTGGTTGCTGTCTGCTCCATAATGAGACACCTGGAGCATCATTATCCCACGCCAGCTTTGCAGCTTCTTTCCTTGGCCAGATTCTTTCTTCTTTGCTGGGTTTGTAGGAGAAGGGCTGGGGTGAAACAGGGGAGAGACTCATTCTGTGTTGTGTGCATACTGCAAGGTGAAACGGACGCCAGGAGGCACAGCAGTGGGACACGGCAAAGCTTTCTGGTCCTCTCTCAGCAGCCCAGATCTCGCTAGCATGAGGCTGGGCTGCAAAGTAGAAGCCAGAAGGAGCTCAGAGGGCCATGGCTGTGCATTGCCTTCATCGCCAGGCACCGAGCTCAGCTTTGGCCATTCACAAGCAACAGCAGGTTAGGATCAGGTTAAGAAGGACTCCACCTCTGGGACTACCCCTGAAGGCGGGGAGGTCACTTCAGATCTGAGGGGCAGTCACAGCCTGAGCAGAAACACAGCTGTCCTTGTGCCGTGCAGGCTGTGGTGCCCAACCTTCAGCTGGTGTGGGGGGTCCCGGAGCTGCTTTCCAGCAGGGGCTGCCACTGCTGCTGCGTTCAGGTGGCAGTGTCTCTGTCCCTCCGTTCAAAGGGCATATCATGAGATCCTCCTGCCCACAGAGGCATTTCTTCTTTCTTTTTTCCTTTTTCCCTACAGGCTTCATTTCTTTAAGGCTTCTGGTTTAGAAGCTCGGTGTTATGTAAATAAAGGCTGTGCCCTTTGCCTCTCTCAGGGCTGAAGCTAAGTTCATGTAGAACCCTGCCAAGAGAGCAGGAGCAAACGGGGTCACAGCACACTTTAAAATGCTATTTTCTTCCTTGCCACTTATTCTTCCTACCTCCAGTGCTCCTCTGCAGAGATATTTATAAAAATAGGTGTTCCAAGCCCTCTATATCACAGGTTTATTTAGGACTGTTGTCGAAGATTTACACTGCTCAAAGGAGCAGTCAGAGCAGATAATTCCATTTGCAAGCTTCAACAGAATGTTCCAGGGAAAGTGCTGTTAGCACCGCGGAGAATTTTAATGATGGCAGTTTACAGACAACTTATTTGGCAAACAAGGCAGCAGCAACAGACACCTCAGCAAGTTCTTTTGCCAGGGGTGGTTCTCTGGTTGCTGCTGCTGCCTGTTAAACACACTTTACATCCACCTCCCAGCCTGCTCCAGAGCTGCCCTTGTCCTGCCGTGCCAGCCTTGCTTTCTCCTCAAGCACCTCTCAGGGCCCCACCTGGAGAAGCTGCTGGGCCCCTGGTGGACCGGGCTGGGGAGCTCACTCACTGCTTCTCCCCTTAGAAAACTTCTTCTGTGCAAACAGAAATTGGGACCTTGCCATCGCAATGAGGAAAATGCACAATAACTTCACTACTGAGTAAGATGCTTCAGTAATCTGCTACCAGCTGTTGGAGAGAGCGAGGAAAAGAGGAGCTTGCAGCTGGTAACTGCCTTCTGCTTACAGAGTTCCTCTCTGTGCACACAGCCCTGCGGGGCCCCTCCAGAGGGACAGCAGTGACACTCTTCTGTGCACTGCCCTCCTACAGGCAAACTGCCTGCCAGCACGCACGGGCCTGTTCACTTGCCCACCTCTGGGCCACCACTGAAAGCCAAAGACAGGCCAGGTGCCCATGGCCTTCCCTGCAGAGCTGCTCCCTGGTGCCCGCAGAAGGGCATTCATGGTGTTCCCTTCCAGCCAACACCTGAGCTTTGGGTGCTGCCAGTCTGATACCCTCTCGTTAGCACTAGAAAAATCTCATTAGTGTAATTCTGCGTGTGCTGCACTGCAACCCTTGCAAGACACCACACTGCTCCCCGGGGAGTTCTCCTTTCTCTTTCTCTGTTTGCTTTGGTGCTGTCAGCCAGAACAAAAGGAATTTAGTTCATGAGCTGTGTATTTGCTGCTGCCACTAAACCACATGGAGGCTGGTGTGAAACAGTTGCTGAACTGGAGCTCTCGCAGATTTACACAACCTGCCTGCAAGGCTTGCTGGAAAATCCACTCCCATCCTCAGCCTTGCATATTCACCTTCTTCAAGTGTGAAAACCAAACATTTTAGTTTTCTCATCACTTTCCATTAACTAAGGGAGAGGAGGAGGATTCAGTAGCTGGAATGTTAACCTGAACTGGGGAAAGCCCAAGCTCGGCCTCTTCTTGTCTGCACCTTTCCCACTTCTCTAGGCAAGTGCTCCAAGTTTCACTGCCCCAGCTTCATTTGTAAACCTTCAGCAATGATGTTGTATCCACAACTACAGATGGTGGAAATCTCAGCTCCCAGTGACAGGGACAGTCCAGGTGACTACACAGACAAACTCTACAGCAAGAGGAGAATGGTGGTGGTGGGGTAATCTGATCTAGTGCCTTGGAAATACATTTACCTTCAGGAACAGGACTTCTTTTCTGGGCCACTTTTTGGATGGACTGTCTCTCAGGGGAGTCTGTGTCCTCAGTTCACTGCCCAGCTCCAGGGCATTATGCCAGTGTAATGCAGCAGCAGGTGAGATGGGATGGCTGAAGTCTTCACTGCCTGAGGTGCTCTGCCACAAACCAGCAAATCCTGGCCCTGCAGTTCCACAAATCTGCTTTCTTTGGAGAGCAGCACATGAGAGAGCTGGAGCTCAATTCATGTTCTCAGTGTGTCTGCATGGAGCTGTGCCCTTGCAGGGATATCCAAGTGGACCACAGGCAGAGTCACAGCCACCTCCCCAGCAGGCATGTGCTGAACGTCCCCCTCCGTGCACCCACCGTATTGTCCTCCCCCTTGATGGCAATTAAAGGTGATTTTCCTCTTCCTGGGTGAAAATTAAACATCTGCAAGACGTGGAGATTTTCTGGTGGGTGTGGAGGGGGTTGGGATGTCTCTCTTCTTGCAGATAATTGCTTATTTTAATGAGGGAGTTTTGCAGAGTTTCCCCCCACTGCCTCTCTGCCTTGTGTAATTATTTGCATATGGCATGAAGGCAGAGTGTGCACATGCAGCACTTCTCAGCCCTCTGCTAGCCAGTAATGAAGGCAAGCATAAGGGGAAGTTTCTCACTAATGATGATGGGAAATTAGTTTCAAAACCCCAGTGGAGTCTTGGAAGATGCCCCAATGATACAAAAAGGTGTGAGGGGAGAAATTCAGCACAAAGTACTGCCTAGGCTCTTGGGCTGCTTCTCCAAGAGATCCTATTCCCATTTTTGTAGTGATGGGGCAGACCAGCAAAGAGTAACTCCAGAAGGATCTAAGAGACTGCAGAGCTCATAGCAGGTGAGGTTGATAAACAGGAATGGCAGCGAAGGTTACCTGCCTGACCTCCCACCACAGACAGATTCATGGCTTTGGGGTCATCTCAAGCTGCTGACAAGTTGAGTGGCTGGAGAGGAGCAACCCTTTGTGCATTAGCCACACCATTCTGAAGGGCAGCAAACCCACAGCTGGGAGCACAAGGGAGGAGGAGAACAGCTGCTAACCCTTTTCCTCTCTCATGCTGCAAGCTGCAGTCTCCAGGCTCTGCCAGGCACCCCAGGCAAGCAACAAGGAGGCAGCTCCGAGTGGACCAGGCTCTGCTTACATGTTCTGCTACCCTGTGCTTCAGCAGCTCAGCTCTCAGCTCTAATAAGACTATGGGAGTCTCAGGGTGGTTTCCAGTGTGAAGAGAAGGGGCAGTGTGGCTCATCAGGACTGTTTCAGGCAGTGGCAAGGAGCTGGTCAAGTCTACCATATTTAGCAGGAAGGGATCTGTTTGGCCAGCTTCACTCCCTCCTGCAGCTGGACTGGGAAGTGCTGCAGGAGCCAGGGCCAGGGCATGCCACTGACATGGCTCAACCATTCCACAGCCTCAGACAGTGGGGGCTTGGGGGCTGCTTTATTTTCCTGACTGATAGGCTCCTAATTTTTCTCTTAGAGTGTCTGAACCCCTCTAAAGGTGACATTTTTTGACCCTTCTCAGAGGAGCAGCCCACGTACACTCAATTCCTCCACCACAGGGCTGCTGCTCCCTACCTAAGGCTGCTGTTTGCCTGCCATGCCTCCCAGGTTCCCTGGGTTACCATTTAAATGCCTTTGACATTAGCACACTTTAATAGGAAGTTGCTCCTTATGCACAGGCAGCACAGGAAAAAAAGGCTGGGGCAAGGAGAAAAAGCTAAATGGAGATGGCAAAGAAGCTACTGCTAATGGTCCAAGCCAAACCAGCTCCTCCTATGTTTCAGCAGGTCTCTAAAACCCAAACACATCACAACTATCAGCCATGGGAAGTACAGTTTGCTGGGGCTAGGTTGGATGCTCTCAATTAACTCTGTTTTACTGATCTCTAATTGTATTTTGCATGCAATTATGACACTGGCGTTCCAGAAAGCTTCTGTGGGAAAGAAGCCTTTGAGTGCCTTCTTTACACAATGTGTGCTGGAAGCATGTGGAAAGCAGAGTTAATGGTCTGCAGAGGCCTCAGATCCTGCCTGTGCTGCAATGCAATATTTAACAGCACAGTCATGATGCTACTGAAAGGGATGCAAAACTCATCTCTGAAAACAAATAACACAAAATAGGAACTGTTTCTATAGAAAGCAATGGGCTGGGCTGGGCTGGCTGGAGGCTGGCAAAATTCAGGAGGAGGGCTGAACTGGTGCCCTCATCCTCTGTTGTACCTGAGTATTTTTGGAGGCTCTGCTTACTGCTCCAGCCACTCAGGCACACACAGTGAGTTGGTTTAGGGCAAAGCTGTGCTTGGCACAGGTGATGCATGGCACAGGTGTGCCTGTCAGCACAGGTGATGCACGGCACAGGCGATACATGGCACAGGTGATGCACGGCACAGGTGTGCCTGTCAGCACAGGTGATGCACGGCACAGGCGATACATGGCACAGGTGATGCACGGCACAGGTGTGCCTGTCAGCACAGGTGATGCACGGCACAGGCGATACATGGCACAGGTGATGCACGGCACAGGTGTGCCTGTCAGCACAGGTGATGCACGGCACAGGCGATACATGGCACAGGTGATGCACGGCACAGGTGTGCCTGTCAGCACAGGTGATGCACGGCACAGGCGATACATGGCACAGGTGATGCACGGCACAGGTGTGCCTGTCAGCACAGGTGATGCACGGCACAGGTGATGCATGGCACAGGTGATGCACGGCACAGGTGTGCCTGCCAGCACAGGTGATGGCCCAAGCACGGGGTACTGCTGTGTGCAGAAGCCATTCTGACAGAGGAAATGGACCTGCTCTAACCAAACCCACAGTGCTGCTCAGTGTGGAGTAGCAGAGAGGTGACCCAGCCAAGGCTGCCTGTGAAGGGACACGAGGGCACTGCTGCTGCCTGCCCACTCCTCCTCCCCTGCAATCACACCAGAGAGCATCTCTGCCAGGGACAGCAGCCACGTGTCATCCCCCTGTGCTGGTTTACTGATTTCAAGTGTTCAGAAATTCTGGAATGATGCTCTCCAAACTAATGAGCTTTAAAAATAGTAAATGGCAGAATTGCTCTCTGGCTTTTATTTCATAATCAAACTAATTACAACACTATTCAAGGTTAAGTGCCTTAATATTATTAATCATTCATTACATATGATTGAATTAAGGGCCAGCAGCATGCAAACCAGCCCTGCAGATGCTTGCTAGCTGGCTACTCCCCTGTCTTAATAGAAGCAGCACAACTTGGCCACCTCCAGGGACTCCTGCAAACCATCAGCTTTTGTAGCATGGCTGGAAAGCCACCAAGTTTGGGCTATTTTCTGTATATGTGGGAGTCAGTTCCAGAAAAAGAGCTGGTTGGGGAATTCTCCAGCAGCAGGTTTTTCAGTAGGAAGATGCCCTTTTCACAAAACTCAACTTTTCTACATGGAAAAAGAAAACTAGGAAAAAGACCTTTTTTCCTGGGAGAACCAACATGAAGGCAGCCTGGCTGCCAGCTACACACCCCTCAACTCCACCTTTGGCTAGAAACAGGGCTCACAGCTGCCTGCCAGGTAGGCTGCTCCAGGGGAGTAGCTCCCTGCCCTCCTGGCACACATGGCTGCCAAGGGAGAAGTAAAGGACAAACTGGGGAGAGCTGGAGTCCTGCAGTGCCTAGAAAGCTGCTGGGATGTCACAGGTCTGCTGCACAGTCCAGCACAAGGAAAGTGCCACTGAAGAACCCAAGAAATTAGTCTTTTCTGAAAATCAATTCTACAGAAATCTCACTTTGACACTGTGTCCTGATTCAATCCACCTCCTTTACCCAGGGGAAAAGTTTCTGCTTCCCAGCCAGTGGTGTGTGCACGTGGCAGGCTCTCAGAAGCCTCCTGTGCCGCCCGCCCTGCTCTGCTGGAGGAGGGCATCCTGCTGGGGTCACCTTGCTGCCCACGGCCACCCGCGCGGCCCCTAGGGAGCTGCTGGGCTGGCTGAGTGATTAGAAACAGGCCTCGAGGTCAGGGTAGAGCACAAGAAAAGCTCCAAACCCTCTGCCAACACAGCTATGAAATGTTTGCTGCAGCTATGGCAGGGAAATGGTTTTAGTGACACTTAACTGAATGGCAGCATTCCAGGAAAGTGTTTGTGCTCAGCTGCATGATCTTGCAGCAAAGGACTGACATCCTCTTGCAATGATGGACTGACATCATCTCACAGTGGTGGACTGACACCCTCTTGCAATGATGTCACAGTGGTGGACTGACACCCTCTTGCAATGAGGGACTGACCTGCTCTTGCAGTTGCATGCCATGCACTGCCCAGGTTGGGGCTTGGTCAGGGAGCTGCGTTCTAACTGCCCTCCCAGTATCTGTTAATAGCAGAAGTGCATCTGGCGTGGTAGAAGAACTGCACATGCAGGATGAAATATTAATTTACTCTGCTTCAGCTGAGACTTTTAAGGCAGCCTCATTTTCCCTGCGTGCACAGGTCTAGCAGCAGCAGCCCGAGCAGAACCAGCACTCCTCAAGGTTCCTTGCTGAGGAGAAATTGAGCGTGCAAATACTCCTTCATCATAATCACACCAGCTGTGCAGGGCAATTCATAACAGAGCCAGAAATATACTGAAATTCAATATTGGTTTAGTCCCAGTCAATATTAATAATTGTTTGCATTTTTAAAGTGCAATTTACAATTGAAGAATGTACAGAGATCAACCCATAGCCGCTAACACATCAAATTTTCCTATTAAGGGCAGAGTCATTTTACTTCAAAATGTTTCTAATAAAGCAGGAGAAGGCATTGATCTGTGCAAACACCTATCTATTATTTATAGGCACAACATCAGAATGACTTTTAATTATGAATGAGCTGAAAGGTCAGAAGCTACGTTTAAGGTCTTGATTTGAGATTCGGATGGCTTCGTGCAAACACCTCCGCAGGGTGGGCTGGGCTGGGCTGGGCAGGGCAGGGTAGGCTGCTCCCAGCGCTGGGAGGTGCGCAGAGGGATCAGGCAAGGCTCACTCTGAGCCACCGGAGCAAAGGAGAGGCTCTGAGCTGCGAACGGGAAGGTGCCTGCCTGCTCCACCTCTGGAATGCCGCTGGACACGGCACCGAGCGAAGGCGTCGGGCCCGTCTGGGCACCGGGGCCGGGCTGCAGGGCACTGCCAGCGCCACAGCTGCAAAGCACCGGGGCTGGGCTGCAGGGCACTGCCAGCGCCACAGCTGCAAAGCACCGGGGTGGGCTGCAGGGCACTGCCAGCGCCACAGCTGCAAAGCACCGGGCCGGGCTGCAGGGCACTGCCAGCGCCACAGCTGCAAAGCACCGGGGCGGGCTGCAGGGCACTGCCAGCGCCACAGCTGTGCCTGGAGAGCACGGACAGACAAGACCTGGCATCTGGGTGGGATTTTTGTGAGAGACTGAAGAAGCCATCAAGCACCAGTGCAGGTCTGATGTGGTTTTCAGGATGTGAGGACCTTGATGTAAAACTGAATTTGATGGAACTGGGATTTAAAACTTTCTATTGTCTTGATTGGAACGAAGCCACTGTGACCAGTGTGCTGGTGGCAAGCTAGAGTCCTGCCCGGCTCTGTCTGCTCTTCGTGGCTCAAGCACTCCCAGTTCTTTGCTGTGGAAACACAAGCAGGGAGGATTTTAAAAGTGCCCACTGCTTTGTAAAGCACCAGGAAGGTGTGCAGCCTCTGTGCCTGGCTATTTCTGTGGACACGGCAGCGAAGCATCTCTCAGCAGTGCTTTAAGTGCAGTTGATGTACCCTGGGGACAGCTGACACTGTGGGCAAACCAGAAAAGCTCAGCCCCTCTGGCTCTGTTTCCCATCATCTGTTTGCAACCCTGAGCTGCTGCAAAGTTAATGAACACTTAAGGAAACTCTAAGTCTGAAGGTGCAGTATTTAATTTTTTGCTATCAAGCTGTGCATGTAGGATAATAAACTGCAGGGCAGTTACACAAGATGGTCTCTCCAACCTGATGCAATCTGTGAGTCCAGCCTGAGGAGCTCTGGCACCAGAGCTGCAGCACTGGACCTTGTTTGGTCTCTCTAGGCAACCTGAGGGAAGTCATGGGGTGCAAGCTGGTATGACTGAGCAAGAAAACCATTTAGCAGTGTGCTACCACTGGAAAATTAAAATCCAAAAGGGATATTACAGTGATGTAGCCAACAGAATCCAAAGACTAACCTGAACCATATCTCTGCCAAACACAGTGCAGAAAGAAGCAGAATTAGACCTTTCTTAATTGCTATGAGATCTGCAGTGCTCAGCAAGTTGCAGGTGTGGAACAAGACCTACAGCACATGGCAGCACCTCTGGTCCTTGAGGCCAGCCCTGACTTGTTGCTGGTCACCTTTTGCATCTCAGCAGCATTTGCCTTTTCTTCAAGCCAAGGTTCTTCAAGCTTTCTTTGTGGAACTAAGAGTACATCAGCAGTGACACTACCCTGGTGCTGTCACTAGCCACAAAGACCCTCCGCACACAGACATCTGACTCCACGAGCCCCAAGAGCCACCCCTGGCCTGTGAATGACCCTGGTGGCACAGGGCTAAGCACACCGAGGAGGAAAAGACCCCTGCCACCTCCTGCAGCAGCCACCATCAAGCCTGCCCAGAGCAGAGGACAGAGGGAGGAAAGGAGAGCGGTGCTGAGCAGTGCCTGCCTGCCGAGGCTGAGGAGCCATGGAGTTACAAAGCGAGTCTGATGGCAGCTGCACGGAGTCAATCGAGTACATCCATTCCTATAGAGTATCAATGGCACAGCAGGAGCCTTCCCAGGGACATTTAATGATCTCCAGTATTTACAGCACACAAGTGTGCCCAGGAGCTAGTTGCCTTATCTGTTCTCATTGCAAATCTGACTAAAGGTGCTTAAAAACAATTGAATAACAGCAAAGCAAACAGTAATGTTCTGCCACTGCATCAGCGTTACAGCACTGCTTCTGAAGAGAGCTCCTGCCTGCTCGGGATTCTCACCACAGCTCAGGACTGTCACAGGGCTGAGCAGTGGCTCTGAAATCCACCTGGCCTCTGCCTGCTCGGAAACTCGCAGTGCCTGACATGCTGCTGCGTGGTAGCACACAGGCAAGGAGGAACAGAAGTCTGGGTCGACCTGATGATCTCAAGGATCTCCTCCAACCTCCACAGTTCAATGATTCTGCACTGCACATGGGCATCCCAGCTCCTTATACAGTGACCAACATACCAGTGTCTCTGCTCCTCTGTGTAAATGGGGCCGATGGTCCCTGGCCAGACAGCCTTGCACCTCCTCTCTCTCCCAGTCTCACAGGTACTGCAACCAGCACCTGATGAACAGCCACGTCTTGAACACAAGCTCTGTCTCCTCTGCAGTCCACTGGCAGCTCTGCTCTGCTGCCATTCCAAGTGTGGCTATGCTGCAGCCCCAGGCAGGCTTGCACCCCTTCCCCAGAGCTCACCTTGCCAAAATGCAAGAGTTTGAGAAGCCAAGTGCAAGGGTAGGGCAAATACTCCCCAGGCTGTGTAAGCCTTTTTCTCTTGAACAGCCTCCCTCTACCCCAGGCCTTGCTTCCCTGGGGAACTCCTGGCCAGCCACAGCTCTGCCTCTCAACAGCTTCTACATGAACTTGCCCTCACTCACCAGGGTGCAGAAACATCTCAGCCCTCTGCAAGTGCTGGCGAAGCCCTCAGGCATTTCTCTTCCCTAGCACACACCCGGGGGGGGGGGCTCAGCTTGCAGAAGACCTTTCCTTTGGTCCCACATGAGCTGGAGGGGCTCGGTCCGTGCTTCAGAGCTGCCAGCCCATCCAGCGTGCCACAGCTACATCTCTGCACAGCCAGCCAACTAATCCCTCAGCACCCACTGCAGCTGCCTTTTAGATACTGCAGGAGCAAGGTAACTGAATTAAAAAGAAAAATCCCATTTCCTTTGCCTTAGAAACTGCACTTCAAAATAAAATGCAAGTATCTGCTTTAGTTTGCCTTGCAATATATCCTGGGGGGGAAATGTTATCTGGAAAGAAAATGTAAGAGGCATTTTAGAGAAGGAGGAAAAAAAGAAAATAAAATAGTTCTCCATCTAGGTTTGCTTACAGAATATCTCCTTTCAATTAGCTGCTGTGTTTCAACTGCCCAAATCAGAAACAAGAGGCAATAACTTAGCTCTGGCACACGGGCAGAGCCGAAGTGCAAGAGCACGTTGGCTAGACAGATGGTGACCTTTCACTGGGGAGAGAGCACCTGGAACATTTCAATAAGAAGCAAATTAGTCATCACAGCTAGAAGGATTGAGAGGCAGTACTGGATGAAAACAGTCAGATTACACCATTACAAAAGCTGCTGGAGTCAATAAAGGAGCCCTCTTCACTCACAATGTTCCATTTCAGGGTTAGGAGGGCTGCTTTCTGCTGGCTGAAGTAACCATAGTAGCATCACAATGCACCAGACACAGCCTGAGCCAGGAGTTTGCTTTCTGCTCTTGCAGAAATTTTGCTGTTCTGCTTCCTCAAGTGCAGAGCTTAAACCACCCTTGCTGTGGCAAAGCCGTGTAGGGTTCACCTCACAGTTTCCCTGTGTCTCCTGCTTGCTTGCCACTCCCAGACAAAGAATCTCCACATCAGACACTTTTGTCTTTTAGGAAGAGGAAATAACAGAGAGGAGTTGTGAATCTCCACACCTTGTCACACGTGGCAGAGTGAAGCTGTTGGAGCACACAGCCCCACGCATATAGATACAGAAAGCAACTCAAACCCACTGTTGTAAAAGCTATTGAACACCTCTTGATGTCAAGAGCTTTGGCACCTGAACAGAACTTTTACCCAAGGCCAGAAGCACCTTCTTTCAGCTTGTGTGTATATCTAAAAGCAGCTCATTAAACCTTCAAGGCCTCTCATCTTTTTCTCCACACCACCACACAACAACACATCTCAAACTGCACAGGAAAAAATGAATGTAGAGAAAAAAACTCTGAGGTCTTTTTCTTCCTGCTGCCAAATAGGAGGGGATGTGGCAGGGGTAATTGCCTTGTTTGGCACCTGTGGAACCTGTCCAGTTTACTCCAGGTGTGTTGTACCTCCTGGAAGAACACGTTTTGATTTGGAGCAGCCAGGAAACATGGGGAAGACAAATGAGGCACCTTAGGACAACTGAAGAAGAGCATTTCAGGGGTGTGCCACCATCATTTCCATCCATCAGTGCAATCATCTGAAAAACTCTTTGGAAATGTGATGGTTGCTTTAAACAGAGGAGAGATTAAGGCAAGTGGAGGCAGAGGGAAGCATTTTAAAGCAGGCTCTGTCTAGACCCAGGAGGGCGCATGAAAAACCAGGAACCTTTCTGTTGTATTTGACAAGTTCACTGCTTTCAGCACACTTTCCTAGAGGAAATATTGTAGGTGGGACAATGCATCCACAAAGACTGCTGCCAGGCAGAGCCTGGGAAGAATGAACTGTCTGTGTGTGAGATCTGCTGTGCAAATGGTCAGCCCTCTGTTCTGGTGTGGAAGAAAGCAGGGCGAGTTCAGCACTGACACTCTTCACACTCTCACTCTACAGCTTCTGTAAGGTGTTCGTGTGCAACAAAGGAAAGAAAACTTCGTCCAGCTCAATTGCAAACTGCTTTAGAGATTGTCTCTTAGCTTAGGAACAGTATCCTAGCCCCCTGGGGATGTTGGGGAGAGAGGTGTGTGCATGAACGGGCTGGGTGCTTGCTGCAGGAGTGAGGAGATAGCAGAACACTGCTCCTGCTACAGTTTACACCCAGAAAGACAGGAAAGAAATCTTCCTCACTTGGAAAGGATTCTTTGGGTTGTTTACTGAGAGCTGTCCCTTCTGGTCTTAAATTGCAGATGAAAGCTGAAACCAGAAGTGCCTGCATGCAATTGCAATATGTGATGAGAGGAGCAGCTTAGCTGGGGTTTGGGAAGGCAAGAAGGGGTCATTGCTCATCACTCTGACTTCAGCCTCATAGAACAACACTACTGCTTTTTGCAGTTATGCCAAAATGCAGGTTCTGGCAGGTTGTAAGGGTTAATTCACCTTCTAGTAATGTGCAGGTCTAGAGGACACAGCTGCTATAGGGAACAGTAGAACTGGACAAAAGGAGTTCCCACTGCAAGCGCAAGTCTCCAAGCCCTCTTTTCCCACTCTTTGAATTCCTGTATATGTGAGCAAAAGAGGCTCCTATCATTTCCAGATTCTCTTCACGTTAAGAAATCCCCATTCTGCAGAACTGGAGGAGATGCTGAAAGCCAAGATGCCAACGGCCTCAGTGACTGGAGAGCAGAGCTGTTACAAGGCACTGACCTCTGCCTTGTGGCCTACAACACCGATGTGGCACCTAGCGGAGGTGGTCAGCTCAGCAACTTCACCTAGCATCACTGGGACACAGAGAGCAGCTGAGCTGCAGGGAAGGAGAGGAGCCAGCTCAGCAGGCAGGGCAGGAAGCCTAATTCACCCAAGCCTCCTGCCTCTGCAAAGGGATTAAACCTGCCCAGGTCTGCCACAGAAGTGCTGAAATCCAAGGTAGAGTTTTCATTTCTCAGGTAGCCACTGACGTACCAAACTCTAACTGCAGGTGTGAACACTGCCTCTGAACCGGCAACACTGCCAGCCACTGCCACCAGCCACTGCCATTGCCACCAGCCACTGCCACCAGCCACTGCATGCCCTGAACGGGGACACTGAGGCTGTGCCTTTCTCCACACAGCCAGCCGGGACAGCCCTGCACGGACCCAGCCCTCCACAGACACCCCGGGGGCATCCCAGCTTGCCTCCCCGGGACAGTGTAAGCAGGGCGGCAGGAGCCTGTGCCAGGCTGCTCTCTGCTGCCGGTACCTGTTATTCAACAGCTCACAAAGTGCCTGGTGGAAAACATCAATCCCTGCTTTCAGAAGGCAAAGCTACCTGCATCCTGCTGCCCTCCTTTGAATACACAGCCGGCTCTGACTCTGCTCTGAACCAGCAGCCTGCTGTCAGCTAAAGGAACATCAGCTGAAGCCTGCGCAGCATGAGGAATCAGCTTTGCTGTGTACATGTGAGCCAGGCATTTACATTCCTTCATCGGTGATTTGTAATTGTCCAATTTAGCAATCAGTTGATGTTTGCAAAGAACCTGGGTGTTTTGTTGACTTGCTGATGCATGTGGCAATGTAAGCCTGGCACTGGCACTACTTTGTGTTCCTTAATTCCCTGGGAATTGCATCAGCGCCTCACAGTGAAGCCCCAGGAAGGGGAGGCAGAAGGGTGCTCTGCTGTGGGCAGGAGCCTTACTCGGTCTCTGGCCCACCTTGCTCCTTCCCTTCCCCTGGTTTCACCTGCGAAAAGAGCCTCTTCTGTCCTCACCTCAGCACAGTTCCTCCCATCTCAGGCTAATTTAGCTGGGCTGCTCACCAGCTGCCCGGGGAGTGGAAGCACACCTGCCCCAAAAGGCACAGAGGCTCAGGTAGCCTGGGCACAGAAGGGTCTTTGTGAGCTGCCAACACCAAGGAACATGAGGCTGTGGTTCCCTTGTGCCCTCTGGCCCTCCTCTTCTCTGTGAGTGGCCCAGCTCTGGCAAAGCAGTTGTTGGTAGTGCCCTGACATCATGTTTTTCTGAGACAGCTGCCTCAGATACCTGCCTACATCAAAAGGTGACCTCAGCAAAGTATCAGCAGACCTTTTCCTGGGGCAAGTAGTCCTACTGCTTTGCTCTGCAAGGTTTTTTCACTTGGCTTTGAAGCATCAGCACTACTGCTGTGAGGGAAAGGTCCAGTTCTAGTTGGACCAAAGGCTGTCCCCTGAGTTTCTACCATTACATCGTGTCCTTAGCTCATTAGCTTACCTATGCTAATCTTCACACGGACTTGTTACAGGCAGGGGAGAGAATGACATGGCCACAGAGCTGAGGCAGGAGCAAGCAGCCCTGTGCTGCCAGGCACAAGCCCAGAGGCAGCCTGGCTTGCCTAGCTCAGCCGGGCAATCAGAGGAGGCAGCAACCCCTCCTGTCTTTCCTGGGCTGAGCCACTGTTACAGCCTGGGAGTGCTCACCACAGACAGGCTGAGCCACGGAGCTTGCAGGTGTGACTGCACAAGAGCAGAGCTGCCAAGCACTCCTTCCACTGCCACCCTTGCCGAAGGAGTTCAGTGAATCCTTCCCCTTGCGCTAGTTACATCTTTCACTATTGCTTGGGAGCAGGGCACTCAGTCCTGCCTCTGTCTTTGTAAACAGAAGATGTAGTGCCTCAAAACTTTGCTATGGTATTGAACTACTTTCCCCAGACATGTTTGGACACTTCTTACCTAAACTGTATCCCTTTTCCCTTACAAAACCCCTGTTCTGCTAGCCAGTGCTACTGCTGCCTCAGCTCCCAATTCCTAGGCGCACTATAGTGATTAATGAATGCCTCTGAAGTGGAAAGTGCTGTCTGAGTGCTAATTGTTACCCACACATACACCTCCTGCCGCTGCTGTCAAGGGCAGGACATTCACATACCATGGTAAGAGGAAAGCTTAGAAAAACATCTATTGATACCTAGAAGTTCTATTCACCACAGAAACATATGAAATTAAAAGTTAGATGTTTCAATTCATTATTGCACGTTCTAGTGAACTGCTCTCCAGCTGTTTAATAAGTTCAGGGCAGCTGAAAATGGAGTTTAGATTGGAAGCTGCTCACAACCTTATCTTCTTGCACTCCCAGTAATGCTAATAAGAACGGTAAAAAGGTGTCCTTGTGAGGGGCACAGCTAAAGATGTGTCTGCGTGTCCAGAGGGTAAGCTGAAGGCTAGGGACATGTCCAAATTGTGCCTCCCAGGCGCTGGGGCTCTGCATCCATCAGCTGGAGGTGCCACAGACACATCCTGCCTCACAGGCCGGAGGAAGCCTTGCCTGAAGGAGCTGTTAGCTGCTGCTCCGCTAAGGGGGCTTTGTAGGGCTTTTATCTCATCCATCTTTCAAACGCCATGATCTGAGTGTAAACAACATTTTCAGCCGTTTGGCTAACGAGGATGCTGTGTTCACACGGATCAGGCACTGCTCACTGCTTTCAGAGTCCCCTTGCTTCTCTAACTCAGCCACCAGACTGGGAGGGCTCAGCAAGCACAACCTGTACCAGAGCCCTTCCCGTTCACCAGGTCTGCTCTCCAGGACACTTTAAAGTCAGCTGATTGAAAAAATTATTACAGGAGAAGAGGGAGAGGAAAGCCTAGACCCATAAGTTAAAGATCTCTGCAGTCTGTGTTTAGTTGAGAGGTAGTAACTTTGGTGAATTAAATTCTTTCTTTTGCCTTCTTGGACTCCGTGCTCACTGCTTGCAGAGACGTGCAACAACAAGCAGTAGTCTTTCTGCAGAGCTCTGCAAGTGCATGTGGCCTTTTCCTCTTTCCAGATATGCTTTTATCTGCCTTCCATTACTTCCATTCCAAAGACACCTCCTAGGTCAGACTGTCATGACTACCCTTAAAGGTTCTGGGATCCTGAGCAGAGCTGCCCTGTAGGACATGGACTGATGTAAACACCACAACGTTACAAGCTGCTGCTGTAGCGTTTCTTGCACTAATTAAAAACCGGCTAGGGATCTCCTCCTTGATGCTGCCTCCACTTCAAACAAAAAACATTTCCACAAATCAAGCCCGGGGAAAATGCTTTAGCATTCAAAGCTAATAGTAATTGTTTTAAAACCCATATTTGCTCAAGGGTAACATTCATTCAAAAAACGACCTGTGAGCTCAGCGCTAAGCAAATCTAAACCCCTTGCTCTTTGGGAGTGATGGTTTTAAGCTGCTCTCTCTCAAATTACGATCATGTGGGGTCTGCCAGCTCTCCATCTCAACAGCTGCCAGAGCATTGCCAGCAGCAGCACCACCAGCAGCAGCCTAGAGGCTGGCAGATCCTTCAGCCCTTTTCTGCCTCACTGCTGTTCTGCATCATGGTGGGAAAGAGACTTCATGATGTCCTGCAAACTGGGGTAGAGGCATCCCCTTCCCACAGGCATGCAGAGGGTTCAACTGGGGTATAGAAAGGAAAAGCTTTCTAGTAGTGAGCAAACAACTCTCAGAAAGCTCTGGCTGTGTGGCTTTACAAAGTGATGGGTGATGCGGGTGTTGTCCCAGCCTTCCATGGGTGGGTTTGACTCACAGTTCCCATTCATGCAGCACAAAACCAATTCTGCAACGAAGCAGAGTGAGGGTGGTTCAGGTCCCTTAATTGCTTGCCTCTAAGAGGAGCGTTTGGAACTGCAGTGCAGCCAAAGGCTAATCCTCTTTCCCTAATCTGACTCTCCTAGGACTCGAGGGTTAGTATTTGACCCTCATATAATAAATGTACATGTAGAAGACCCATCCACACTACAGGTACATGCACACTACAGGCACAGATGGACCTGCACAAGAATCCATAAGGATTTAGCTTTGCTACTGATGAAAAACCTGGCAAAGTTTTCTTCTGCTTTTACTTGTAAAAGGGAAAAATATTTTTAAAACCCCACAGTTAATGCCTGCCATGAAGCAGAAAAGAAAGTTTCACAGAAAATAAAGCTGCCATTGCCTGAGTGCAGTGGCAGGTCAGTGCTTGGTGTTTAAGATACAACAACCCACAGTTGCTCCTGGCCTGCTGCTCTGCCTGCTTTACACACTGCCATTAAACAACCTTATCAGTCAGAGGCACAGAAATTACTTCATCAGGACTGCACAAGGAGTGTCCTTCTTTGGTGCATTTTAGCAATTTAAAATACCAGTGCACTGCAGGAAATGAAAAACCTGCTATGGAAACCATGAAAGGCAAACAAGATGCCTCTGACTCCAAATATTCCATGCACGCTGAGAACCAATCTTTAAAGACTTCCTGGCATAACTACCTCCAATCATCATCTTTGCACAACACATCCTCCCTGGAAGCTGATCCTGCACAGTCTTTCTGTACTTGAAACCCTCTTTGTCACAAAGGCCACCTTCAGAACCCTTCCTTCAGAGCAGGTCACGCTTGCAACCAGAAACACAGATTCATAGAATGGTTTGGGCTGGGTTAAAGCTCATCCAGTTCCAACCCCCTGCCACGGGCAGGGACACCTCCCACCAGCCTGCCCTTGAACACTTCCAGGGAGGGGGCAACCACAACCTCCCTGGGCAACCTGTGCCAGTGTCTGCCCACCTTCACTCACCAATGTCCAGTCTCAGTTTGCCCTTCCCAAGCTCCAATCCAAAGTGGTCGCCACCCCTGTGGCCCATTGCTGGTCTCCAGCCCAAGCCCTTATGCTTGGTGATTGCCTGCTTAGGAAAGCAGCCCCAGCACCTGTGCTCTGAGTGCACCTCCCTGCATGTCACTGAGAAGCAAAGCATGGACTGTCATCAGCCAAGCCAATCTTTCCATTTTGTAGCACCCTACCACAATGGACAGTGGCTCCAGTGGGACTGTTCATGGACCTGAAGTGCCCATCTGGGAGCAGGGCTGCTGCTGTCCCACTGGAACCACAACAGCAAGAACGAGAGCCAGGAGTGAGGACTGTGAGAGCAGAGCCCAGACACTCACTGGGAGCGCCCAGGGCAGCAGAGGCAGCCGTGCCCATTGCTCCTGCAGCCAGCCTACCTGCTGCCCATACTCTCCTTTCTCTGCTAGAGAAGGTCCAGCGCAGGGCTGTGAGGATGCTGAGGGGACTGCAGCACTGCCTGGTGAGGAGGCGCTGCGGGACCTGGGGCTGCTTAGTCTGCAGAAGAGAAGACTGAGAGGGAATTTAATCGATATTTATAAACATCTGAGGGCTGGGGGTCAGGAGAGGGGGACAGGCTCTGCTTGCTGCTCCCTGGGATAGGACAAGGAGCAATGGATGGAAGCTGCAGCACAGGAGGTTGCAGCTCAACACAAGAGGCAACTTCTTGACTGGAAGGGTCCCAGAGCACTGGCACAGGCTGCCCAGAGAGGTTGTGGAGTCTCCTTGCCTGGAGCCTTTGCAGGCCTGTCTGGATGTGTTGCTGTGTGCCCTGAGCTAGATTGTCTGGTCCTGCTCTGGCAGGGGGGTTGGACTGGATGAGCTTTATGGATCCCTTCCAACCCCTGACATCCTGTGAGCCTGTGATCCTTCGCCAGCCAGAGGAGGTCCAAGCACTGTGACCAGTATTTCCCCTGAAAGTCAAGAGGCCTGCCCAGCTTCCTCAGCAGGCAGCATGGTGACCTGTGGTGCACCAGTTTAGCTTGCCTGGTTTTACCTGGGGTGAAGCAGGCAGGCTCCAGTTGCTCCTCCCTCTCTCCCTGTTTGACATGCAAGGTGCAGCTCTGGTGATCGCCTCCCCCCCCATTATCTCACTTTATGGTTTTCATATTGCTCAATCAGTGAGAAATAAAAAGTGACACATGCTTCACTTGAAGCAAGCAAACCACTACCGGGGCTGTGTGTGTGCTGCAGGCAGGACACCACCATCTCCCCAGACGCTGCTGCTGAAACAACATTCTGTGGTGGCTTCTCAAGGTGTTAAAACCAGTGACATGTCATTAAAGGCGAACTGATGGGGCAGAAACTGACTCGGTGCCTGCAATTAGCCGTGCCAATGAAACACCACAGAACTCAGCTCTTTAGTCAAAACGAGGACTTCAATCTGCTAAGCTGCAGTGGAAAAGCAATGCTCTATGTGTTTGGTTTTACAGGCGTGGTCCCTACCTCTTGTAGATGCATCACCTCAGGCTGCCAGGTGGGAGGACGAGACTATGAGTGAAGAGTGTCCTGGAGATCGCACGCGGCTCTTCTCCCGGGTCAGCACTGCACTGATCTGAGCACGTTAATGATGAGGCTGACATGTATGTTCTCCTTCATCTTGCTGTTTGGAGCAGCTGGGCTCGTTGTCTTCATTCACCTACAGGACCCAGAAGAAATAGTGCATCAGCAGACACCAGGTTAGTGTTCCTATTTCTGCTGGACTCTCTTGCTCTTTCATGCTCAGCATCTTGCACTGATACCCTGAACGTGTCTTACACATTTCACAGAGGTCGCCTCAACAAAAGCATAAAGCTTGCCCTTTCTAAAATGGAGGCTATTTGCAAATTAGTTGCCACTATTTTTATAGTTTAAAAAAAAAAGAAAAAAGAAGAAGAAAAGCACCAAAGGAAAAAAAAAAAAAAGAGGAGTTTGCTAAAACCCAGTTCCAATGAACGTAGTATACAGGGGACTTTGCCAAAGTGCAGAGGGTCCAGCTGCACGGAGGTAGTGTTCTGCTTAGACCGAGGTCAGCCTCTGCTATGGCACTGCAAGTATCAAAGTCCAGTTCCTGCAATCCCCCCTCCTGAATCTACCACTGCCTGTGGATGTACCCAGTGTGCAAAACAGGAGAGGCATTAATGAGTGAGGCGAGGAATGGGAAGTGGTTGGGATGTGCTCCTTTGGTGTGCTTAGCTTCTATTAAACTTCTTCCAGCCACACACACACAGCATCCTCCCCTGCTGCTGGGAGGGGAGACACAAAGCCAGTGTGAGCACTGGCGATCCCTGGGCTCAGCGGGCCCCTTCTAAAGGGGAGCACACAAGAAGTATGAAAAAGCAGATCGTTTAATTTTCATGCAGTTGCTTTCTCTTTGAGTAAGGCTGGTTTAGAGCCTAGACAAATGTCAGTGCTGCTACTCCAGCTCATAATAATGCCCCTGTGTGCTGAGCCTTGGCTGCTATGTTTGCTCTTATATGCACTGAAATTTTCCTTGGACTCAAAGCATGCCTTGTGAAAACTCTGACTGACATCTTCATCTTACAACGAGCAGCACTGGATGCATTTTAAGCATTGCTAACATCTTTAAGGGAGCTGAATCCTAACACAGAGGACTCTTAAATAAATAATGCCATTAAGTGCTAATTTCCGTGTCTGGGTTTATTAAGTGCTTGTTTCCATACCGCTAAACAATCTGTACTTGAATGTTTGTTATTTAGTCCAACTGCACACCAATTTTGAAAGCAGCCACTCAGCTGAAACTAGAGAAATAATGAATCACCAGGGTGGTGCAAAGCAGAGCACCGAGCAGTCCCCTCAGTGCTCTGGCAATTTAGTTGTATGTACTTAGATGAAGACGAGATTACAGATTCAAACTGCTGGCACTGGCCACGTTTGACTGAAACTGGCCAGCAGGCAGGAGGTGAGGGGAAAGCCATGCCAACTGAGAATGCAGCTAAGAATATGCAACTGTACCAATATGCAACTGTACCGCCAGAAGTTACTTCTTTGCTCCTGAAGGAGAAGGAGGTATCAGTGGCATCAAAACCAGTGCCTTTTCTCCTCTGCTTTTTCATTCTTGGCCCCTCATGCTGACCTGTTGTGCCTCTCTCCTCTCTGCCACAGTCCCCCTGAAGACTGGATGTGGGTTGTGGTGCACTGTGAAGCGATTTCAGAGCAGGGTGACTGTAGGAGGGGACGCCCGAGCACATTTAAATAAAATAAGTTTGAGCAGAGCTCCTAGCCCCAGGGAAACTCGCTGCTTGTTGTGTGCCTAGAAGACGAACATCCCAGCAGTGCTGCTCCTGCCAAGGGTGTGCAATCAATTGCTCGATGCTCACGTTCAATTACAATTTATGTTAACAGGAGGCAGACTGCACCTCTGAGTAAAAGGTGCTCAATACAATTACTCCTGTTTCTGTTTGGCTGCTTTTCACGTGTGCTAAGTGCTCTCAGCTCCCAGCAACTCCTCACACTCACTGCTGCTGAGAGCGACACCAGGCAGCAGCAGAACACAGCAGGGCTCTTTAAGGACACGGGACAAAAGAGCCATTCATTGCACCGCAAGAGAGAGGTAGGCACACTGCATCTCTGGGGAGCCTCCCAGGAAAACCTGCCGGCTGCCGCTTTGGCGTGCTCAGGAGGATCCTTCCCTCCTCCTGCTCCAAGGGTTTTCCTTGCAGGGTCTGTTTCTAATGGGGATGGGAGATTGCTGTAATTTGCCTGCCTGATTGCTCCCTCAATAGACTCGAACTAACTAAGGCCTGTGTCATTAACTACTCAGGACAACAGGTCGTGCTCGGCACACTTGCATTGGATTAGCCTTTGGGTCTGTACTTCCCGTGCAGCTGCTCTCTAGTAAAACGGATTTGCCAGCTGCTGGAATCGCATCGGGAAGGCTGGAGAAGAGTCACTAACGTTTACTTTGCAGTGAGAAGCAGCACAGGAGAGGTCTGCATTGTCCAAAAGGGCATTTTTCATTGTTAGTACTTTTGGTCATCTTTAATTTCAGAGACCACAACTTATGAACCAGGATTAATAAAAATCCTTTGCCGCTTTAGGTTCAGCTGTCTGGCCCGGAAATCGTTCTTGATTGGTTTAGTCCTAGCAAGTGTGCTGGTGAGACCTTGATGTACTACTTAAACCAGCATAAAATCCACACTCATAAAACTTTAAGTAATGCTTACATTACTTTCAGTGAGCAAAGTGCTCCTGACAGTAGCTGTTTGTGTTGATTTGTTACTATTCATTTATTCTTCCCCCATGCTCCGCATTGCTACCTAATTGTGATGCTGTACTGAGAAAGCAATATCAAAGTAATTTTCCACAACATTAGTTACAATTTTCTTCTGATCTTTCGAGTGAAACAATCCCATCCTGTTGGCTTCTGTGAGCATATAAACCTTGATTACATTTATCTGTTGGAAACCAGTGCCTACAAAGTGCCTGTGCCCGGGCTGAGGGGCGTGGAGCCTGCCTGCCGAGTGACACAGGCGCTGCCGGACCAGCTTCATTTCCCTAACGCACATCACTCCCAGCAGATACACTGAAGACAGGCAACCATTTAGGGTGGGCAAAGCAGATCTCCCAAGCCAATATATCAACTCCAGCAGATATTCCCGTGGTCATGAAGAAGACAATCACTTCAGGCACCACAGTGGTTTTCCTGGTGCCTATGCAAAGCGCTGTTACGGTGCAGAACCAGGCAGGGCTGTGGATCTTTATAAACATTTATTGGATCCCCTCTCAGTCTTCTCTTCTGCAGCCTAAGCAGCCCCAGGTCCCTCAGCCTCTCCTCACCAGGCAGTGCTCCAGTCCCCTCAGCATCCTCACAGCCCTCCCCTAGATTCTCTCCAGCAGATCCCTGTCTCTTTTAGACTGGGGAGCCCCAAACTGAAGGCAGTACCATTGCATATGCACATCCCCAGCCTGTCACTAGTGACTTTGCAATGTGGGAACCTCCTGTCTAGGGCAGGACTTCAAACGTGCCAAAACTTTGCAGCAGCTGAAGGTGCAGCCAGGCCATTGCTGTGTTTGTGCTGGAAGCATCAGAGCAGCTGGCACGGGGCCTGCCCAGCCCTGTGGGTAGCAGAGGCTTCAGCACAGCAGCTGTGCCCTCCCTGCTGGGGCTTCCTGTGGAAGGGTTGATAGGGCTGACAAGCACCTTGACAACCATGCCCAGGGCCACTGCAGCTTGTGAGAGCCCTGGCAGCTTGGAGAGCAAGGATTTGTCAGAGTAACTAGGAAAAGCATCAGCAAGTGAGAGGAGTCCAGAGGATGCAGCCTGCCCTGACAGCTCAGCTCTCAGGTGGAGCTCTGAGGTGCAGCCCAGCCAAGCCATGGGCTGCAGCCCCAGCAGCTCAGCTGACCACTGCTCTCTGGCTTGTCTGACTTTCTGCCACCTGACACACATTTGATAGTCCAGGTTAGCATTTCCCAGAGCTAATAACTCCTCCAGCAGCTTAACCACAATTGCCTCTCCTTAGCAGTATCATCCTTTTTCATTTGGTAAATATTAATTCTCCTTCCGTGGTTCTGAAGCAGCTTGAAATGAAAGTGGCTTTCTTCTCTGTGAGGGTTTGCTTTAGCTATCAGCAGCAAACCTGCCAGCTAGCTGCTGCTCTAGCAGCAGCCAAGAGAGCAGAAACACCACAACATTGAGCTCATAGGGGCCCTATGAAATAGCAGCTTCTTGTGGACACCTTTAGCATTATCATCTCCACGTCAATAACCTGTCTGTATCTGAAAGGGACTGGTTTGGGATCTGCCTCCATTTCACAGAATCACAGGACGTTAGGAGTTGAAGTGACCTCTGGAGATCATCACAGAGATGTCACAGTCCCTTCAGCATCTTTGCAGCCCTTTGCCGTGCCCCCTCCAGCAAGTTCCTGTGCCTGTGGAACTGGGGAGCCCAGAACTGGCACTCAGTCACTATCCACTGGCTGTTAATATCCACAGAAATGGAGTCTCTGGAGGATTCTGTTCCCACTTTTTAGGTGGAAGCCACACATTTCCTGATCAAACTCTTTGAGGGCCTGGCCAGCTGATAGTTTGCTGCTTGTAGTATATTAGCCAAGAGATCTGAGCTTTACAGACCCTGGGTATCCCCAGGCTGTGAGAGCAGAATGTGCTCTGTATATCCTCCACATGCACTCACACACACAGGTACACAGGGACATGGAGTCCCTTTGTGAAGCAGTGGGAACTGAACAGGGACAAAAAGCAGCTTGTGAATGAAATTCCTCATCCTTCAAGAAGGTGTCTGGGCTCCAGTGCCCTGCTCCTTCTCCAATCTAAGTCATTTACCTTTCACCTTCCATTGCCATCACGGCAGGCAGTGCTGCACCTTCTGTCTGATGGCACAGAGAGCGCTTGGGACAAGCAAAGCTGTGTTTGGCTTTGTTGTGAATCCTTTCAGGTTTGGATTCACAGGGAGCTTTGGACAGGCTGCAGCTGCTGCAGTCAGAGAGGCTGACATGGAAGCAGAGCAGACACACACATACTACTCTGGCCAGGAGGGCAGAAAGCACTGACAAGCCTGAACCGAGCGACCTGATGTTTGCACAGCGGCTCCTGGAGAGGGGTGGGAGGGGAAGCTCCTTTCCTCAGGCTGAAGGAATGCCACAACAGCCAAGAGCCTACCTGTCAGTTGCCGGCTTCCTTCTTGCATTTCCTTTTTGTTCTTGACTTGTTTGACTTGACTTTATTTGTTAATAAAGTTCTGCACAGCTTAATGCCTGTGAGTCAAACCACAGGAGAAATTACAGGCAGCAATCACTGCTGCTCTGTGTGAACTGAATGCAGCTTTAATTGGGTCCTCCTAATTGCGCATGCAGCTGCTAGGACAAACATGATGATGCTTATCTCATACAAGAAAACAAATTCCTCTCACTGCTGCATTGTAAACAAGCAGGGAGGGAGGCAGGGAGAGAGGGAGGGGTGCACTCACCCAGCCACAGGAGCTGCAGCTACCTGCCGCTGCCATCGTGCACTCGATCTGCACTGTAGTTCACTCCTTGGCTAAATCTCATCCCAAACACTTTGGTGAGGACCTCAGCAGCAGTGAGATACCATTTGCGTGCCCCAGAACTAACATCAGCAGCTCAGCAGCCCCCGAGTTCATTTGGATGCTGTCTGCAGCCCTGATCAGCTGCTGTTTTGACAAGGTGTTAAATTGAAACCTGCCCCTCCAGTCACCCAGCTCAGGAGATGTTATTGCCTTGTAAACAGGAGGCATCCTTAAGTCACTGTCTAATTAAAATTCTAATTATCCTGCATTCATGAGCAGCTCATTCTCATGCTATTGAAGGGAATGGAGTTACACAGCCAGGTACTGTCTAGCACCCAGCTACTGCTGGCGAGATCAGTGCTGCAGGTTAAGCCAGCCACGACACCACCTGTGCCAGGAGGAGACTTCACCAATGCTGCAGAATGCTGCTGGGGATGGTTTCTATTTGGCAGGAGAAAGCCAAAAGGAACAGACCTTAAAAAGCAATGATAACAACAGTGTGAGGAAAGAAAAGCATGCAAATGGGAGAGGAACAGACAAAAGGGAAAGATGTTTGGATGGCAGGAAAGGAAGTCTGAGAAACAAAAGTTCTGTCCCTCATACTGGAAACAATGTAATGGAAGGAGCATTGGAGGGGTGGGCAGTAAAGCACCCAGAGAGACCAGCTCATAGAATCGTAGAAGCAATCAGGTTGGAAGAGACCTCCAAGCTCACCCAGCTACAGCCAATCAACCAGACCATGGCACTAAGTGCCCCATCCAGGCTTGTCTTGAACACCTTCAGGGATGGGGACTCCACCACCTCCCCAGGCAGCCCATTCCAATGCCAATCACTCTCTGGGAAGAACTTCCTTCTAATATCCAACCTGAACCTGCCCTGGCACAGCTTGAGGCTGTGTCCCCTCCTTCTGTTGCTGGGTGCCTGGCAGCAGAGCCCAACCCCAGCTAGCCACAACCTCCCTTCAGGTAGCTGCAGAGAGCAATGAGCTCTGCCCTGAGCCTCCTCTTCTGCAGGCTGCACACCCCCAGCTCCCTCAGCCTCTCCTCTTGGGGCTGTGCTCCAGGCCCCTCCCCAGCCTTGCTGCCCTTCTCTGGACACCTTCCAGCACCTCAACATCTCTCTTGAATGGAGGGGCCCAGAAGTGGACACAGCACTCAAGGTGTGTGCTGAGCAGTGCTGAGCACAGGGGCAGAATAACCTCCCTGGTGCTGCTGCCCACACTGCTCCTGCCTCAGCCCAGGATGCCCTTGGCTCTGCTGCCCACCTGGGCACACTGCTGCCTCCTGTTCAGCTGCCAACCAGCACCCCCAGGTCCCTCTCTGCCTGGCTGCTCTCAGCCACTTTGTCCCCAGACTGTGGCACTGCCTGGGGTTGTTCTGGCCAAAGCTCTGCCAGACACTTTAAACATTTGGTAAAAGGAAAATAAAACCCAGTAATATTAAACCCAAAATGTTCAATTAACTCAGAATGTAACAAAAGAGTTACTGCAGTTTCATAATTCGTGGAAATAAATGATGGGCCCAGGATCAGCATGGTGGAAGTTACCAGGGGTGCTGAACTGGAGGCCTGGGAAGCAGGCAGGCAAAGGAGCATTGTCTCCAGCACCCTTGCAGAGTTAATCTCAGGGAGGGTTTTGTAAAGCAGTCAGCACTGCTGTGGAACAGCAACAGGCTAATCACTTTCTGCTCCAAAACACAGGGCTCTGAGACACAGCACGCTCTTGCTGTCTACACATCTGCACACCCTGTTGTTCCTCAGATCAAATCACATATTCAGTGTATCCAGATTGTTCTCTGCCTTGTCCTCCAAAGGCTCTGGCTTCACTTCTTAATTGAGACCCAGTGGAGAGAAGTTCACCACAACACAATTTAATGAAGCAGGCAAGAGCTACCCCTTACTGTAGGAAGTATCAGGCTGCCTGACAGAGAAAGGAGATCTCCTAGGTGATCTTTCAGGAGATAATAATTAACTAAGACGTTCTGAAATAATACCACACAGAGGCAAATGCAGCCCTTTCCCTCCCATAGTAGGACAACACATGAAGCAAGTTAATAAGCTGAGGACAGCATCCCTGAAAGGAGTTCAGTGACACCACTTCTTTCCTCCATGAAATCGCAGCCTACAGCACAGACAAGTGAACTCCACTCTTTTTCCTCTCCAACTTCAAAGGCTGAGTCCTTCACATTAGTCTTGGCTGTGCCATCACCACAGCCCCAGCCAAGTGTGAAGATTTGCCTTTTTGCTCTGAAGGATTGGGAGCAGCTCAGGAGCGGTGCTCTCACAGCTGTCATCTCGGTGCCCCCTGTACTTCTGGCCTTTGGGGAGAAGCTTCTGCAGCATTGCCCTTGCTCAGTTTTTTTGTTATTTACTTAGATTTTTAGATAAGGAAAAGAATTCCAATTTTTCTATGCCTGGGGAGCAGGACTGTGCTGCCTGCAGCCTCCCTCTCCGGGATACGCAGACAGCTCGCTGCCATCCTTCCTGCCTCCCTCCTCCAAGCCTGCTGCTTCCAGCCCTTCCAGCTACATTCAGCAGCAAATCCATCCTTCTGTCCCTTGATCTTTGTCTATATTGGTCACAATTTAATGTTAATTAGATCTCAGATTAGGGAGTGTGAGTCAAACGCTGACTCCGGCTGAGTTCAGAGGGGGTTGTATTTATGGGCATCTCTCCAGCTTTCAGGCACTTTGATCGCAGCCATCCCTGCCACCACACACAGCCAGCCAGTGGATTAGCATGAAAGATGGTCACAGGGAACTGCTGAGACAGCATTTCAGGAGTTCTGAATCTTTTAGTAGTCCTTAATGAAATGTTTCTGAATCTCTGTCCTTTTAGCAGCCAGCCAGCGATGCTGCCAAAGCATTCCAGGAGAAGCCCTGCTTGCCACCAGAGCAGCTCTGATCAGCAAGACATTAGCAGTGACCATGTAGTCATTATAGGACTCAAAACAAGCACAGCCACTCTGGTCTTGAGAGTGGTAAAATGTTCACCATCTCCTGTCTCAGGAGAGAAGGGGCATAGGTAGATGCTTACCTTGGGAGAAGCCAATTCTGTGTCCTGGCTGTGACTCTGCTCCCTGAACAGAGCACTCATTAGATCTGTTGCATGTCACAACTTCATTTTCTTAGGTTAGTTGTGTGAAGATGGCACTCTTGGGCCATGGTTTGGTGGCCATGGTGGTCTTGGGTTGACAGCTGGATCTTGGAGGCCTTTTCCAACCACAACAATTCCACGATTCTGTAATTCTGTAAGACACAGATTGCATCGGGTTGGAAGGGACCCTCAAAGGTCATCTTGTCCAACTCTCCTGCAGTCAGCAGGGACACCTCCAACTAGAGCAGGCTGCCCAGGGCCACATCAGGTCTGGTCTTGAATGTCTCCAGGGATGGGTCCTCAACCACAGCCCTGGGCAATAATCCATCTCAATTTCCTTTACCTGGCAAAGTGCAAACTTCTTTGTTCACAGCCCAGACATCGCTGACCCATGCAGAACTTGCTGCCCACCAGGCCTCCAAGTCTAATGGAGCTGCTTTCCAGCAGGACAACCCCTAAGCCGTGCTGGTGCCTGGTTTCATTCCTCCCCAGGTCCAGGACTCTGCATGTGTCCTTATTGAACCTGCTGAGGTTTCCCTTGGCCCAGATCTCAGCCCTCCCTGCTCCGGCTGGATGGCAGCGCAGCCTGAAGGGGTGTCAGCCACCCCCCACCCTCCTCCACCCCCTCAGTTTCACATTGCATTTGCATTACCAAAAGCCAGGAACAAATTCCTGCAGACATGGACACACAGATATCAAAACTAATGACCTCCAACATGCAACTCCAAAATGTTTATGCAGAGCTTTACAGAGGAGCTGATGGGTTTTTAAGTGCCACAGGAATGTGTTGAACTGCAAAGAGCATTAACAGGGTATGCTAATGAAGTCTGCACTTAATAAGAGATCTATCACTCAGATCCTCTGCACCTTTCTGTCAACACAGCATATTGCAGAAACGAGCCAGGGAGGCTGCCGTTTAATCTGCTATAAAACCAAACGATCCATGTTAACAAGACAATCAAATAACTGTCAGAAACCAAAGACCAGTGCAGAAGGAGCTCACCAGACACAGAGCAGGGCACGACTGGACAGCCTGCAGCCTGGCAACTGGGAGAGTAACAGGGGTGACAAATCAGGTGACAGTTCTTCTGTCACCTAGCTCAGGTACCCCAAAACCAAGAGCCAACCTGCAAACTACTTGCTGCTTGTGTTGGCCTGGTGCTGGAGAAGGCACTGCCAGGAAGTTAGCCTTGGAAAGCTTGTTGGAAGGCAGTACCAGTAAGAACTACGGCAGCTCTTCTGCTGGACATGGCAAACCAGCTGAAGCATCAGCTATGGGAGCTGCTGCCTTCCACACCAAGACATTTCCATCCAGGCTGCCCTGCCAGCCTGGGGAGGCAGTGCTGGGCTGGCTGCCCTGCCAGCCTGGGGAGGCAGTGCTGGGCTGGCTGCTCTGCCAGCCTGGGGAGGCAGTGCTGGGCTGGCTGCTCTGCCAGCCTGGGGAGGCAGTGCTGGGCTGGCTGCCCTGCACACCTCAGCAGCAGGAGTGCTCAGGCACACAATCAATTCAGAGGCTCTCAGGTCTGATAAAGGTTGAAACCACTGTTTTAAGGGGGTGATTACCAGAGAGTCACCTGAAGCTGTGTCTGGTTTGAACCACAGCACCAACAGGAGACTGCAGTTACCTTGCTGTGCAGGTAATGTCAGGATTGCTCCACACCAGATACAAACAACCAGAGAGCTGAGAAGCTGCATTATCTCACCGAGCCAGCACAGAGGCAGGGTCAGCAGTAAATGTGCCTGCACTTAATGGCCCTTTTTGCAGCCTCACTTAGCTTCAAGAGGAAGCCACACAATATTTGTTTGGTCTTTTTCTGAGGATGACTCTTCATATAGCTCTTCTCTTCCCCTCCCTATGCTTACCTGCACTACTTATCCATCATGCCAGGCCCGAGCAGTGCTGTGAACAATTCCATGGGGGCCCAGCACAGAGAAGCAGCACATCAGATACACTCCAGCTGTTCACAGCAGCCACATCTAACCCTCCCTCCCAAATGTAAATCTTTCAGATCTCTTCTCCTAACATTTATTTATAGATCTAGACCAACAGCAAGAGAAAGAGACATCTGGGGAAATAACCAAAGCCTCCCAATCACCAGTTTCATTTAGAATTCAGCTTTCCTCCCCAGAAGGGATGCTCCACACAGATACAAAGAAGAGTAATACTCATAGCCTCTGTTACAACTGGGGGCACCCTCATCTTGTAAGCTGCAGCTGGATTCAGCCACTATCCCTATGCCTAAGAGTCATTCCTTACAGGGAGGGGAGTGTGAGTGGCTGGGGACAGTACCCAGCAGTGGTACAGCATGCCAAACTGTCTCACTTCCACCCAGAAACATCAAGAGATCAGCCTCAGCAGGTTCCAGCAGCACCTCTGCTTCCAGCCCTCTGGAGCATGAGCTGCAGAGACCTTTCTAGGAAAGCTCTGCCCACTCACACACGAGTGAGGAATTTGCTCAGCAGCTATGCTAGCACCTAACACAGGTGAAGACCCCTCTACAGCAGTGCTTTGGGAACAGCTTTAGCAAACCTGATTCAAAGACCATGGAGTCACTATGAGCTGTTCCATTGACTTGCTTTGGATTGTGCCCCAAGTACTTATCAGTTCCTTCAGCCTCTGCGCTTCAGTGGAGTTGAGCTGCAGTTTCTAAAGATGATATTCTGCTTTTTTTCCCTGTTACTGGTTAAAATTCATATTCACTGTGCAGCACTTTGAATCAGAGGTTTTCCCCAGATGCTTCTGATGCTTATCCTCCTTTTGTGAAAGAGAATGCTCCTGCCTTTAACAGAGCTGGTAGCCTCCATTCAAAATCCACTGTGCTGCAAAGAATGATGTTGTCAGACAGACTGATCTGTCTCCAGCAGCTCTTGCAGCACTGTTGTTATAAAGATATTAAAGATAACACGGAAGAGAAAAGGAGCAGATTTAGAGTCTTGGGATACCAAAACACAAAGCATCAAAAAGAATCATAATACTGAGAGTTGTAATTGAAAGAACTACCGAGAAAGTGCATCCTGGGCTTTGGGGGAGAATGAGGGAGAGTGCTAATGCAGGCAGCTGAAAGAGAGAAAGAAGCTTTAGTGGGGAAGGCTGACAAGAAGTTCTGCAGGGCTGTTAATTGTTTTGTTTCACTGTGGTAGCTGGAAAGAGCAGCAGCCCAAGGCTGTTCACCTTCAGCAGTCTGAGCCCCTGGCTCACCACGGAGTTAATGCAGGGAATTATGACAATGAAAGACAGGGAACAGCACAGGTATGATGGGAACAGAGATTCACAGCTCTTACTCTAGCTGTGTGAAACAGAAATGGCAATGAGCAGGGCTTCAAATGCACTGGAACTGAGAGTCCTTAGTAACATTAACAGCATTTTGGTGCAGCCTTGACAGGCCGAAGTGCTGCTTGCAGGGTCAAGGTTTGCAGGCTCTTAGGTGGCATTTTCCAAACAACAGCAAAGATTCCAATCTTCCACCGTTAAACTTTCACTGGTAACTCTGCAGGCAACAGCTTTGTCCTACTGCTAAACGCTCTGCAAAGCTTCAAAGTAGAATGTCCCATTAAGAAGAGTTCGTTAAAGGTAGAGGGGACCAAGTAGAAGATTGATTATGCAAGCTGCACGTCCAGAGAGATTATAGAGCAGTGGAAGAGATTCTTTGATAGGTTTCAGCACCCTTCACGGTGCTGTTGTGACGCTGCAGCTGAAGAGAAAGCACAGGTTGCCCTGAACTCATTGTATTTTGATTAGATTCCACATTTCTTGCAATCTTTTCCCACTGGAAAGAGAGACAAACCCCCTCAAAACATAGGAAGCCCTAAGAGAGTGCCTGCTGCTAAATGACCTCTGCCTGCTTCACACTCTGCAGCCAGGCTCTCGCACAGCCACTCCTGCATTGTTTCTCTCTCTTTGCTGCACCTAAAGAACAAGTTTAAAAGGATCAAGCCACCGAGTGGATAATGTACCTGGTGGACTCTCTCCAAGCAGCTTTTTCTTGCTTTCTAGCTTTATAAATGAGTTGAAAACGCAGCAGAGAGGAAAACTGCAAGTGACCCTTCAGCCCCAGCTGGCTTTCCTGCAGCCATGAGTTGTAAAAAGCCACCCTGAAGGGCACAGAACAGTAGCTGTGCCAGTTAGGAGGGCTGGAGTAGGAATCTGAAGTAGCAGATGTCTAACTCGTCATTTTTAAGTCAAGTTTTCTACCACAATTTTACTGTTTTCCAGACTGGAATGAGTCCAGAGAAGCACAAAGTTTTGTAGCCTGTAGAAGCCTCAGCACCAAACACCTATCACAGAGCAGCATGCAGCAGAGCTGAGGATTAGGTGATCTTAGTCCTGTAATAGGATTTGCCTGCTAATTGTCACCGGAATGCCAGCAGAGCCTGTTAACAAGAGCACAGGAATTGCCATGGTGGCGGAGAGCAGCAGCTTATCTACCCATTAAAGCATCCTGTCCTTAGCCACGGGCAGCCTGAGGTGATGCAAAGGAAAATGCAAGGCAATCTGCCATGGAACAAGCTGCTGCCAGGTAAATTCTCCCTTATTCTCATCAGGGAAAGGTGGGCTGTGACCTAACCCAGGCTGCATGGCAGAGCTCCAGGGAGAACAAAGCCCAGAAAGGGATGGGTAACAACATAACAGAAGTAGGTGACTTAGGGGTGCAAAAAGTGAACTGTGGTGTGGAAACTCTTTCTTATAGCCTGCTGCTGAAACCATCAGGCTTTGAGATCAGCTCAAGAGTGAATTCACAAAGAAATTCACAAAATTTTGTGAATTCACAAAAGAGCAGCAATGGTAGCAGGCACTAAAACTGAATTCAGTGATAGCTCCTGCAGACCACAGGACAAGCTACAATTTTGGCCAGGACCATCAAGAAAGATGTGAGCCACAGCAGCTTCCCAGTAGCAAGGGATCCAGAAGGAACAAAGAACCACCACTGCTGCATCAGCAGGGTCCTGCCCTGTCACCCTGTATATATAATGTGCAGGGAAGGGGATCTTGGGGAGGGTGAAGAGCAGCTCTCCTCAGGGCTCAGAACATCTGCCCTGGGGCTAGGGCCCCACCAGGCACTTCCACACTTCACTGGTAAGATGCAGCCATCTGATGATTTGAGACTCCTGGCTTTTGGTGCTCACAACCCCAAGTGACTGTTCTGAGCACCCACACCATGACCTTTGCATTCTTGCTACTACTGCAAGAACACAACCCGAGTGAGCTCTCAGAGCAGAAGCTGCAGTATTAGGCAGTTATATCGCAATACTCTCAAGCTCTTGCAAACAATTAGTTAGTAAACATCTGCTGCAAATTAATATTGGCCCAAACTTCTCCCTTGGGGAATTCAATGGACTTCAGTACCATTAGGCAAGGGATGATCTGATCCAGCAGACTGACTGTCTGTGGATGGTTTGCTGTGGTTCAGAGGCTCTTCCTTGCGTGGCTCTAGCTTGCAGCAGTTTCCACTCCCGGCTTGTGCTGATGCGTTCGTTTTTCCTGGCTTAACTCAAGAAAATTCAGAGTGCACACACTGCCAAGGAAATGAATTTACTCAATAAGCCCTGCAATGTCAACTCTTACTAATTCTGTAATGCTGGAATAAACAAAGTCAGAAATTATGCTGGGCTATCCAGCCATCAATAAACCCTTATAAATCTGTAAGGACTCATAAATTTCACTGTACAAAAACGGATATTAAGGCAACTCTAAACTTGGAAAATTCAAATTGCATTTTAGCCAAACAACAAATGAGGCTAATACATATTGACTGCATTAACAATTCATAAATGCACAGACAAGGAATAAGCAGCCTCGACGCTGCTGGGTGTCTCTTGAGGCATGGATCAACTCTGGAGATGCTGCTCTGCCACTCCAGCGCCTACCGCCTAAGCCCAGCCTCTGTCCCTCAGCGTCTCTTGGCACCGGGCTCCGTGTCCTGCTCTGCTCGGCCTGGCAGCTCTTCCATCAGAGGAAGAGTCGCCGGGGGCTAATCAATTCACCAAGTAGGAATGGCCTGCCCGAGCCTCCCGCTGGCCGCTAGCGTGTGAAGGCTGCAGCCGCCCGGGTGGCACAGCCCCGGGGCTCAGCGCCAGCTCCCTGCCCGCTCGCAGGCCTGGCTTTCAAACAGCTCAGCTGCAGCGCAGCGACTCTATTGATTCCGCAATCCCTTCTCCTTCCGCAGGCCACCCTGCGGGAAGCAGCTGGTGGCCCGACGGGGCGAGGCGAGTGCAGGTTGCCTGCTGCCCTGGCGGGAGAGGTTGCTGTGCTTGCCCGGGCCATTACCTCCCCGACCCCTCTCATTACAGTTCCGCTTAGCAACACCCCGAACGGCCTGTTGCTCTTCCAGCGATAAACCTCACTCTTAGGGATTACATTTGTCAAGTTACTAATAAAGCTAGGCAGCAGTTTGCTGTGAAGGTGCAGCACATTTTAATTATTTTGTCTAAGCAGAGTGGCTTAGGTTATTGTGCTGCTATTAGCAGAGGAGTGGAGGGCAACTCTTTCACTGAGCAGCATGCACTGCCTGCTAAGCTCTATGGGATCCTGGGGCACACTGAGATATTGACCCCCAAACGTATTCTTCAACCCGTAAATAAACCATTTTATTATCTAAGCTGCCAAACAGAATGAGTTAAAGACTCTTCTGGACAAACAAAAGCATTTTCTTTCTAAGGTAGCTTGGATTTCAACAACTGAATGCTACATCTTGCCCCTCAGAATTTTTTGTTCCTTTTTTTTTTTTTCCCCACTGAAACCTCCAACAAAACCAACAACAGAAGAAAACTCAGCACTACATTGTTTTTCTACACGCAAAGACAAGAGTTTCCCACAGAAACACACAACCTTTTGGAGCACTCCTCCTTCTGAACAATCCCTGCTGAACTGAACAAGACTGCACATTTTCAAACCAGAACACTTATTTAGATGAAAGATTCTGGATTTAGGTGTCCAGCTTGAGCCAGGCTGGTTGTAAATGCAGAGCCTCTGATCAGGTATCTATAATGATGAGCTTCACTCTTCCCCCTGGTGAAGCGGGGAGGTGTGCTGGAGCCTGGCTGGATGCCACAGGCAGGCAGCAGTGGGACTTTGCAGAGTGAGAAGATTTCACAATATGACCTTTTTAAAATTCCAAATCACAATTTATGGACAGGACCTACCTTCCAATTTATTTTTTTTTTTTTTCAATCCTGCCTCTGCTCTGGGCTGGTTTTTGAAAATGCATGAAGCTCATTTAAAGGTGCAGCTGCCACTCTGTGCCCCTGTGCCCCAGGGCAGTGTGCGTGCCCGCAGGAAAGGGCACCCCATAGGTGTGGGGACAGGCAGGGTGGGTCCCCTTCTGCTGCTGGCACACACAGGTTAAGTGCACCAGAATGTGAGCAATCTGCATGTTAATTTGGGAGAGCTGGCATTTACCATCTTGGGTAAAAATGCCTCTCATGATTCCAGAGCTGTGCTTCTGGAGACCTTCACCCAGCATCTTGGGTGGAGCCAATGGCACTGGTTCAGGAGGCAGCAGGAGGGCAGCAGCAGCCAAGCATGGTTAGCCCCACACCTCCACCAACCTGAGTTAATGGCACACAGCAAGCACCCTAGGGAGTGCCATCTGAGTGGGAGTAACTCTGACTGAGCAAATGCATTCTGTAAATGGCAGAGGCACTGAGAGACCACGTGCTAAGGGCTCGGCTACCTGGGGACCTGCCCGGGCTGCTATGGATGTGGACATTCCCAACCTGGTAACTCAGCAGCTCTTGGGGTCCATGGAGGCCATATCCACATGCAGTAAATTGCAGGGCAAATGTGTTTAGTACGAATGTAACTCCCAGCTCTATCTTGCTTGTACCTTGCAACCCCACAGTTCTTTGCTAGTGACCAAATATTTTGACTGTCCTGTTGTGAAGACAAGGGATTCTGCAAGACTGGATCCGAGGCTAAGACTGGAGCTCAGGCTAGGAAGTCAGTCCTGGGTTGATCCATGCTGTGCCCCTCTATCAGAGGTCCCACGTTTTGTCTCCCCAAAGAAGAAGAAGAAGAAGAAGGGGTTTTCAGTTTCAATGTAAAGTCAGACAGCTCTTTACAGAACAGTTATGAATGAAAACCTTTTTTTTCTCTTGGGTTCTAACAAGTCCAACTCTGTTCTTCCAGTTGCCTCAGCCTCCTAGGTAGGCCATTTTTTCACCATGGTCTGCTGCCTGAACCAGCCCAGTTCCTGGACACAAAAGAACCATACAACAAAACAAAGGCAGTGGCAGCCTGGCCTCAGCCCAGTCGTGCCTAGGGGTTAGTTTAAACTTTCCTTGCCTTAAGTTAAGCCACCCATAAAGGAGCTCTGAGCAGAGATTACTCATTTAACATAGAGACACCTGCTGCAAGCAAACCCAGGTGGATAAAGGGAAGCAGGAGCTCAAAATGCCATTCTCCACTACCAATTATCTGGCAGCTCCCTCACTTCCCAGTGGTTGCAGAGGTGAAGCGCTGCAGCCAGCACACAGACCGTTCTGTTCTGAAATGAAGCTGTAAGCTCTTTTATGCCTCCCAAACCACACAATGTTACTAATCTGATACAAGAAGCACCACAGACTGAAACGGCACCTGAGACAACACACACCGTGCTATGTGCATGCTATGAAGAGCCTAAATTTAGCACTGAAAATGTGCTTCCAGCTCTTTTACTGCTCCTTGCCCTGTGTGGCTCTGCTCCATCAGTGTAACAACAGCATGCTTACTTATTAGGTCCTTCTTTCACTCACTGCCAACACCTGAAATCAGTTCCCAGAAAGATTAAACTTCTAAACCTTGGGCTTCATCAGCTTTCAGTTTTACAGGGCTTTAGGTTAGGTCAGCCAATGCAGAGCTTACATTGCTTTAATCAGAATTGATTTTTGAATGTCATTGCCACTTCTCTTGCTCTCCTGGAGCCACACGAGTGAGAGGGCAGAGCAGCATGCTTCATTCATCCCCTGGACCGCAGTCTGCAAGGCAACTGCTGCTTATGAAAACCACAACATTCAAATGTGTGTGGAGCACTAGTTACTTTCTCAAGGAAGAGAAATGTCTCTGCAGCAGAGGCAAGCAGGAAGATCCCACCCAGGATGCATAAAATGCTCTCTACCTGTGCTCTCTTGGGCATCTTCTTCAGAATAAAAGGCCAAAGAGAAAGGAGGTGCTCAAGTGGAACAAAAATGTGTCAGTTAACACAGCTATCCAGTTTAGTTTTGCTTAATGTCATGGAGTCTGATTCTCCTTTATGCTTTTCCACTATCATTCCACCCTGGGGAAGGCCATGGAAATTGCTAGACAGTATGGAGGGGCTTTACTGGAACTAAAAATAAGAGTCACAAAATGTCCTATTTTCATAGACCAGGCTGGGATCTTCAGACACTGCTTAGAGGTTTTATTTAAGGAACACTTCTGCTACTTCCCTGGATGGAACAAAGTTAATAGGAAGTATATATATATAAATGTAAGAGACTGAAAAGCCATTCCCTAAAGTCATGAAGCATGAGATCCCCACATGTGGGACTGTCAGTCCCTCAGAACTCCCCTGTGGCACTCTGCAAATGGTTCAGGTTCTGTTCCCAAGGCTGTTTCAGTTTGCAGTATCTGTATGGCTGCAAGACCAAATCCCCTGCAACAGGAAGGCAAACTGGAGCAAGTGCCTTAGCTCTGTGCCTGCAGGGGAACCACCCTGCTGAGCTTTCTGCAGGCATCACCACTCAGAATTTCCCGGCCCATTGAGGGGTTGCTACCTTCTGAATGGCCACAGCAGATATATCCAGCAAGCCCACTCTAGCACCAGGCTTTAGTGACAGCCAGAAAAGTGCATGAAGGCCACATTGCAGAGGCACCCGAGAGCCCCAGCTATCTCCAGCACTCACTCCGTTGCCAGAAAAGGTTCTGGCACATCTCCTGCTGCCATCAGAACGTTTTTCCTCTAACTTCTGCCCAAAGCACCTGAGGCTGGGAGCTCTCCACTACCTAGCCCTGACAAGCCTGCTGCATGTACTTGGGATGAGCAATGTGCAGCGCTAGAGAAGCTCAGCTCTCTCCTGGTCTGTCTGCTCAAGGCCAAAGGAAGAACTCCCTCGGGGAGGTTGTGGATTTCTCCTCCCTGCAGGGCCTTGAGCAGCCTGGGCTAGTGGGAATTGTCCTTGCCCACGGCAGGGGGTTGGAAGTGGATGAGCTTGAAGGTCCCTTCCAACCCAGCCCATTCTGTGACTCTCTGCACTCCCTCCCCGTTTTACAACGGCAACAATGTCACTCTGACTTAAAGCTCCAGACAGGAGATGAAAGTAGCAGTAATGTAGAAGGGCTATCAGTAGCATCAGGAGACCTAAAAACCTAACATTAATGTGACTAGGGAGCCTAATTTTCATACATGTCACAAGTGGTATAAAGGAAAGGGTCTCTGCTACGGGGGACAGCACAGGTGAGCTTGCTGCCAGCCTCCACACAGGCTGAGGGGCACACAGTAAATTCTTCCAGTTTTAGTGCTCTCTTCACAGCTCCTCTGCAAACAGCAGTGGCTAACTACGTTGATGGAAGTCTTGCCGGAGGTCCCTGAGCGGTCATTAAACTCTGAGCCTTCTGCTGGGTCTCAGCTGAGATGCTGCTTCTGCAGCTCCTTCTGCGAGCTGCTGTGCAGGATGCGGTGGCTGCAGTGATTGCCTCGCTCTCTGCCGGAGCAGGCTGCCAGCTCCCCTGCAGCCAGCCACGCACCGTGCCATTGTCTGCTCCCCCAGAATAGCTTCAGTGCATATTGAAAGCGTTTCAGCTTCCTTCTCCCTTCTCCTGCTGGAGCGGTCTGGCGGCAGCAGCGCGTCCCACCACACGGTCCTGGTTTAGTTTGGTAGCCACAGTTATTTTTAGCAGGCAGCTGTCCCTGTGCCGAGCTGCGAAGGGCAGCGAGATGCTCGGGCAGCTGGTGTGCCTGGTCAAGGACGTGTTGTCAGGCATCTGCTCAGCAGGCTGCAGCCTTGGCTGTTATTAAAGTAATCTGCGAATTGGTGCTGTTAGAAGTGTAATCACCAGGCACAGCCTGCCGCTCCCCACCTGCCTGCTTGCAAGCTGAACAGCAACTTGGGCTTCGGCTGATAAGCACCTAGGAGTGAGGCTCACTGTAACGCGGCGCCAAGAGCTGCCTGATCTTTATTAGGGGGTTGTAGCTACTAGAGCATCTTCTCAGCCTTCCAGTGGGCATTTCTGGGTTTAGCGTCGGCTTGAGGGCAGGGAAATGCTTAAAGACTAAAGCCAGTGGCACAGCAATATCCTGAAGATGCAGGCAGCAACCGCAGGTAGTAAGCCAAGTGGGCAGCAAATTCTGTTGCGTTGTACTAGTACTTTTCTGCAGCAAACTCAGAATAGTCGTGGAATATCAGTTTGGAAATGGATTTATGACACTCCAAAGATCAGCGGACCCCAGCTGGAACCCCTGATGCTTTTTTTGTGACAAAGGAAAGGGCTGAACAAGACCTGTAGCGGGTTAGCTGCTTACCCTGCCCTGCCAAAACAGGAACTGATTCTTCCAGTCCTTGAGAGCATAATTCTTGCATTTCAGCAAATTTAGCACAGTGTGTGTAGCTCTTAAGGGGGAAATTAATTTTATTATTTTGCTCCTTCCTTTTCACTACAGAGAGGAAGAATATGAATAGTTGAAGCCACTGGCAAGCATTAATGCTGCAGCTTTTGAATTTGCTAGGCACTGTCTCAGGAAACAAGGGCAATAACAATGGCACTGGAGATGCTCTGCAGGCTCAGCCTTCCAGCCTTCACCTCTGGGAACCACCTCTGGTTCTGAAACCAACCTTTGATCCATTTAGCTTGTGTGCCCTCTCCAGCTAACCACATCACACTCATGCCACTCTGACCAAAAAAAAAAAAAAAATTAGATAAGATTCCACATTTCTGAGAATACAGAAGGCAAATTCCCACATTCACCTTCAGAACTCAGACAAAAGACTTTGCTAAGGGATCATTTCTGTCCACTCCCACTGCTCTGCAGTTGCTATCACTGAGCAGAAGAAGCTTGCTGGGAAGTGCAGATGCCAGGCTGGAGCAAACCTCCCCCCTCCAACAGCAGCACTTGTGCACAACATCCACTTCTGGCTTGTTCCCTGCACCCAGACTGTGTGTCCCAGTGGCAAGGCTGTGGGGACACTGTCACCTCCACGGGGACAGAGTACTTCCACATCTCCCCTCCCAGCCTTCCATCCCTATTCCTACAGCCTCTGCTGTCAAACATCTGATCGTGCTGGATGGAGTTCCCCTCCTCAGACAGGGCTGAGGGCCAGCTGTGGAGCTCCCCAGTGGCAAGGGGATGCCCGAATGGGGGAATGAGGAAGACTGCCCCCAGTTACTCCAACTCCATACAGAGCAGAGCTGCAGCACCGCTAAAGCAGGGCCTACAGCACACAGCTGGCTGCGGTCAGACAGCACTGAAGAACAGGGGATGAGGAAAGAAGGTTCCTGGGACAAGTCACTGCTAACTCAGGTGCTTGACAGAACAGCCCCAGGAAAGCCAAGGCACAGGATGCCACAGGTGTTCCCTGGTGCAGGCACAGCAGAAGGGGGGCTCAATATTTTCCAGCCATGCTAGTGAAGCCTTTGCTCATTCTGCTTTTGCAATTTGTGTCCAGCAGCTTTTTATTTTCCTTGCTTCAGCTCCTGCTTACAGACACAAAGCCATGTTCACCATCTCATGTCGTGTATGATGCCTCAAGTTTTTAAGTCAATGTATTTTAGTAGAAAAAAGCAGATTTATGTCTTATGTCTGTGGTCATTATGTGATACAAGCACTGCAAGACAGATGTGAAAAGCATTGACAACCTTAATTCATACTATGCAAATCACATAATAGGAAAGCTCTTCCTGAGCAAATGCCATTGTGAAGGGAAGAGCCCCAGATCTGCACTGTTTCCTGGGAATTCCATAATCATCCCATGATTCTGTAATAGACTACAAAAATTCAGAAGCTTGGGATCAAACCAGCCAGAAGCACGTGACAAAGTCATTATGCAATTGACTCAGCACTGTATTTCAGGGAGGATATGAAATGCATAATTAATTTGTTCATCAATTATTCAGAGCCAGGGAAGGAGTTGGGAGGGGTGGTGTTGTTGGAAACACCTGGACTGCACTGTAACCACCTTCAAATCCCAGCAGGGCTGCTTTTAAGAGGAAATGGGATAGAAATCACAGAACTAACTGACAATTCATTAATGAGAAAGGATTAGTTAGAGACAGCCTTGTTCAGAGCATCTAGACCCCACTGCTTCAAATGTTACAACTGCAATAAGACAACCAAGTCCCTCGTTCCTCCCAAGGTGTAAGCCAAGGTCTGTGCCAGCTGCTGGGCAGGCATCTGGCAGGGGTGTCTGCAGGCACCAGTTCTTCACACAGGGCAGCTGATAACCAAGCCTTGCCTGCACTGAAAGTGACCAAAACCACTGCACTCCCCAGAAAATGAAGAATGGGAAAACTGGGATGAGCACTTAAGCCTGGATTTTAAAAAGCCAGGCATCTAGAAATTTAACTTACTAATGGTTGTGTGCAAGTCTGGATCTAGCAAAGCACTTCCAAGCCCATTAAGCTTGAGTAAAAGTGATCAGTTTTGCTTAC